>JAQSEB010000070.1:0-285292 GCA_030063045.1 Pratylenchus scribneri
AGAAAATGTAATAAAAAAAATATCCAAAGCATAATTAAACTCGAATGGCGGCTCTTCTAACTGCTTGGGTTCGTATGGCCAAAACGGTTTTCTTTCGAGTCGGATAACTATAGCTGCTTCCCCCTACATTTACTTCGTCCATTGAACCGCCTGAACGAGCTGGACATGGACAACTGAAAATAATTAAATTAAGCTAATTAGCTGAAAAATTTAATTAAGAATCAAAATTAATAATCTTTAGATTTTTTGACAATAATATTATTCACAATTTGACAACGACTTTGTGGAAAATATTGAAATTATTATTCACTAATTGCTTTTAATTTTTTGCTAATTTTTGCTTATCTTAAAAATTTCGATCAAAATTTTGAATTAAATCATTTTTTCAATTTTCTTGCCTTTGAAATTATATTTTTGAGCGAATAGAGATGAGAAAATATGCAAATTCCCAATTCCCCAAAAAAACTCACTATTCGCCGTCTTTTCCGCCACTGCCTGGCTGACCAGCCATTCCCGGCTGTCCAATTCCTCCAGGATGTCCAGGTTGACCCGGTGGTCCAGAAGGCCCAGGTGGGCCTGGCAAACCGGGAGGAGGTGTTTCGCCGGGTTCTCCTGATGGACCGGGATATCCAGGCTGACCAGGTGGGCCTTTAGATCCTGGCTGAAATTTTTTTTTTATTAAAAATAAATGAAATCATTTTTTCAGGAATTTTTTTCCGAATTTAAACAAAATTCAAAATATAATCGCTTTTGTCAAAATCAATATTTTGACCTGGCCATGGCCTCCTCGCATTCCAGGGCGTCCGGGCTGTCCAGGCGGTCCATTTCTACCACAAATTCCGGGCGGACCTTTGTCACCGGGTGGGCCAGGTCGACCGGGCTGTAGAAAAGAGAATTTTTATCAATCCAATAAAATCGATTCCTCCCGAAAAATAATCCTTTAGACATACCCGTCCACTGCTCGACCCTTGGCCATCGGTTCCAGGCCTTCCATTGGGCCCAGGCCGTCCAGCTGGGCCCGCTGGTCCAGGACGTCCGGGCGGACCGGCTGGGCATTTGGGGCAAGTCGCACTTTTGCAAGCCGGTTGGGCGTATTGATCCTCGCCGGTGGCATCATCCCCGGGAAGGCCATCCATGCCGGGCGGTCCAGCTTTAAATAGTAAAGGGCAAATTTTAGAATAAAATTTGAAATTTCACAAAAATGTTCAACTGGATTTTTTTAAGTATATTATTAAAATTAATATAAAAAAATATTTATCTTATAATTTTATCTTATTAAAAGAGAATAAAACAAACGATTTCCTGGATATCCGGGAGGACCAGGCATGCCCGGAGGCCCCGGAGGACATGATCGAGGCCGACTTTGATAGGAAGCATAGGAACTAGCTGAAATTAACAATTATTAATTCTTTTTCCACATTTTTGACCTGCTGCAGGCCTTGGCGCCGGAGAAGGACCCATTCGATAGGCATTTCCCCCACTACCACCTCCAGCATAATTTCCCATTGAGACCATTCCACCGCCGAAATTCCTTTTTTCTCTACCAAAAGCCCTCGAGGAGGTGATGATGGCATTTTCGAAGGGTCCCTGAATTTTTGGTTTAATTATCTATTTATTTTGATTGGGAAGAATCAATTTAGCATTAAAACCAAAAATTAGTAAATTTAAAAGCTTTGAACCAAATATTTTAGAATATAATTATTTTTAGATCCGTATGACCTAAATTTGTTTAATTGATTTTTATCGGATTTGGGAATGGAATTTTAAATAAAATTGATCATAAAATGGCGGATAATATGGAACCTCTTGTTGTTGTATTTCTTGAATTTTCGACCACGCTCGATTGGCCAACATGCTGAATTCGTCCATTCCCTCGTGTATTTCATCGTGCAACGAATTTAAATCCTTTTTGGGGAAAATGATGCCGATATAAATATTTTCAATAAAAAATTTACGTTGAGAATCAACAAAATGACAATGGTGGAAATGGCGATGGCAATGCCGACTAGGCTAGTTATGGAATTAATAATGGTGGTACTCTTCATCTGTTACTTCAAAAAAATATAATAAATCTGTCATACGTGGTTTAAATTGCCATAAAATAAAATGGTCAAATGGTGAAAATTCTCTACAGATTTTAGCCTTCAGCTTAAGAAAGTTTGATTTGCAAATTATACTTATAATAATATATTTTTTTCATTTTATTTTTCTCAAAAATATATTCTTACTAATTACAATTTTTTGCTAAAAAATTATATCTTTATTGTTTGAAAAAGAAACAAAGTGAAACCGACAACCCTTCTTTATAATAAAATTGCAACGCTAAAAATTGTTGCTTCTTTCTTTTATCGCTTTTTTTTACCCATTCTTCACCACAACTTTTTACTTTCCGGAACCATAATGAACACTGAACACAAAAGTCCGACCTGCTGTTGGAAGCTGGAAGTCAAGGACACTTAAAAGGCAAAATATGATACTTGATCGGCGAAGAGGAGCATAGAACATTAAAATTATGGGCCTTTTTTGATTTCCAATTTTTAAGTGCATAATTGGGAAAGAATTTTTATAAAATTTTTGAATTGGCCTTACTAACTAATTTCTGTTCCAAATTTCCAAAATTAATTTAGGGAATTTAAAAATATTATCTAATATGCATTTATGTTGATTTACACTTTATTCGGTTTAAAAAATTTAAAAAGAATTAATAAAATAAGAGAAAAAATATTGCATTTATTATGATTACAAATTAAAAGCATATGTTATTAAATTGATTAAAGAAAATTGAAGAGAAATAAAGTAAATAAATTGTTGAATGAAAATAAAATTAAAAGTACATGAAAATAAATGTTGCGAAAGAATTCATTAAAATTTTGATTGAAGGAAATAAATTAATAAACATAAAATTATTAAATTGATTAGAGAAAAGTGAAGAGAAACAAAGTAAATAAATTATTCAAAGGCACATAAAATTGAATTAAATTAATAAAATCATAAATGTAGTGAAAATATTTAAAGAAAGCATAAAATGTTGATTTTAGAAAGAAATTAATTAATAAAACTTGAAATATAGTAAATTAAAATTTCAAAATAATCATCGAAATTTGGGGAAACAAACAAATTTTAAATCCGCTGCTAATCCACGCATTTTCTTTCCTCCGCCGATGTCCGGTCCTCCTTCTCATTCATCAATCAATTTGCCATTTACGATAAGGATTCTTTGCCACGGGATCGCCCACTTTTTCAGCACCCATTTGAGTTGGCTAGAAAATTAATCATTTAAAATCAAATATTTTAGAAATAGCAAAATTTATTTCCATAAATTAGTAATGTTAATTTTATTAGAGTTAATTTGAAATCTTTTAAAGTAAGTTGTCCTCAATTTTGTGTCAAAATTATGAAATTTTTTAAGTTTAAATGAGACAAAAATAAGGTCTTATTCGTGTTCGTTCAAAGTTAATTTAGGAATAAATTTTTGAATTTTTTAAAATAATTTTGTAAGACTTTTGAATAAATTTTAAAATTTCTATAAATTATTTCATTGTTTTTGAATAAAAGTAAAATTAGTTTGTTTTGGAAAAACATTTTTATAGAAAATTAAACCAATAAAATAATTAAAATGTATATATTTTTTATTAGTAATTAATAATTATTTTAATAATTTTATGAATTGTTTTTTAATCATTCTATTTTTAAATAAATTCCCTTTTTCTACCTTATTTTTGAGAGCCAAATAAATGTGGTCTTTTTTGCAAAGAATTCGAGGAACCATCTTGCCAAGTGCGCGATTTTTACGCTGAATTTTAGAATCCTGGACAAATTCCTCATTAGTGAACAATCGACGATGGCAATGACCACATTTAAAGCACCGAACATGATATTGAAGATCACCAACTTGGCGGGCCCAATCATTCATCCTGTGGAATGGATATTGTTTTTATTTTCTTGTAAGGCAATTTTAAAATGTAAAGGAAATTTCTAAATAGAAATTTTATAAATGATATTGAATTAAAAATTAATTTTGATTTTCCTTCATATTTTATTAATTTTTATTAATATTCTTAAAAAATGTGCCAATATTTTATCATGAAATATTTTACATAAATAATAAATAAATTTCTAAAATAATTATATTTATTTTGAAAATATAAGCAGAATTATTTTTTTGCAAAAATAATATTTATTTTTGACTAAAAGAAAAATTAAATTTTGGCATTTTAAATTGGAAAATTTTCACTCACAAAAATCCTTGTTCGCAACCGGCACAATATCCAAACAAGCTAAAAAATAATATTTAATAATTTTTATTTATTTTTGTCATTCTCACTTTGAAATAGCCTTCTTCAATTCCGTTGTGTTGACATTTTCAAGAACAGTCGGTGCTTTTGTTGGTTTTGCATTAGTCGAATTCTTGGCATTGACCGGTGGGAGCTGAAACTTAATAAAAAATTTTTTTAATTCAAAGAAAAAAAATAAACCGATTGTTGGCCATCCCACATTTTCAAATTGGCAAAATCCTCAATAGGTGCTGATTGTTGATCCATCGCCTTATTAGTTTGTTTCAATCCGACAATTTTATTTTCCAATTCTTCCAATGTTATAATTTTTGCTTGCGAAATAATTTTATGGTCTTTTTGGCCAATTTCCTTTTTTATTCCATTCCGGAATGTCCCATTGATGATTGCCAATTCCCTCAATTGTTTTCGCTTCAGTTCATCCTTGCCCTCGGGCTGTGGCACCAACAATTTGTTGACTTCCTTAATGGCCCTGGCTATTTTGACGGCATTCCGATTTGGGGTGTCTTCTGATTGGATGCAAACCTGGAATGGGAATTGAGGAAATATATTGGATAAGTATTGTGGCTAGATTAGAGCTGGATAAGATTTATAAAGAAGATTTATCCTAGAAAATATTTTGAAAATTTTCGACTCAAAGAGGATTAATAAATTTTGCAATTTAGGTCACTGGTTTGAATCAGATACTATTTTTTACTTAAAATAATATTTTTTAACCTAGTTTTTGTTTTTTAATAAATCATAAACCGGTTCTAAACTCTTTAAACTTTATAAAAATTTGTAGATCTTATTGAGACACATTTAATGGTATATAAAATGTCAGGTTTTGTCCCAAAATTAAATGTTTAAAACCTAAAGGAAAATATAGTTTAAACGGTTTAACTCGTTCAGTTTCGTTTTAAACTATGAAATTAATATGTCAATTGACGGATCTACATTGTTATAAGATTTATAGAGTCTTAAACCGAGTTCTGATTTATTAAAAGTCAAAAACTGCTTTTTGATTAAAAAATAATTACTCCAAAAACAAAGTATATATGCCGGAAACTTACATGCAATTCCTCGCTCAAATGCTCCCAATTCGGTTTTCCCCTGTTCACGTCTTCCTGCTTTTTGTCCTTCATTGAGCCCCGTCCTCGGACCATGATTTTGCACCCGGTTTCGGCCTCCAATTGTTTGGCGGTCATCCCACGTGGGCCAAGGATTCGACCAACAAAATTGTACTGAATATATTGATTTGGAATAAAAAATTATTTTTATAAAAATCACTTCTGGAAATTGTTTGGTCGGCACGAACACTTTCTCCTGTTGAACAACAATTTCACCAATTGCTTCCGGCAATTTGAATTGCTTTCGGCGATTCTCTTGGCCCTCATTCACGTGGAATTGAAAAAAGTGCTTTATATATTTAAATTAAAAATTTTTTTTATAATAATTATGATTTAATCACTTATAGGATCCTAAAATCTTTATTTGCTTTTTTCAAAAGAGGACTATAATTTTGATAAAATGAATATTTTATGGATTGTAAA
This sequence comes from Pratylenchus scribneri, assembly GCA_030063045.1. Lineage (NCBI taxonomy): Eukaryota > Metazoa > Nematoda > Chromadorea > Rhabditida > Pratylenchidae > Pratylenchus > Pratylenchus scribneri. The sequence continues at coordinate 5,825 of JAQSEB010000070.1, forward strand.
TATCTATAAATTATCATATACCTAATTTAAAAAAAAAAATTTACATATTTCTCCAAATGTTCAATTTTTCCATCCAATTTGTTGGCAATTTCATTTGAATCCGCTTTGCTAGCCAATTTCATGACTTCCATTTCCTTCTTCAATTCCATCAATTCAACCTGAAATTTATTTAAAAATAATTTTATTTTATAAATATTCACCCTCTGACCTTTTCAATTTCCTCGGTTCCATCATTCGAATTGACCTCAAATTCGTCGAATGCAAAATCGGCCAAATTCATTTGGTCCAAATCGCTCAAAATCGACCCATCGCTTTCTGCAGTTGGCTGTCGCTTAATTTCCATTTTAATTGACAAATTATTGTTGGTGAATAGCTAATTTGTTGAGGGCGAAAATCAAAATTATTACGCTAATAAAAAAGAATTTATTAAATTTAATTATAACTTTAAAGATTGAGAATGAGATATTTTGGCCTTATATGTTTGTCTTGGAATATTTGGAGAGTTGGGAAATGAATGGCAAAAATGCAAATTTTAAATATTAATTTATAAGGACGAAATAAATTTAGGATTTGTCACAGCAGATTGGCATTATCCATTCTGAATATTCACTTCAAATCTTCAAATGCCATAATTTGAATATGTCACATTTAGATTAGGTGAATAAACAAATCCTTCACCGATCACGTGTAATTTCCCACATTCATCAATTCCATCAAAAAGTTAAGGATTAGGATTTCCAATTTCCATCTTCTGTTTTCCAATTAATAAAATAGCTAATTTGATTGAATGTGTCGTTTTCCCTGGGGCATTTTTTTCATCTTTATTAATTCATCTTCATTCAATGTCAATTTTTACTCAAGTCAATGCCAATGTCAAAGTCAATCAACCATTCAAAAAAATTTAATATTTTTGAGCGGCTTTGATCGATTTGGAAATATTCTTTTTTCTTTTAATCTCCAAAAGTTCAGAAGATCTTGAATCAACCGTAACCAAAAATAGCGTTACTAGGCTAAAATGCCCAATTTTTTTCGATCTTGAATTTGGGATTTTTTTCTATAGTTTTTTTTCGGTAAAAAATTCGGAAAGGTCCAAATCATTCTATTGATTAAAAATTAGAATCAAATCGAAAAACTGGATTGAAAACTCGATAGGTCGGGTCTCTAATTTTTGGACAATTATTATTGAGCAGTGGCCAGGTTATGAAACATCCTACATCGCTGATCACTTTTGATCGGAATTCGAATCGAACGCCTTGTAGGGCCGCCCATTTCCCTCGCATTTTACCTACAATATTTGTGGCCTGATTACCCAACACAAATTGTCAGAGAAAACAACCAATTTGCCTAATATTAACATTAAAATTAGGGTGGCGGATTCTTTAGGATTGGCAAAAAGTGAACAATATTGCAAACAACCATTGTATGGTGAGGTGACAATGCCCAGGAAAAAGCCGATATTGCCGCGATTCCTCTTTTGCGCCGCCAGTGCTGCAACTAGGATAGGGCTAGGGTTAAATTAGGGCTTACATGGGTTTAGGGTTAGGGTTTAGGGCTAGGTAGGGTTAGGATTAGGGCTGTTTGAATTCGTCTTTATTCTTTTTTCTATATGGCGGCGCAAATGAGGACTAATCGAAATTGCGATGATCCAATTTTTGGATTTGGCCGAATATTTGGCGGAAAGTGTTGATTGAAATGGCGGGAAAAGCACAGCTAACACAGGCGGCAGGGGAGCAATAAAAACAATACTTAAGCCCCAAAAGTGAATTTTCAAAAAAAAAGGATTTTCTTTCACTATTTTTGGTTTCTTCAATTTTTGACCAATTCGCAATTTTTGGGTGAAAAGGGCATGAAACATTGCTGAAGGGCAAAATATCGATCAATACTTGGCCAAAAAATGCTGCTCCTACTTTTTTTGCCTCATCCACATCTAATTTTTGTTCTCTCACCCAAAATCAGAAATAATATTTTTTGTTTGAATTTCTCTCTCATTCAATCAATTAGAGAGACTTGGGAGCACCGCGCATCGATTAAATGAATGTTTGATGGAAAGAGCAGCCATTAAAGGAGCAAATGAAAAAGAAGGGATTTGGGAAGGGCCGAAAGATCAAGGATGGGTCCATTTTTTGATTATTCGTGAAGCTTCACGGGGTTATACAAGGCCAAAAAATCCACCCTCTTTCCTCATTTTCGTCCATAAAAATCAATTTGGCCCTCAAAAATATTTTTGAAACAATTTAATAAAAAATTTAATGAGCCAATTAATTCCATTTTTCCTTATATTTTCGGCATTTTTATTCCTCCAACATCAATCAATTTTGGCCGAGCAAATTGTAGAAAATGTTAATGAATTGGAAAATAAAATAAATTCTCCTGCACAATGGACAAATTTTTATGGCAAAAATTCGGAATTAATCCATTTGAGGAAAAAACGTTTTTTCGAACCAATCACTTGGAGTTTAAGCACAATTTTGATGCTAATTTTTTGGAATGGATTATTGGCCCCATTTTTGCAGGCACAAATTTCATTGAAAATTAGCGTTTTTGGGTGGTTCGATGAGGAGGTGGAAAAGAATTGAAATTAAATTGAAAATATATTTAATTTAGGGATGTCTCAGAAGAATGTGGAATAATGATTTTAAGAGTTTTTGTAATCCAACACCTGAACAATTATTTGTAGGCGAATTTATCAATCAAACATATATGAAAATATTCAACAATATTTCGCGAGAAACAGGTTTTTAGACTTGATGAAAGGGATGAAGCATTTTGAATAATAATTGTACCTAAGTAAGGGAATAGAATAATTTTAGTACTAATGGTAATGGACAATGGAGATAAGCCCCACAAGAAAGGGAAGGGATGATGAGGGGCTAATCAACCTGTCTAAATCAAATTACCAATCAGTGGTGAAAGAGACAAACAAAAGAAGACATACAAATACAAACTAAAGGAATATAAATTTAAAAGAAATGAATAAAATTTTTCAAAATTACTATTAATTTCGGAGATTTTTGATTTTCATTTTTTTTCCTATCCTCCAGAGTTAAACACTAGCCCTATCATAATGAGATAAACTTATTTTGGTAAAAAAAAGATTTTTGGCAAAAATTTTTCGTATCGAAAAATATTATATTTTTGAGGCCATATAACTTGGCCCTAACTAGGGGTTTAGGCAAGGGTTACGTTTAGGGCAGGCATGGGTTCTAGGGCTAGGGTCTAGGGATTAGGGAATCATAAAGAAATCTGATTTGGCCAAGTTATATGGCCTCAAAAATATAATATTTTTTGACACGAAAAGTTTTCGGCAAATTCAGTGTTTTTTTTGCCAAAATAAATGACTTCCCTATCATAATCCCAACTTAAACCTAATATGTCCTAGTCATGAAAAAATAATAATGAATACCTTCACCATTTATTATCAGTGGTTGGCACTTTGATTGACAAATTAATTTGCCTCGAAGCATCCTTTCCCTTGTGGAGCCCCATCTCCATTAGTACCACAGCAATCAATATGTTCATCCTATATTTTCATTGTTTTGTTAAATAAAGCATTAAACTGGACTAATAAAAACAAAATAACAGTGGAAAATGTAGAATGACCAATTTACTTATTTAACAGCATTATTCAATAATTCTTCATTCTTTCATTATTTTTTATTTTGATAATCAATCATTCTTTTTTAAGCCGAATTGATTCAATTTGAACATAGTCAAAAAAATCCACGTCTATGAGCCTCCAAATTCAGCAGCCAATCAAGAGGAATCATTGTCCGAAAGGGAATCCCTCTTTTTAACAATGATCAAAAATCGCCTTCTCCCTTATGGCGCTGTGAAAATTTCAAAATGGTTTCTTGCGGATGAGGACAAAAATTCACGAAAACTTTATGGCCATTTAAATCGAGTTTGGTCAAATGTGCCGAGCCCGAAAAAATGTTTGGAATATATAAATAATTGGAATGAGAAAAAAAAGGAAGGAAAAGCAATAACAGAGCCACATTTCCATATATTATTAAAATGTGAATGTGTTCGAATGCAAGGGGATTGGACAGAGGCAAATCGGCCAATTAGTGTGGAAACGGTTGGTTTATTGAAATTAAATGTGTAACATGTTAATTAAAAATTTTAGTATAAAGCATTTTTTTGTCCTAACTGGGAAGTTGGTGAATTTAGAGGGGGGGGGGGGGGGTTTGTCAATGGTCCATGCATTTGAATTTTGAATCCCAACAATGTCAAATATTTTTCTAGATTAGTAAAGGTTGGAAAGAATTTTTTGGAGTCGAAAACCCAATATTTGGTTGTGCAAGAACTTAAAAAATCATGAGTGAATCCAAATTTAGTGAAATTAGTGGAATACAGTTTCGATGGTGGCGATCACGAATTTGAGGTTTAATTTTGGATTCGAGCTGGTCTCAAGTTGTCTAATAAGCCATTGCCCAAATTGGGTGTTTAAATTTGGATAAATTTGATGGTTGGAACCAGAATTCAGAATAAAGAGTTATTGTGGCCAATATGGTTTAAAGACTTAATCTATGCTAGGGTTGAATTAATTTGTGAATGGTTTTAATCTGGAATAAAACGCTATTAGAAATTTTTAAAACGCGGTAGCAATTTCTTCCTAAAAAAAGTAAATTTATTTTGACATAAAAATCAAGAAAGATAATTTTTTTTAGATGAAAAATTGTCATGAATTATTAGAATTAAAAAAAATATTACCGGAAAAGGAAGAGGAGAATATAAATGAGAATAATAATAGTAATGATGAAAATGAGGAGGAGGAAGAAGAAAAATATTATACTGTTCCATTGCAATTTGAAGATCCAAAAGAAAATGATTTAATTGAAAAAATTGTGCAACAAATTAAAGGAGGAAGAATTGTAAAAAATACGGAAGAAATTGTGGACGAAGAAAGAATAAGAAAAATGAATGAGGAAAATCAAAAGCAAGAAATCAAAAGAACAAAATTGCGGAAAATTTTGTAAATATAAATAAAATTAAAATTTTATTCCAATTAAAATTTATTCAGATTGGACTTTTTGAGTAATTTTAATGTGAAAAAGCAAATTGAATTCCTTCAAAGATTGGAGCAAAATTTGTTGGCTTTGGAAAAAAGAGAAATTAATAAATGGAAAAATTTCCATAAAATTCCAAAAATTTTCTTCAATCGTTCAAAAAATCCTCGCAAATCGAATAAAGTTGGATCGGATTTTGGCGAAAATTTGAAAGAAAGAAAACCTCGAGAAAGCAACTCACGAATTTCAACAGTTCTTTACAGCCATCCCAATTTATCTGTAGGAAGAGAAATGAATGTTGGATCGGATTTTGGTGAAGATTTGGAAGAGGGAAGACCGGAAGAAAACCAAAATCAATGCCGGATAAATTATGAAAATTATGGAAAAAATTGTATAATTGATTTGAAATATGATTTGGAAAATTTAGATATGGAAAATTTAGATTTGAAGAAAGATGAATTTAGAAAATCGGGAATCCAAATTTATCCCAAACATTTTATAACATTATTTGAGGTATTTAAAATAAAAAAAATAATTAATATCACGATTATTATTGGAAATTGGTTAAAATTAAACAAAGTGATCCGCTTGGTTAATTTTAGTAATTTCAACATTTTTACATCATATAGGTTCATTCATTCGATTCGAAATGGTCGATTTTTAGAATTATGGTTAGCCGCCTTTTGCGGGCGGACCCTACACATGCGGACGGAATGATCTGTGGGATGGTGGTAATGCTGCGATGGCCTTATTTATGGCTTTTTATTAGGTACAAAATAAGCTACAAAATAATATCAAAAGTTTTGGCCAATATAGAATATTTACCGAGTTATAGACAAAAAAAGCCAAAAACACAATTTTAATTTAACCAATGGTTTTGGCAATTAACTCGTTGAATATTCAACATCGGCCAATGTTTTTGATGTCATTTTGTAGTTAATTTTATACCTAATAAAATGCTTAATGATGCCACAACAGCTTTAGTTCCATCAACACTAGACCGTTTCGTTCGCCAGTTTCCTATCCGCAAATGTCATAATACGCTTTAATTTGGGGTTAGAGTTAGGGATATAGTACCACAGGTAGGATACGAATCTAGCAAATAAGAGTTTATTAAACAATTCAGATCAGGAATAAATCGACCATGCCCAGTCAAATAAGATAGTTTAGATTCTCTAGGATTTTTAGAAGCCGAGATTTTCAATATTAACCAAGCAAAGCACATGGATAATTCCAGAATTAATCAATTTCCAATATTCCTTGAAATATAAATAAATAATTATTCAGAAAACTTTTGAACTGGCAAAAAAGCAATTTGAGCGAAAAATGTTAAATATTTCTCCATGGATTCGGGTACATATTGGCAAAAGGCATTTATTAATTTTATTCCGACGAATTTCTTGTCGAATTTATGAATTTGCAAAAGAAGAAGAGCAAGAAGAAAAGAAAAATGAAAAATTGAATTTCTACCAAAAATTGATTAAGAATAAAAATGGAGGGTTCAAAATGGCAAAAAATGTTATGAAAAAATTTGGCAAATTGTGCAAAAAATTTTATGAAAGGAATTTGAAGGAAAGAACAGAATTATTGGCAATTGAAGGATTCGGGGAATTGGACAAAAATGGACAAAAAATTAATGATGAAATTTTCGAGAAAATTGAAATAATTGGTCCAAATGAAAATGCAAAAATGGAGGTTCAAGATTCAAAAATTTTCAACAGCCCGAGAGCTTCGCCAATTAATGAAAGATTTCGACATTCAGGATTACAAAAGAATGAATATGAAGAATTACATAGCCCATGGTTAAGCAACAAATATTATACGCAAAATGGAAGTGAAGAAAATAAAATTGGAATAAATAAGACAGGTGGTGAATTTAATTAAATATTAATTAATAATTATATAAAGGAGAGTATTTTATTTGCCGAAAAAATGAAATTGCCGAAAAGAATATTAAAATTGCAGATATTGAAAATATCAAAAAGTTTATAACGGTTCATCAATTTTTTTGGCTCCTAATCCTATATCCAAATATAAATCTTTGTCAAGTTGCGTCGAATAGTATAAAATTTCTTATGGTTTGGTCAAAATAAAAGGGTATTAAACCGACCCATTTTGCTAGTTAGAAATGGTTAAACCCATGATAAATTATATTCTATTCGACCCGCCTAGCTGAAATCTATCGATTGGGTATAGTGTTTACCGTTTAAACTTTTCGGCATTTTCAATACTTTTTTTCGGCAATCAAAGTTTTTTTTCAGTAAATTAACTATTTCCCGTTAAATAATTAATTAATTAGCCTTTTTTTGATAATTAAATTACATTGAAAATAAATGAAAAGAATATTTTAAAAATTAAATTATCCAAAAATTCACAGGATTGATAAGAAGAAAGCGTTTTGCCATTGCTTTAACTCTTCTGGGTTTCACAGCTTCTCTAATATTTTTACAAATTTATTTGCGTTTTTTCAACAAAAAATATGATCCAATCACTTGGCTTTGGAATTGCATGAAATATCCTCATAGTCGATGCAAAGTTCCGGAGGCAATTCGAAATGAGAATGAATTTCTCGAAAATGCAAAGGAAAATGCACGAGTGGAAATGCCCTTGGAAACAGGTAAAAAATAATAATTATGATCAAATGAAAAATGAATAAATATTTATTGAAAAATTTTTATTTATTTTTTTTTGTTGCAAAATTTTGTTGAAAAATCGGAAATCCTTCGGAATTGAAGAAAAAAAAATTATTTCTTGGAGATTTTCGGGGGAGTAGAACACGAATTTGACATCCTTTTTGTCAAATTTTATCATTTTTATAAGATATTAATACACCTACTTTTACCAGAAAATTCCATGACAAAAAGGCTAATTTGTAAGCAAAAAAGCAATTTTTGAAAATTTTCAAAAATATATTTTTAAATTTTCAAAAATATTTTGGTAAGCAATTTTTAAAAATTTTCAAGGATTAAAAACTATTAAAAATTCTTAATATTTTCTAACAGTTTTTGAAAAATAAAAAATATTTTTTGATTTTTGAGACCTATTTCCCTAACAATTGTCGAAAAATCGTCATTTGGTAATTAAAAGTCAAACCCTGTTACCAATAATTCAATTATAATTATCGTGGCATCAAAAAAAAGATCATTTTCTTTTAAATTTAGTTGTGGATATACGCAAATTATTTGAAATGTATCTTCCATTTCTTTTCAAAATCAAAACATTGAAAAAGATTTTGATGAAGCCCAGCCAATTTTTTGCAAAATATTGGGTTAAATTTAATCGACGTCATCAATTTTTATTGGACTGTTTTTATTATGATTGGAAAGCAACAGAGAAAAAACCCGAAAATTTAGACAATCTTTTGGCACCGATTATTGAGGCAAATAAAAGTAAATGCACTCTTTTTACGGATTTTATGCAAAGGGAAATGGTAAGTATAAAATCAAGGAAATAATTAAAAAAATAAAATTCACAATTTTCTAAAAGATTCCAAAGGAATTAAAGCACATTTTAACACACTGTTCACAAATTGGCGGAAATGTTTGAAATGTACTGAAGAAATTTGCATTAAATTAAAAGTGAAAATGATCATATATTTACAAAATTAAATTCTGATTATTTATTTTTTAATATTTAAACGAGATAAAATTTTTTTCAGTGTATTGTATATAATAATTCGGCCATAGTTTTTTATATTAATTTATTAAATATTGTCTTATTTTTTTAAACTTTCATTCTCAAATTTTTTAATCTCAAACTCCTAATCTTGTCCTTTTCTTTTTGAATACATTTCTATAACTTATAAGCAATTCGTAGAACATTTGCAAGCGGCCATATTTTGGAGATTCCGCTTGAAAATTAGGTGTAGAATTGGCCAATTTTAATGAGTGAAAATTGGAATACCCGCAGGTGAAAACTGGTCCGTGTGTAAACTCGTTAAAATGTGGGTTAAAATTACTTTTTATATAATCTTAAACACAGATAATAGAACAACAAAAACTTATTCTTTAGAATGAAGAAGAATATTTTTATAAAGGTTAATTAAAAGAGGATATAAGGTTATTCGGAATTGCTCACTCGGCTATTTGGAAATCCATTGATTAGAATTTAAAAAATATTATTATATTTATTAGATTTAAAATAAAATGTATACATTAATTAAATCATCATTTTTAAAATATGGATATGAATTAATATGTATTGGATGGATAGACAGAAATTTGCCGCATAATTAGGTTTCTAATGGGCACTGTTCCATTATTTGAAGAATTAAATTGATTGGGATTATTCAATCTTTCCGTATTAATATCAATTCCACATTTCTTTTTGATGGCATCCCAAAAAGGGTAAATCCATGCATAATGTTTGAGGAATGCAATTTGGTATTCTTCGCTAAAATTCGAGCGATTTTATTTACAAAAAATGCTAATTAATCAAAAACTAACCTGAAAATATAGAACACAATGGGATTTGTACCCAAAAATAGGAGAACAATGCAAGCCATAATATCGAAGAAAATTGGCGGAAAAAAGGGAAGAGAACGAAGGAAACGTGCCAATTGGGCCCAATTCCAGCCGAACAAAATCATCGTTAAAATTGCCAAAATGCATTTGGTGATTCTTTCCAATTGTAAATTTGTGCCTTTTTGAATTTAAATGAAAAAAATATTAATTTTTATATTATAATAACCTCTTTTCATGAATTTGTAGCCCAATGTGAATAAAAATAGTAAATAATTAAAAATGGCCCATCCATTCATTATTAGGGAATATGTGAGCACATCAACCGGTGTGATTTCTTGAATAACGCATTGAGTCAAAATGCTGGAAATTAATTAATTCATTCATTTTTGTGGCATATTTTTATTTATTCATTTTTTCTAATCAATTTTTGTTTGCAATGAAAATCTTTTTGGGCATTTCAAAATATTTTTATTGAAATTTTTTGTTAAAAAATTGACAATTCAATGAATTATTTGAATTTCTTTCAAACAAAATTTTTAAATTAATTTAATTAAAAAATTGCCAACCCAATATATGACGAAATTAATAAAATTATTAAAAAAAAATTTGGCAATTTTTTGTTGCTTGGCAATAAAATTTGTGAATTCTTTCTCACGTATTTGCATCCCGCATAACCCAATTATATTGATTAAAAAATAAAAAAGTTGAATAGCCAAATGCGATGAATAAATGGAAAAACAAATAGGGCATCGTCTTTTTGGTTTTATACCTAATCAAATCAATATAGATAGATTTAAATTTAATTAAAAATGAATTATAACCAAATTGGGAAGCAAATGCAACAGAGACGATCCGCACTTATTGAGAACACAAAAGCAGTGTTCATTTGAGAAATATATACGGGCAATGCAATCCAAAGGAAACAATTGTAACGAATAAAATTAAAGGGAAAATAAATATATATAAAATATTAATTTAAAAATGATGAAACGAAATTTGCACACCAAAATTTACAATTTTTTATTGAATATATTAATTTTTATAGTTCGTAAATTTTTTTTATCATATTATAGCTCTTGAAATTAATTAAATAGAGAAAGATTTAAATTTTTTTAAATTTAAATCTTATAAAATGTTTCCTACTTACTTGAAAACAATGCCAAAAGTCTTTGTCAAAAATGTACCAATATTGAAAATGCTATATACCCCATTGGTCAACGCTTCCATGGCCAACAAAAAATTGCAGGCTCCATGCAATGATCTAATTTAATATATTTATTCAATAAAAATAAATTTTAAATTTACTTTGTAATTATTGTTAGATAAACAAAATCAAAATTCACGTAAAAACCAATTAGTAAAATGGTCAGCCTCAAATAAGGAATTATTAGTGCCAAATCAAATACCATTTTTATAATTTTCTCTAAAATAATTCGTATAAAATAAGTGGTATAAATAATAGGGAAAATTTAAATATTAAATAAAAGCATAAATAAAGCTTTTGTCATCTTCCTATTTGATAACCCAAATATCGCTTTTGCGTAAATGTCTTGACAAGAAATATTTTAATGAGTTCTTTAACGTATGAGTATGATGAGAAGGAAGCAAAGGAAAAATAAAATTGCCAAATGAGACTAAAATTTTGTGCAAATTAATTGGATATTTATTTTCTAATAAGTGCTTGCTTTTTGTAAATATTTCTTGATAAAATAAATAAATGGAAATGATCAGTATTCAAAAAAGTGCAAATAAATAATAAAATTATTAAAATTTACTGTGAATAACATTTAAAACATAACTTTAAACTTGAAATGTGAGATCCATTTATCTGTCAATAAATTTAATTTTATTTAATTAATTCAAAAAAAATAATTTATAATCTTCACAATATACATAGAATATATATATATTTTTTTTTTGAAATTTATCTCAGATTTTTTCTATTTTTGAATTTATTATTAGTATTATTACCGATATTATTATGCTAATAAGACCTATTCAATGATGTTTTCCCCTATATTTTCTAATATAAGAGTTCAAAAATTTTATACTTTATGAAAGAGCTAATTGCGCATTTTATGGCTGACATTTAGGCTATTCTAAATTTCATTTTTCCTTGAATGACACAGCCGAGTATTTTACGGCTAATCAACTTCCAATTGTTTTTTTTTTTGCCAGGGTGATTCTTTCAAGGAAAATCTAAATAAATCAAAATAGTACAAATTTCGTGGATTTATATTTTTTTTGCTGTCCGATATGCAAGTTTTTCAAACATAAAAAATATTTTTTTGTTAATTTTATATAAAAATATGTTTTTCATTATTTTTATTGCATTTTTAATTTGATTTTTAAAGCTTTTTAATTAAATTTATTTTTTAATTTCTATTATCTTTTGCAATTAATTCCAGAAATTTTAAAAATAAAATAAGTTCATTTTTTGGCACCGATCCACTTTTCCATTTTTATTTTTTCGATGCCAAATATGGATTCCCTCTTGGGGATGACTTCACTTTCAATTTTAACCACACGGGGTGGCACATCCAAATTTGTTCCATCCCCAAATGTTCCCCTCAAATCCAACCAAATATGGAAAATAAATATTAGTGAGGAATGCCATATTTCCTTTTTGAATTGGGAGAATATAAAAATAAACTTGTCCATAGGGAATTCCTTTCGGCTTTCGGGGGATGCTCTGTTCATTTTTTTTGGCGAAGATAAAAAAAATGTGAATGGATTAGCTTGGACCAAAAAATATTAGCTCCCTTAAATCTTGAAGATAATAAATATTTTTATGTGAATTTTATATTTCCTACTTCCCTTTTTATTTGAACTGAAATTCCTTTAAACTACTATAAATTTTTCCTTTTATTTTTTTAAAAAAATTATTTTAAAATATTTTTATTTAATTTTAAAATAATTTAAATAGCACATATTTAATTATTTTATTTTTTTATTTTCATTATTTTAGTTCTTTTCATGCTTAAAAAAATATTTTTTGAAATTTTTACCACTCGAATTTTATGCAAAATTTTCATTTTTCATTTTTAATATCCAACCACATGATCCTCCACCAAAAATGTGACTTTTTAATTTACCATTTCCACAATCCTCTCAAAATATTTTGTTTGTTGACCAACGGAAATTTGACACCAACAGTTCAACAGAGGACAAAAAAGTGAAATTGGAGAGGGCAAAGAATGGGCCAAAAAGGGTAAAAGCGGAAGGCGTGGGTCACCGGTGAACAAACAGTCGGCGGCGGCTACTGGCCAACAGTTCAAATTGGCACTCAAAAAGTGCCATTTTGAGATCGGGGGGAAGCGGCTAGGGGATAAAGTTCAAAGAAAAATTGCAAATTTAGACCCCGGAACCGAATTTCCATTCCTTCTCTTATTTTTCCATTTTTCTCAAATTAATATTTGCAATATTTTTATTATTTCTCTAATAATTTTATTTTAAATCTTATTAAAACCAGCACCTGATTAAATTTTTTATTAATAAATTTCTTAAAAAATTTATATTTTTTAATTTATTGTAAAATGAACTTTGGCAAACTAATTTAGTCAAAATTTTCTCTAAAATAGAAATACTAGAAAAGTTTATTTTGCGTCAGAAAATGCATAGGAAAAAAGGAAAATTAAATTTTCGTGCAAAAGCGGTGTAAAATATGTAGGTGAAAAATTGAATAAAAAGTACAAAATTAGGCAAAAAGAAGAAGAAAGGAAATACGCAATTGACCTAAATGATAAATCCAATTTATAAATATACAAACATTTTTTTTATCAAATTTTGTTGAAAAAATTTTTGAAGAATAAAAATTAGTGTGCATTTTATGTATTTTCAAATCATTTCTTTTTTTTCAAATACTCTTTTCAAATACTTTCACTTTCATCCGTCCTTTTAAGCAAAAATTTGAGAAAAAATATTTTATTTTTTTATTAAATTTATTATTAATTATTTTTAAAAATTTTTTCTCACTTAAATAGTGGAATTTTTTAAAATCAAATTTTTCCAAAAAAAAATTTTTAGAATATTTTTATTATAAAAACTATATAATTGTATTAGATTCCAGTCCATTATTTGCCAAATCCAAATAAGGAATTACAAAATAATTTGACCGGAATGGCCAAGTACCGGCCAATTTCGATGGTGAAATTGTTTACGGGCATTCTCCTTATTAGTTCCTTTTTTACATAAAAACCTAAAATTATTCACATCAGATTGATTAAATTTAACTATTTTAAATAGTCAAAATTTAATAATTATTTATTTTTATAATTCATTTATGTTAGAATGCTGCTCTTAATTATTCGAATTATGTAGCTAATTAATCCACCATAAAGAAACAAAAATAAACAGCCATTTAAAGCCTAGATTTATAATATATTCAAATAAAATACAATTTTTCCTCTTTTCTATAATTATTATTTTTTGTGTTAAAAATGGCAATTTTTATAAATTTTTATTTCTAAAAATTAAACAATATCATTCTTAGAATTCAAAAATTACTAAACCATCATCATGTGGTTCCACAAATATCCAATCCTCTTCTTTCCATTAATTTTACAACTTTCTTGGGCCATTTTTGGACACAAGTCACATTCGAATAATCCATGACATGGCCACCATCCAAATAAATTGAGGCTTGGCCCAAACTTTGGACGGATGCCGTATCCGCCCAATTCGCCTCTAAGGCTAAATTATTGGCCTTGACGTCTCCATTTCTCTCTCATTGCCACATTTTTTCACGCCTATCCCTCCAATTAGTGAAGCAGCCTTTCTCCCTTCCATCCCTCGGGAGCACCAAATTCAATTGGGTCTTGTTGTCAACACCCCCGCAACAAAGAAATGGCAAGGTCCATGCCATGGTGTCTTTATAGGAGAAAGAATTGTCCATTCGCAGTCGGCAATTTTCTTTCTCCACCTACTTTTTCGGTTCCTATTCCGAGTTCTTATCTCCAAAATAGAATATATTTCGGTACTGCCGAAAATTCGGTACCTATACCGTTCTTTTGGGCATAATTCAGTAAGGAAATTAATGATTTATTTGGGAAGTTGAATTAAAAATTGAAATGAAAGTCTTAATTGCCCTTTAAAAATGGTTTTTCTAATTTCTTAAAACTTAAATATTTTAAAATAGCGAAATTTCGTTAGAAAAATCGGATTTATTCATTCAAAAGTATAATTTTTTTCTAAATTTCGCAAAATTAAATATAGCAAATTTTAGATGAAACCATTTTAGGTTTTTCAATGTAATATTGTCTTTTTTTGCTCTGGGCTCTAAATAAAAAATTGCAACACTACAAAATCGGTTGTGCGGAATCATCCAACCTAATTCCTTATCTCCCTATTCAAAATGGTTTTTGGATTTTTTCTGCAAATTATATTTGACTTTTGAGCTTTAAGTAGATTTAAGTAAGTCCAATCTTATAATGCTGCTTTTTGCATTGCCAATTTATTTTATAAATTTAGCCATTTTTTTGTATAAATAAGCTTATTCCATTCCCATTTTTATTTTGCAAATTAATATCAATTTTTGTATTTCTCATTAATTTATCTAAATTTGGTGCATAAAAATGATCTTTTTCTCAATATTTCTAATAAATATTTGGCTGATGATATTTTTTTTTGCTAAAAAATCACCTGTGAGCTATGACCTTTACTAAATTCAATTCACCTGGGAAATTACAAATTAAGCAAAAAATTGCAGATAGAATTTTATTATTTTTTTAGTAATCCTAATTTAATTTTGATTGGAAAAATTTGATTCCCCACTTAATATAATTTCAAAAAAATTTTGTCCCGAAAAAACCTCTTCAAAAATGCGTTGTCGGCGCACTAACTCGGCTTTTGGCTTCGCTTGGATGATTTCCCTTTTTTGTTGTTGCTTTTGTTTTCTATTCCCATGTTTTGTGTCATTTTAATCAATTTTTTCACACATTCCCTTGCTTATATTTTCGAAAAAAATTTACTCCAAAAATGGGACATATTTGGCAATTTTGGCATATTTAAATTTCAATGGGGGAAATAGGCCTACAAACTAAAGCAAATATATATTTAGCCAAAATTTAATTTCAATAAAAAATTTAAAATATTTCAACAATTATAAATAGTTAAAATAATTTACAAAATTCGATTTTTAAATTCATAGGAATTTCCGATAAAATCCCAATCCATTTTCCAATAAATTTTATATGAGAATAGAAAGAAATGAACGCCCTTCCAATTTCTCCAGAAGCAATGAAAAACTTCGCATTTCTTTTGCTTCTTCTTGTCGCCCTTTTTATTGGCCCCGTGATTAATTAAAAATTGGGGGCAGACGAAAGGGAGACCAAATATTTTTGCTTCAAAGAGTCCAAATGAAAAGTGTGACAATGAAAAGAAAAGCCGCCAGTCTTTCTACCCATTTTCCAATTTCCATTGGCCTAATCCCCTTCAATTTATTTTATTTCTTTCAATTTTACTTCTTTGAATTGGCCTCTGGGCCCAACGCCCAATTCAAGCCTTCATTCCCTTTGCGTCTTCTCTCGTGCTTCTACGACCTCTTTTGCCCTTTTATTACGTACTTTTTCATTTTATCAAAGAGTACAAATTCTTTTTGGATTTTTATATTATTAATCTTCATTTTTTATATTAAAATAGGGCAAAATTTATAGAAAATCTTATCTTTTACAATTTTTTTAAATTTCAAAAAATTTTTTTCCATAATGCTTAGAGTATTAAATTTAAAAATAATAAAAAGATTTTTTAAAATATAAAATTCCTTAAATGTATAATCTGTAAATTAAAAATTCATATTCACAAAAATATGCAACACTTCTTCATTTTTCCCATACCCTTCATTTTTGTTTTTTCCCATTCTGCCAATTTTCATTTCCAGTAGCAATATCCAATTAGCCAAACCCAAAACCCATCCATTTCTCACCCATTTTTGCTACCCCATTTCCAATTTTCGCCTTCCACAATTTCACCCACACTTTTTTTGCACTATTTTTGGGCTCATCAAAAACAAAACAAGAAATGAAAATGATGATATATTTTTTAAGGAAAATAAAAATGAAATTACGCAAAAAAAACAATATTTTGAAACAATCAAATGGGACTTATCCTTTTATAAGTTAATTCAATCAAAAATTAATTTAAAATTGGATTAGGGACATTAAGTTTAAATTTGAATATTCATAATCCTTACTCAATTTTCGCCTAAAATTACTAAAAATAGGGTCATTAAATTTTACTGTCAGTTTTTAAGCATATTTTCCTATAATTTGAGTCAAATAATTGAATAGAAAAATCTCATATTAATGTCAAATTTTTAATTTCATTTTCTATTTATTCTTTATTATTCTAATTTATAATATATCTCCTCCCCATATCAAATTTTTTACATAAATCCATCTTTTATTTTCCTTCCGCCTTTTTTGAATTAATTAAATATTAATAAATGAGATTGAAGGATGTGAAAGCTTTTAGGCAAAATTTCAACAAAACATAAATATTTTTTCACCCAATAAAATACATTAATCCGTTGGCCATATCCGCCATCCACCACTTCTTTCATTTCCTTTTTTTATATATGTGTCACCGGCAATTAATATTATTCACTCTGCTGGCAATGTCCGGCTGTCTTTTAATCCAGAATTCACTCTCAAATTGAAAGGGTGGAACTTTTTGCCAGAAGGAAAAAATTTTCCGTCCTCGAATGGAAAAAAGCTGTGGAATATAAAAATATGTTTATGGGAGTTGGAGAGTGTCCCGTGTTATTCCAACGTAAATGGATTCCATCCATTCATTCATTCCGATGAATGTTAGGTTGAAAGCAAAAAGGTCATAGTGGCATTCCAATAGCCATAGAAGGATTCTCACAATCAGTGCGCGAACAAATTCCACGAAATTGGATGATATTTTTTACATATTTTGCGCACTAATTAGCCTTGGGATTTTTTCTCGAATTTCTAATAATTTTTAGAATAATATTTTATGCCTCATTTATTTAATATTTAATTTTTATCCCATGATTAAAATTATTATTTATTAAAAAATTTGTTTTAATTTTTCAGCACACATTTACAAAAATATAATTAAATATTTTTCTCTAAAATAATGGGAAATCAACAAACTGGCTCCTATTCGAGCAGTGCCAGCAATAGCACCGTAAGATCTTAAATTAAATTAAATTAATTAATTTTTAATTTTTTTAGACAAATTTGGCCGGAATTGTGCGAAAATCGGCGCGTTCTTCCCGCTTGAGAATGGCTGAATTATTGGATTTACGGAGACGCTCGGTTGGCACGGCCGTTGATGCAATAAAAAGGGAAGAGGTACCATCCGTTCAGTAATTAAATTAAATTTAAAAAATATTTAGAATTAAATTTTTTATAAATTAATATTATTTATAATTTTTATATTTAATTTTATAGGCTTCTGGCCATAACAATTATCGCTCATTTACATATGGACAAAGTCCACCCCGTTCATTCGACGGTGAACAGGTCAAAAAAGAATTTAAAATTATTTAAATAAAGAATATTTTGCAGAGTAGTTCAGAGGAACAAATTATAAATGGGAAAAGCAAAAGCCAACAATTTGGACCGCCGCCAAGAATTGAAATTAATGGGGTACAAAATGAGGGGAAAGAGAGTTCAGCAGAAATGGAAAATGTAAATAATTAAAATTTAATAAAAAATTAAATAATTATTTCAGGTGGAAAAGCCATTAGAAAATGGTGGCACAGTTTTAGTACCCCGAAAAATGTCCGATAAAAGACGGGGCAGTGGATGCTCGTTGCCCTCATATAGCAAAGTGGTTTATTGGGAAAATGAGATATTTATTAATTATTTTTTTAGCACCGTGCCCAAAAAGTGGATTCACGAAAAATTGTTGCCCGAAAAAGATTGGAGCGAGGTAAAAATTAATCAAAAAAATATTTAAAATAAAATTTTTAGGACAAACAACCACAAATGCTCCATCAAATGGAAGCGGAATTTATACAAAAAATAACACAAAATGCAATCGACATCCATTGATGGCCTCACTTCGGGCATCCGATTTGGCACAATCCCTGGATACGAACATCAAATGCAATATGGTAATTTTTTAAACAAATTAATAATTTGACCACATAATTTTGGGCAGTGACTAATATATTCTAAAATTTATGTTTGTTTAATCTCTTTTTGCAGAATTTTAATATCAAAATGAATGACTTATATAATAATTGGCAAGATATTTATAGTATAGCCTAAAAAGGAAAACAGTTAGTTCAATTTGGATTTTTGCCATTTTCTGGTAATAATTTTTTGTCTATTTCCAAGCAAATACACAATAATTTTTCAAGTCAATTCAAACCAAATCAGCATAGGCCACAGAGAGGGATTATATGATCTATCATAATTAATTTATTAATACAAAAATTCGTTTTCAAAATTCAATAATTTCATTTCAAAAATTCTCATCAATTTTTAATCCATCGAAAATATTGTCATTTTTATATTTTAAGGAAATTTGCAATGAAATAAAACCATTGAATGTTCGTTCCGCCCGTTCCGTTTCTCCTTTGCTACATCAACAGAGACGAATTTTTGGGAGCAATGGCGGCAGCCATCGAGGCTCACTCTTTGCTAGCTCATTTTCCGGAGATGAGGGCATTTTGAGTAGAGAAGTAATTAATAAATATAATTAAAATTTTTTATTTAAATTAATTTAATGTTGAAATTTATTTAAAAATATAATTTTTAAACCTCTAATATTTCCATTTAGCAATCCGATTCAATCCAAAAATCTTGGCAACTTGCCAAACAACGAATCAAACAATTCGCTGGCGACGATCGATGCTTTGGCTTCTTCGCCTTTGATCGAATTTTTGAAAGGGCACCCGAACTAAAACCAGTTGAATTTTTAATTAGAGTATTAATATTTATTAATTTTTTTAGCTTTTTGGAATTTCTCCGAATATTTCTTTAATTGATATGGACGAACATCAAATGGAATTGCATCCATTTATTAGGCACATTCGAATTTTCACAAATATTTTGGATTTATCAGTGCGAAATGCAGCAGAATTGGAAACAGAAATGTTAATTTTTAAATAATTACGAAATTAATTTTTAATTATTTTTCAAATTGCAAAATTTAAATAATTTTGATAAAATAATCAATTAAAATTTATTCTTAAAGGCTTCCCGCATTGTTCACCTATGGCCAAAGGCATTATCGACCCAAAATTGTTTGTGAAAAATAATTTAAAATTAAATTAATTAATTAAATTTAAAATCAATTAATTAAAATAAAGTTAATAAATTAAATTAAAACAAATTTATATCTTAAAATTATTTTATTTATATTTAAATATTATTTATTAATTTACATTTAATTAATTATTTAAATATATAATAATTATTCTTTGCCAGATTGAACAATTCAACGAACGCACGGTCCGTCTATTTTGTTCGCAAATTGTTGGCACAATTTGTGATTTATTGGACGATGAATTGAGTCCATTTGCCCAGGAAGCTTGGATTGAAATGGTCACATATTTGGGCCGTGCACTTCTAAGCGGAGTGAATATTTTTAATTATTTATTAAAATTTATTTTATTTTTAGTTTGAACATGAACGCCAAAGTCATGGTGGCAAAAGATTTTCCCTACAAAAAATTCACTGATTAGACAAAGTCATGTACAAATTTAGTGATCTCTATTTATAATACAGCGGGAATATATTTTTGTCATATTCATCATAATCAAATATTTAATTATATATAAATTAATTAAACATTATTTTACTCTATTTTGTATTTTATATATATTTATTCATGTCATTTGATTCAAAAAAATTAAATTCATTCGAGCATTTTTCTTTCGGTTTTTGGAGGATGAGTTAGGAATTAGGAAGGATAGTATGGAAAAAATAAAATGTCTAGTAGTATACTGTTTCTATAAATATAGCATTATGTATATTCAGCATAAAATTGGTTATCAAAATATGGTCAAAAAATGGCCAAAAACAATTTTTAATTAAGCAAACGGTTTTGCTTTTGGCCACAGCACGGTAAATATTAAATACATATCCAATATAACCAAATTTATTAAAATTATTTTAAAGCTTGTAAAATTCAACAATTTTTACCAATATTGATAATAAGATTGTTTCTTTCCAGATTATCATTTAAACTCCCTTTTCCTATTTAATGAAATTCCGATTATCTTTTTTATTATTCAATAGATGTTTCTATACAGATTTTGGGTGAGTAGCAGGGGTGGGGTCGAAATTTCGATTTTCGATTTCGATCGTCGAAATTTCGATGTTTTAATTTCGATTTTATGAAAAAAGCAAAGGTAATAGCTACCTTTGATATACGGTTTCGATTTCGATTTCGATCTTCGAAATTTTAGATGTTTATGAGTTTCGAACCCAGCCCTGGTGAGTAGGAAGAGAAATCCGACCGGAATCCATCAATAAAATGTTTAAAATACCTTTGAATATTGAATAGATTCCGCAAAACCGTAAGGAATCCGGAATAATAAGGAGCCAATGATCAATATGGAAATGTAGTTTGATAAGTGCATTCATCCACAAATCATGCGAAAATATCATATTGGCTCAATCACATTGATCATCCTTTCATCAAGTATTTCTTGAGTTGCGGTGAGGTTGAGTCAACAATGGGCGGAATATTGGCCCCAGAAAAGGAAGGGGTGAGAATTGGGGAAGCGATTTGGCCATAATATCAGGCAGGAGGGGAATTTGGCCATAATATCCGAATGTGTTTTGAATGGGGCCGCTTGACCATTAAATAGCCCGAAAACAAGGATGGGACAAACAACAGAACACAATGCCGGCCGGCTATATGGGGGAGAAGGGAATGCCGGGGTCCGAGGGAAAGTAATGCACTTAGCCTTCTGATTTTTTGGCCCATTGCCCAATTTATGGCCATATTATTCATTTGAAATATAGAAAAAGAAAAGTGAGAGAGTGAATTGGGTGCCGATTTCACTTTCTTTATCCATAATGCCGAAAGGCTTCATCAATAGAGAGAATGTTAGAGAATTAAAAAAAATGTCATCCATTTATTGATGATAGGCATATCACATTATTTTGGGATGAGGCTGCGCATTTATTAATAAATAAATAGTTCGTAATAAATAGTGCATAATATATTATTTACTCATTATTTGAAGCCTTTTATTAATAAATTTCCCGGAAAATATTAAAGAAACCCCAAACCGGTATTACAATTTATTATTAAAAATTTAATTTGTAATTATCCTTTAATGAGATGGCTTCAGTCATTTTCGGCTTCCGGGTTCGGATTTTTAAAATTTCTATCTCCTTATTACGGAGTTAGCCAATATCCACGAAGCTAGCTCTCACATTTTATTATCGGTTTTTTTTCAAATTATGGCTTTAACTCTGAAGCCTGTTCCGTAAGCCGAAAAATTTTCCGGAGTCGAACTCCGGAGTCGAAGCCAAACTTTTGAACAGCTCCGGAGCTAGAGCCGGAACCGAAGTAAAAAATTTTAAAAGTCGGAGTTCGGAGCCGGAACTGAAGCTAAGAATTATGAAAAGCTCAGCTCTGGTCAAGACAAATGAGGGAACAAAATATTTAGCCAAAATTTGAAATAATTAAATTTATAAGATATGGTCATTTCTTTGGTACAGCTCTTTTTAAAGCTTCAGGAGAATTATTGCTAATCAAGATTATTAAAAAATTTTGGTTTTGAATTAAAATATATCCAAAACATTCAAAACCTAACATCCAAAAAGAAAAGACACAAGAAAGGGAGTACTATTAGAAAACGGAATATCTTATTTAAAAAAATGAATTCAATTTTGACAGCATTTTCCCCCAAAATGACTAAAATTTATTTTCTACTATTCATATTATTCACCAACAAATTTTTTTCCAACATTGTTGCCGTCCAATTGATTGTGGAAAAAACTTGCAATCCAAAATTGGAACATGGCCCAGATCATTGCGACATTCAACATCATAAATTTTATTTGGTGCCAAATGGAAGCAAACATGAACATTTACAAAAACAAGAACATAAAGAGAAAGAACAGGAAAAAATACTAATCCATCAAATTTGGGTTGATGAAAAAGTTGCTGTGTTTAAGCATAATGGAGGTTTGTGGCCAATTTGAATATAATTGCCTCAAATGAATAGAAAAAATTTTACTTTTATATTGAATTCTTTTACCGAATATAGTAATAACCCCTTTTAAACCTTTTTGTCCATAACAAGCCTTTTCATTTTCCAATAATCTCAAGTCATATATTTTCATTATGGCCAAGCTATTTGGCCTTTAGAATTTTTTACTAAATTTTAAGAATTTTATGTTAAATCAGAAAAGAATTGAATTTTTAATTTATCATTATCATATTAAAATTTTAGTAACCCCTTTTTTAAATTTTAAAAATATTTTATTAATCAATTAAAATAAGAATTCCCAAATAAAAATAAATATAATAATATTTAAAATTATTAATTTGTAATAATTATATATATTAATTAATTAAATTTTAGAATTATTTTTATTCCATAAAAAGTACATTAAAAAATGCGAAATTGGCAATGATGAACAGAATGAAATAATGCCTCATCCAGGAAAAATTGAAGAAGGGTCTGATGATGGTGAAATGATGGACAAAATAAGCATTGCTAGTAATGATGAAAATGATGATGCCAAAGGAATATCGAAACGCAATTTATTAAGCAAAGGAATTATAAAAAAAGAAAATCATATCAGAAAAAGTGAATTATTATTCAATAGGCTGATGGATCTTCTTTTTATTTGCGGGACAAAGCAGTGGAAAAATAAACAAAAGTTGAAAAATGTCGATGCCGCAAGCAACAGCAAATCGCACAGTCATCATATCAGCATCGATAAAAAGGAGGAGGAAAAATTGGATATTTATTCGGCAAGCAGCAATTTGCATAGAGCGAATTCAGTGTCAGAGGATTTGAGCCACTTTATTGCCCCTAATACAGTAAATGGGGTGAATTTTTTAGAGTTAAATATATTTATTTAATCTCAGTTTGAACTTGAATAATTTTGATTTCAAAATGATTGACAAAACTCTTTGGTTCAAAAAAGTTATAGTAATCAAAAAATATTAATTGTCTAATTTTAGCATATTTTGTTGTTTTCCATTTAAATTTCTTAAAATCCATTATTATTATGTACTTCGCTAATATGTCCAAAAAACCAAAAAAGACTTGTTAAATTTATTGCCATTATCTAGTTTGAAATTGGGTCGGAAAATTTGTATATGGAATTTACGTTGACCTTTTTCATTAGCCAATTGGGCAGTTGAATTTTTATAAGGCCTTGTCCATACTTAAAAACTTGCCAGCAAGTTTCTCCTTAAAAACTTGCCAGCAAGTTCTTGCCAGCAATTTTTGCCCTATCTGTCCATACTTTTTTTCCAAAACTTGCCTCTTGCCGGCAAGTTTTCTTGCTGGCAAGAAACTTGCCGAGCAGACAGTCCATACTTACTTGCTGGCAAGAAAATATAAGGAACGATAGCGCAGTTGGTAAATACATGGTTTTATTATGGAGGACGCGGGTTCGAACCCCAGTGCCGGCTGATGATTTATTGTGATAGAGTAAATTTTGTAAATGAAAAATAATGTGATAAATGAAAAACATGCCCAAAAAAACTTACTACTTGCCCAAAAATTTTGGCAAGAAAACTTGCTAGAAAATGAGCAATTTTGTGAAAATAAGTATACGACAGCAAAAAACAAAGAACTTGCCTTAGTCTAACTTTCCCTAGATTTGCTAAGGCAAGTTTTATTGCCGGAAAGTATGGACTGACGGGAACTAACTTGCTGGCAAGAAAACTTGCGGCAAGAAAATTGCCGCAATAAGTATGGACAAGGCCTAAGTTTCGTTTTTAATATATGGAAATTAATTTGGCAGTCTGAATTACTTAAAATCGGGGCATAAGGTAACTGATTTTACTTGATATAAAGTCAGGGTTTAATTATTGTTTGTATGCGAAATAGACGTGCTGAGATTAGGCAAATATATTCTCAATTCTCATGATAAATAAGACAATAAAAGATATTATATATTATTTTTTATTTATTTTTGATTGTAAACTGATTTTATTAGGAAATAATAATAATCGATTTTCGAGTATTTTATTTATCTGAATTTAATAAATTTTTAATATTCAGGCTGATGAATATTCATCAATATCCGATTCTGCTGTTCAATATCAGGGCTGGGGTCGAAACTCAAAAAAATCGAAATCGAAATTTTATCATTGAATATTATTTTTTGGATAAAAATTTCACTTTTTTGTATTTACAAATTTTTTTTTCAATTTTTAAAGGATTTGGAAATTTTTTTGAAAAATTTCGATTTTCGATTTCGATTGTCGAAATTTCGACGTTTTAGTTTCGTTTCGATTTCGATTTCGATTTGGAAGTGAGTTTCGATTTCGGATATTTAAAAAAAATAAAATTGTAGGGTTTAGCATTTTGATGAAATAAAAGAAGCTTTTTGTCAAATTTTCTTGTTTTTGTGGCTAAAATAGTTGCCAATGAAACCAATACCCAAAACCCAACCGAATTTAGCTTTTCTTTTTAAGAAATTTTTGGTTTTTTTTCATATAGTTGTATTTGATATTTTTTAAATGACAAATTAATTGGTAGATTTTTTTCGATGATTATTTTAGGTGCGGTTCTTTCCATGTTTTGGCCATTTCCATCAAAATAATATTATTAAATCTTAAACTTTTCATTTTTTATTCCTAAAACTATTATAAAACATATTTTGATGATTTAATAATTGAAAAATAAATTAAAAAACTAAATATTTTGAGCAAAAATAAGGAAATTTTAACTAAAAAAGGAATTCGTTTCAAAAAATATACCAAATTTTTGATTGAAACTAGCAAAGGGTCCCCCTTTGCTTTTTTCGAAATTTTTTCGAAACTCGACGCTTTTCGAAATCGAAATCGAATCGAAACTAAAACATCGAAATTTCGACGATCGAAATCGAAAATCGAAATTTCGACCCCACCCCTGTTCACAATCAACATGAAAATGGGAAAAATCTTGAGAAAATTCAAGCAAAATTCCGTCAAAATCCAAATCCTTCCTTCAGTGTCATTCACCCGGAAACAATCATTAATCAGATACAGTTAATCCAAAATATAAATGGAAATGTGGAAACAAAGAAGGCTGATGAAATTGAAATTGGTATACATAAAATACAAAAGTCCTTAAATCTTTTAGTCTTTTAAAGTTTATGGATTTTTATTAATTCAATATATTCTTTCTCCAAATTCTCATTTTTACAATTAAAAATAACTTAGACAATAATCATTTTACCTAATATTCTGCTGAAAAGTTTAAATTTAAGAATAGTTATTCCAATAATTTATAAATTTGGAAAAAAATAAATTACCCAAAATACTCCTTTGTAACTTTTCTCCCAATTTAAGGAAAAAAAGCATCTGATAATAGCAACATTCATTCGGAATCGGAAGGCACAGATCAATCATCTCATCAAGAGAAAAAGAAGCATGATGAAAATGAAAAGAATTCAGAATCAGAAAGCACTTCATCTCTCAATCAAGTGAATAAAGTGCATTCACCTCTGATTGTTTGCAATAAAGAAGAAAAATGGTTAAAAGTTGGCAATGTCATCATCAAAGAAAGGCTTAGGAATGGAACAAAGTGCATTGCAAAAGTAAATGTGCCAGAAAAAAAATTGCTTGAAGGTTCCGTATTCCGTTTGAAAGATGAATTGGAAGATGAACTTTTCTATAATTTGGAACAAATTGATGGAAAAGGACACAAAACTCATTTCATACAAAAAACTGATATTATGCAAAAAATCAAAATTGACAAAGATTTGGAGGAATGTATGAAGGAAGTTTGTCGCGAACATCTGCTGAATATTGAGACAGGTAGGTAAAAAAAAGCTGATGTTTAGCAATATTTGAGGCGAAAATTAATCAATTTATTATTGGGCAATATATTTTGAATTCTGATTTAATTTTAAATAATATTATATAATATTGAATAATAATAATATATTTTCCAATTTTATAATAGAGTATACTATAATATGAAATTTTATTTTATAGCATTAAACTAATTATATTAATATATTTCATCCCAAAAATGAACATTAAATGTAATTTCTATTTTCTGTATCTTAAAAATTTTAAGCATTTATTTTTACAAATAAAAATAATTAAATATTTTCAGTAAATTCTATTGAGACAATTTACATGAAAGAGGAGCAAAAATTGGATTAAATTTTGGAGAGATGATATGAAAATTTTTATCCACATGGAAATTTATATATTTTGGAAATTATATTTGAAGCATTTATTCAAAGTGACAAATTTGTATTCTAAAGGGAAAAAACATATTTTTGAAGGTTTCTAAGTCTTATTTATCCTAATTTTTATAGCATTATTCATATTTTATCCACTACATTTTATATTTTATATATATATTTATTTATCTTACTATTTTGATTTTCAAAGGATAAAAATGTATATGGATAAAAAATTTCAGATTTGAACTGAAATATAAAAATATCGTTGAAAAATTTGGAGGATCAGAAATAAATCTTCATAGGTAACAATCATTATTTTTCAAAAATCGGTGAAATTGGAAAAATGAAATTGAGACTTTAAAAAATACTGAAAATGAATTGGGAAGAATCATATTAAAATAAGGCTTTTTTACACTAAAATGAGTTCTTCGCACTTATGATTATTATGAATGCTGGATTGGAGGGGGGGGGGGGGGGGGTGGGGTTAAAATCGGAACCGTAACAAAAGACAAGACGGTTAGGATTCCGTTCAGAAAATTGGGGGTATAGTACAGAATACAGACTCGGTGAACATTCGGGAAATTTCAAATGGATCGTAACTAAAGATTTTTTTGAATTTCACATACAACTCAATTTATTCTAATATCTATTAATTAGAAATACACAAAAATATTAAATTCACTGCTTAATATAAATATTAATAAATATTGGAAATTGGATAAATAGTATTATTTTTTTAAATTTAAAAGTTCCACTTTTGGAAATTTTGGGTACTAGGCAAAAAAGATATTTGTTAGAGGTCTCTATTGATTCAGTATGGTCTATTTTATTAATTTAAAACATTTTCAAAGCTAATTATATTTTAATCATTTATTGTCGATTCATAATGAATAATATTGGTAAAATTAATTAATAATAACAAAGCAGAGAGATAATTTTCCTTTATATAAGTTGGTGTTCTTATCAAATTAACATTTTAATTTATTTATCCTTTTCTTTCACTGAACATTGAATTCCACTTCATCATTCTTCATCATCACATTCGTTCAATCGGACGAATTCCGAGAATATGGAAACAGCGAAGCATCACATTGCCAGTCGCTTCGCAGAGTGTAAGCCGATTGAAATCGACAATTGTTTCAGATTCATCGTCTTCTAAAAATTGATATTAATGGATTATCAACAATTAGAAATCATTTTACTTTATAAAAAAGGATTACAATCATATTTATTTTTTAACACACCGAAATAGTGAAAATTGAATTATTTATAAATTTATTTCCAGTCATAAAATTAATTATTTATTTTTTATTATATACCATATATATTCTTTTAATCTCATTCCCCAATAATTGCCCACTCTTGACTCTCGACATTGAGAAAAAAAGATTGAACTTAAAATTTTTTATTGAATTTTCTTAGTTCTCCAAAGCTCTACAAAATCAGCTATAATGTGGCAAAAATGTCCATAAATTAGGGAATTGACCCCAAATTTTCCTATTTTTGAGGGTTAAAAATAATTCTCCATGAGGAATGAAAAGAGTATATACGATATAAAAAGCTATTTTTAATTTTAAATAATTTATAAAATATTTTGCCTAATTTTAATTTGATAATTGATAAAAATTTTTTGCAGTATTAATATTAATATTAAAATAATTGTTCCTATAATCATCCTTTTTTAATAAAAACATTTTATTTCCCTCTCTCAAAACTCACTTCCATTTCCATCCAATTTGCGCACCACAACTTGGCATTCATTGTAAAAATCGCTGAAAATTGTGGCCAATTCGTAGATGTATTCGCATGCTTTGTTCAATTGAAGGGTGTCGAGCATTTGAAGCATGCAATCTGGGAATTTCACGATTTGTTTTGCCAAGCGAATCTCTTTTGGATGTTCAAGTGGGAGCAATCCATCATTCAAGCCTTCCAAATATCCAATAAATTGTTCCTTTCCAATTTTAGCTTTACGAGCGATAGAACTTAAATTTGGTAACATTAAAAAAATTTAATCCGGTGTTTTTATTATACCGAATTCGAGAGTATGCATAAAGCAAATAGACGGCTGTATTGCCACGATCTTCCAACATCTTTAAAACATAAATTTAAAAAGAATGAAATGAAGAAATTTTTAGATGTTTAAAGGAAAATTAAACTCAAAAAAATTATGTAAAATACCCTGAAAATTTTTCAAATTTTTTTTTATATAAAATCGTATTTAATATTTTTAAATTATGGAGAAATTATATTTTGATTAAATTGATTAAATATGAAATTTGATCATCAATTATTAATGATATAAAAAATATCATTTTTATTTATTTATTTTTTCATCTAACAAAAAATTTGCTTTTTTTAAATTTCATTTTACTCAATTTTTGGTAAAAATTATGTTAAACTTTTTAAATATTTAATAAAATCCACCCATAAAAAGATCCATTCAATTCATCAATTAAATAATATGGTCCTTATAAAAATGGCTAAAATAATCTCCCACTTCCAAAATTTACCCGATCAAATGAAAAGACATAATCGCTGATGCGGGATTGTGCCAAATCCGCATACTTGATGCTTCCATAGGCCAATGCTTCGGCGGCATTAGTCAATTCGGCATTCTTCAATTCGGTATCCTTCAATTCATCTTCCAAAAAATTCTGTGCAAAAAATGATTAAAAAATATTTTAAAATGTTTGTTTTTCTCACCCGGTCCTTCAATTTATTCTTTGCCCGGTTGAAGCCTTCGTCAAGCAGATCAAGCAATTTAATTGTTGTTCCAGAACGGCTTTTCAATTTTTTCCTTAAATGAAAAGACAAAATTGAATGGAAGAATTTTATAATTAAAAATTTATTGATAGAAATTTATGGTATCTTCCGAATTATCGGCTCAATTTCCGCCAAATTAATTAATATTATTAATATTTACTTGTCTTCCCCGAGGACCAGCCCAAATTGGATATGCTCAATGCGTTTCTGGTTAGGATCGTACCAACCCAATTGACGTCCGGCAGCGAATACAGTCTTTAAAAAAGAAAAATATAATTAAAAAATTGTTAAAAAAATTAATTGATATTTTTTTATTGATTTTCTATTTTTGAAAATTTTCGAACCTTCCCAAAATTTCGCTTTTCGAACATTTTTGAACCCCCGAAATTTATATTTATGATTTTCTATTTTTTTACATTGATCCATCTCTTATATTAGCCATACAAATATTTTTATCGAGATCCTTGCTCTCAATGGTTAAAATTTCAAACAAATGAATTTAAATAATAATTCCTTTTTCTACCTTTAAATGTTCGGTTTGGTCCATTCCAACAACATAAATAATCCAATCGGCCTTCTCCTCCATCAAACGCTGTTTCAATGCAGCCATGTCGCTGGTGTCATAACCGAATCCTCCGTCGCTTTTCTCAATTGTCAATTTTTCGTCTCCAACAAACAACAATTTTCGGCCCTCCTTCACGGTTAACACATTGGCTTCTTCCAATTCGGGAACCAACTTTTGCATTCGCGATTGATAAAAAGATTCGCCTCGTTCAATTAGGCCACCGGGTTCACCAAATTTGATGTCCAAACGTTTGTAGATTTGCTCATTATCTTTGAATAAAATGGGATTATTAATTTGCAAAATAATTATTGTAAATAAGAGAGAAAAAATTCAGTATTTTTTTGAATTGTTCTAATTGGGTTTTTAAACAGTCTCTGTTTTAAAAATCGTTTTTCGTTATTTGAATCGAATTTCGGTTTCGGTTTTCAATTTCGGTTTTTTAAATTGCATCGATTTGTCAAATCGAAATAATCTTTGAACAACCTAGAGTTGGAGGGAGTCGGTTCTAGACCGAGGTCTCCGGTTCCGGTTCCGCTCGGTTCTTAGATCGCGGTTCCGGTTCCTGAAAAATCCTCGGTTCCGGTTCCGGTTCTGACGGTTCCTTGGTTTCTTGAAAAATGGTCATAAAAATTTTTAAAATTTATTTTTTCATATAATATCGAAAAATTCAAATAAAATAATTCAAATATCATATATTCACTTATTCTTTCATCATTTCTAATTCTTTTAGTTAGTCCTTTTCAATAAAATAAGCGCGAAAGAAAAACTAAAATAGCATCAAAGAAAAACTGACGAAAATAGCCCCACAGGGAAAAATTAGACTAAAATGTAGCCATACATATAAGAATTTTAACAAAAAAATGTCCGTTAAAGAAATTAATTAAGTTTAATATGACAAAGGAGGGAAAAAATAAACCAAAATGGGCCCAATTGGGGAAAATTTTAGCCAAAAATGGGCCCAATTGGGGAAAATTTTAGCCAAAAATGGGCCCAATTGGGGAAAATTTTAGCCAAAAATGGGCCCAATTGGGGAAAATTTTAGCCAAAAATGGGCCCAATTGGGGAAAATTTTAGCCAAAAATGGGCCCAATTGGGGAAAATTTTAGCCAAAAATGGGCCCAATTGGGGAAAATTTTAGCCAAAAATGGGCCCAATTGGGGAAAATTTTAGCCAAAAATGGGCCCAATTGGGGAAAATTTTAGCCAAAAATGGGCCCAATTGGGGAAAATTTTAGCCAAAAATGGGCCCAATTGGGGAAAATTTTAGCCAAAATGGGCCAATTGGGGAAAATTTTAGCCAAAAATGGGCCCAATTGGGGAAAATTTTAGCCAAAATGGGCCCAATTGGGGAAAATTTTAGCCAAAATGGGCCAATTGGGGAAAATTTTAGCCAAAAATGGGCCCAATTGGGGAAAATTTTAGCCAAAATGGGCCAATTGGGGAAAATTTTAGCCAAAAATGGGCCCAATTGGGGAAAATTTTAGCCAAAATGGGCCAATTGGGGAAAATTTTAGCCAAAAATGGGCCCAATTGGGGAAAATTTTAGCCAAAAATGGGCCCAATTGGGGAAAATTTTAGCCAAAATGGGCCAATTGGGGAAAATTTTAGCCAAAAATGGGCCCAATTGGGGAAAATTTTAGCCAAAATGGGCCCAATTGGGGAAAATTTTAGCCAAAATGGGCCAATTGGGGAAAATTTTAGCCAAAAATGGGCCCAATTGGGGAAAATTTTAGCCAAAATGGGCCAATTGGGGAAAATTTTAGCCAAAAATGGGCCCAATTGGGGAAAATTTTAGCCAAAATGGGCCAATTGGGGAAAATTTTAGCCAAAAATGGCCCCGCCAGGGAAAATTTTAAGTAAAAATGGCCCCAAAAATGTAAAATTTTGCAAAAAATTTCCCCTTCGGACTGAATGCCAGAACCGTGGAACCGTCGGTTCCGACCCTCGGTTCCCGGTTCCGCTCGGTTCCAAGACCTCGGTTCCGGTTCCGGTTCTTGGCCCAAAAATGGCCTCGGTTCGGTTCGGTTCCGGTTCGGGTACCCGACTCCCTCCAACTCTAGAACAACCCTAGTATTTTTCAATAATCAAGTTATTGATATTTATTAAAAGTTCCGAAAATCAATTATTTTTTTTACTTTTAATTTAAATATGAAAAAAAATTGAATAAAATGTCCAAATGATATTAATTTTATTATATTTTTTATTTATTAATAAATTTACTAACCTTTTCGACTAATTTCGCAAATCAATTGCCAAGCTTTCACAATTTCGGGTTCTTCCTCATTTTGCAATTGAACCACGCATTTGAGGGCACGGGCCTTGAATTCCGGATCTTCTTTAAATCGTTCGTTTGATCTCTTAAAAAATAAAAATTATTTTTCTGAATTTTTATCTGACCTTGTAATAAGATTGCAATTCCTCCAAATTTGGAGGCTCATTCAAAAAATTAGGAAGTTCATCGCGCAAATAGACAATCAGCATTCCGAATTGGGTGCCCCAATCGCCAATGTGATTCAGACGAAGAACCTTTTAATTATAATATGGTTTAAATATTTATTTACTGAATAAAATGCAAAATTCGTAATATTTTTGGGTACTTGTGTCGTTTACATCAACTTTTAGAAAAGCGAAGGTTCTCCCCCACCCCCATGGATCTTAGGATTAGGTTTAGAGTCATTAAGGGATAGGCTACAGAGAGCATGGGATAAAAATCATCCCAAGTCAGTAACCCCTAAACCTATTGCTATTACCCGGAGGGCCATTTACTTTTACTTTTCCACGCCAAAGCGGATATAAACGAAATAAGTAAAAATTAGGAAAAGCATTTGGTAAAGGGAAGACACTTACAGAGAAGCCAAAATCTTCAAGCAAACGGCAAATGGAATCGCCAATGATGGTCGAACGCAAATGGCCAGGATGCATTTGCTTGGCAATGTTCGGCGATGAATAGTCCACCACAACATGCTTTTTTCCAATTTTTGGCAGAGAAAAGCCCTAAAAAAGAATTAATTAATTTAAGAATATTCTTATTTAAAAAACCTTTGTACATATTTCGAACATTTTTCGTCCCAAATATGTTTTGCTTAGAAAAATATTGATGAAGCCATTGATCACCTCATACTTAAAATTTTATATCATTTTAAAGAGTTTAAAGAAGAATAATTTACCTTTTCAACCAATGGACATTGCTCAATGGCATCCACAATTTTGTGGGCAATCTGAGAGACATTTTTGCATTGAATTTGGGAATGATGTTGACGGACAATTTGATTGCATTTGTCGAATTGATAATCTCCGTGTTTTTCATGATTCGACTCCTTGACCTGCACTTTCACTTCCAGTTCAGGAAATGTCTAAAAAACATATTTGAATATAAAAGGGAATAATTAGTTTAGATAAAATGCTGACTGTGAATAAAAAATGGATTTATAAACAAATTTTTAGGCCACACAATTTGGCTAAATCAAAGTTTTCTTTTTTTTAGTTTGCTAATAAGAGGAGAGGTATGCGTTTATATAAACCCAATTTAAAAAGTCAATTATTTTGAGAAGAAAATTTTTGAGTAAATTCAACAAATTTCCATAAAAATATTTGTGTTCATTTTTAATAATTGCAGAATTAATTTGAATTATAGATCAATGAAATTATCTTTTGAATTGCCTTGCCAATGATCGCGTTCAACTGTTCAATGATCGAATCACCGTAATCTTTGACGAAGAAATACTTATTTTGATTCGACATATTTATGGATGTTTAAATAATTTTTAGAATTTATCCTTCAAATGATTAAAGAATATTTTCCTAAATTTTTTTATTAATCTAGAAAATGCACAAATAAATGTAAATTTCAAAATGAATGTTTTTATGCATCTAAAATGTAAATGTAAATTTGCGAATTTTCCGCTATTATTGTTTGGTTTCTCCGCCCCTCCCACTTTCATCGGATCTGCAATTTTAAAAAAAGGTGAATTGTGAAATTGGGAACACATCTGCTGGCCTTCCGCGCTTTGTTCTATTATTCCGTAAAAATCAAATGTACCTAATACCTATCCTATGAATCACCCATTCTTCTTTATATGACAATTTGTTTTGCCACTTTTTCCACCCAAACAATTTTCCCTTTTCCTTTATAAATGAACACCGTAATGCTGTTGGGTCTCATTTATCCATTGTTGTTCACTTTTATTTCATTCCACTCCTCCCTATGACTTATAAAAGAATGGAAATGAAGCCATTTGCTGTTGGGGAAAAGTATAATACCTTTTTCCAAGCAATGTGATAAAGAAAAGTTCATTGTGTTGTTGGTTGTTTATAAAATCCTTCATTGTTTTTGTTTGCCATTTTTTGTGAATGTCCATCGCGCCGGGTGTCAAATGCTTCAACCATTCAAAATTCAATTCTATTCGTCGGCATTCTTCTTTTTTAAATCGCATTTTGGGTAGGGACATTTCTCCCTTTTCTAATTTCCTAATTTCCTATATAATTAGATATTCATAATAGCCAATAATTATTACGGTTTGTCTCCTTCCTATGCATCAATGATTCATCATCAAATATTTGGCATTCCTAATCATCCTTTCACCGAAATTCTTTTTCCTAAACAAAATCTAATTTACATAATAATGCATTTTTGGCCATTTTTCCACTCATCAACTTTTACCGTCAAAAATTATGAAATAATGAATAGGTAGAAAATGGAATAAATAAAAAGATAAAAATTTACACATTTTTGGGCCATTCATTGTGAAATACCAATTTTTAATGGGTAGAAAGAATATTTATCGGTTATTTTGTTAATATGTAATTCTTTATTCAAAGATTCGGTTTAAATAATAGAAAATAATTCATCCAAATGTGACCATGGATGGAGATTGGATGGATTATAAAAGCGGTAACAAAAAATAAAATTTGCCATTTGTTGAATGGCAATATTCTTCTAGGTTTGGCTACACAATTTTACCATATGCCAAATATTTCAATATTCTTTTAATTTTTTGATAAAATTTGCATACCGATACATTTTCCATTAAATTCAAAAAACCAGAAAATACTTTTCTCTAATTATATCAGCCAAATTGGGAATATAAAATTCTATCAATTTACTAAAAATAAAGCTAATGTTCATTGCAAATTAACTGCGCAAAATTTCGACACTAAAAATTAAATCTATTTTTCAGATTGAATACAAATTAAAATTCTCTATTTAAGTGAAAACAACATTAAAGTCTAAAATTTTCTTCAACCAAAATGGTTGAATTGAATTTTTCTTCAATTTCGCTGTCAATTTGCTCGGGACCCCTTCTGGTTAGTTTATCAAAAAAATATGGTCAAAATGGGGAAAATTACATTCTCGGTCTATTATAGCACAGAAAGCATATATGGATATATATAAATTTCATATTTTTCACCAAATTTTCAAATTTATTTACTTAAAAATTCCCTTTTTCATATCTCCCAATACAGTATCCCTCAAGAAAATAAGCCTTATTATAGAATGTGCCATCTTTTGAATTAATAATAGATTAATCCAATTGGAATATCTAAAAATGATGACTTACTTCTTATTAGTGGAATTACTTGACGTCTTTTTTAAATTTTTTCAAAATTCATTTTTAACCCAACAGGTCCCAATTATGCCTAATTCGACTGTTGACCAAGTGATTACCCCTTGTATGGCCAATGTTTTGTTTCCATCGGTTGGGTCATTTTTTGGTGTAATCTATGCGGTCTATCTTTTCTTTGCTTGCATGACCGCTTATGGAGGAAAGAAATGTCAACAATTGGTGGCTACCAAATTGGTCGGCCTCAAGGCAGTAAGTTCAAAAATTATTAAATAAATAAATTTAAAATTTGGAAAAATCTTTATGAAATTTTTTACATTAAACCAATATTCATGATCTATTTTTAAAAATTGTAATATATTTTTTCACTTGATTTAAACCCACAAAATTTTTGATTACAAAAAATACATTTACACCACAATAATCTTTTCTAATTTTTTAAGATTGTTTCCGCATACGACCTAATCATTTCCATTTTCCTGCTTTTCACTGGATGGCATGACATCAATGTGAATATGGCTAATGAATGGCACAATGATTTTTGGAACACCCGTGAAGCAGCAATCCATCTCTACAACAATGTCTTCTTTTCGGTAATGACCGTTTTTAAATAAATGACTAGACCAAAAGTGTATATCTTTCTTTCCTTAATAAGAAATTATTTATTAAAATAATATTGCATATATTCTTTTTGTTTTTTTTTTTTTTAAGAATTCTAAATAAAACAAAAAGGGAATTATTTTGAACAAATTTGAAAAAAAGTACGTTATTTGCGATAGTTTTGATTAATTTTTTATATTTCAGTCTCTAAAAGACAATAATTCCCGGGATACCGTATACCGTATTCTTTTTCTAAAATCTAATAAATTTGCTTTTTCTTCTATTCTAGCATCCAATTTCTTATAATTTGAATAAAATGTGACGAAATTTAGCATTCTTGAATCCGATATAATAAATAAGTAACAGCTTCAAATTAGCTGCTAATCTGAATATTGGTTAGAAGTATTAAATTTTGAGGCTCATTATTTTGCGAAAGATACTTTGTTATTCTTTATCAAAGTTAAAAACAAAATGTTAAATGACATCAACTTTTTGTAGCTTTCATTGGCAACTTCCTATCTATTGTGCTTCAAATTTGGCATAATTTCCGATGGATTCCTGCATTTGTTGTGGATTTATCGATTCATTTCAATTATGCCCAGTGGAATTTTAATTATTGTCTATGGAAATTTGATTTCAAGCAATGTTTGTTACAGAATTTTGAATAAAAATTAATTGAAAAATTTTATAGGGCATATGCCTTCTTCTTCATTCGATTTTTTCCCTCTGCATGGTCATAATTTTGGCTTTTCCTGATCAAGTCCAAATGGAAATGACTGCCAAGAATGAAATTGAAATGAACCCGTTGAATGGGCCCAGCAATGAATGCAATGATACATTGGGCTTTATATCCGCTCAGGTAAAAGATCAAATATTGCAATGGGGAAAAAAGAAACATTTACCGTATTTCTGAAGTTCATTCTTATATAAAAGCCTAATTTTGAGGATTTTATGGTGAAAAAAAATGAAAAGATTAATTTTTTCCTCCCTTGGTGGATTTATAAAAATTCAAAGCCCAAAGGCTTTCTAATTCTATTGAAGAAAATACGGAATAACCAAATTTTTGAATCAAATGAAATGATCTCGACCTACAAATGTCGATGATGGTGATCATAGAATTATTGAATCAATTTACAAATATTTTATTGAGTATTGAAATAAATTCTAAAATTATTGTGTCATCAAAAGTAACAATGAAAATTTTTCATTTTAACTGAAATTATGACAATGGTAAAAAAACATTTTATTAAAAATCAATGATTTTTAGTCATTATACAATATTAATAAATTTGAAACAAAATTTAAGCCCAAAAAATGCTATTTAAATTGATCCAACGATTTTATCACACTATCAAGATTTCACTGTTTCATCTCCAATTTTCACATACATAAAATATTAAATTATTAAAATTTTTTATAATTAAATCTTGGAAAAAGAAATTTTTCTCAAATTTAATTTACCATAATTCTTTTAAAGGAAGAAAATCCAGAGGAAAAAAGTTCAGCCTTCAATCGACTCTTTTATAATTATGCAACAAAAATGGTTAGCAAAGGAATGGATGGCAAAATGAAATATTCGGATAATTGGAAATTGGCAAATGAGTTAAATTTACAATAAAAATCAATTATTAATACGAAATATATTAGATATCAATCTGAAACACTTTTCCAACGCTTCATGGCCCATTATGGTCAAATAAAAGGCAATCCGAATGGAGCAACTATGTGGGATTTGTTCAAATTGTTTCGAAGTCTTGTTGCCACCAACTGGGAATTGCAGGCCACCAGCACATGTCTTGTCATTTTCCAAGCACTTTGCCTCTTTTCAACTGCCTATTTACTTCAGTAAAATTTTTATTTTTATTTTAAACTTTTTTTTTTCAAAAATGCAGAATTCAAATCCATTCTGTGACTTCGAACCATCCAAAATGGATATGTTCCACTGTTTTGTGCATTCTTTTTATGGTCAGTTCCATTGGCAAACTGTGCGAAGTTCGTTGCGATGTTCAATGCTACACAACTGCCTACAATGTGCGCTCCATTATGACTCGACTCATCTATGAAAAGGTGACTAAATTTATTTATTCAAGTGATTTTATATCAATAAAAAAATCCAAATCCATTCCCAGCGGATTCTGCTATTCAAGCACACTATAAAATCGAATCCCCAAAAATATTTTTAATTGAAATTTTCTCTGTCAGATGATGCGTCTTTCGGCATTTGGCAAAAAAGTTTATCCATTGGGCTCCATAAACAATTTGATCAATGTCCTCGTGGACAAAATCCGATTCTTTTGGCTTTGGCTCAATTTCATTGTGTACACGCCATTATTGGTATGTCACCAAAAATGTGAATATGAAATCCATTTGTTCATTTTCACAGATCACCATTGCTTTGATTGGTCTATTCTATGTGCTCGGAACTAGTGCACTTTTCGGTACCAGCGTCATTTTGATCATGCTTCCCACCAATTATTTCATTTCAACATATCAAGCAAAATTAGAGGTTTGAGTTACTTGGAAATATTGGGAGAAGAAATCATAATAATTAGAATTTAGAAATGAAGCACAATAAAATATGAATTGAATAGGCAAAAATAGAAAAAGGAATAATTCAGTCATCAAATTGACAATAAAACAATTAAAATTGTGAGAAAAAAAAGATAAATTTTGAGGCCTTGACTATAAAATGATTAGAACTATAATTGGTGTTATAGAAAGGGATTTGAAATTACATAATAAAATCGATTAAAAGCACATCGATTGGGTAGGTGGAATAAATGTTTGGGAAACAGGCGGAATTAAATGTTTGGGAAACAGGCGGAATTAAATATTAGGAAAACAGGCTAAATTAAATATTTGAAAATAGACGGAATTAAATATTTGAAAACAGGCGGAATTAAATATTTGAAAATAGACGGAATTTAATATTTGAAAATAGGCGGAATTTAATATTTGAAAACAGGCGGAATTAAATATTAGGAAAACAGGCTAAATTAAAAATTAGGAAAACAGGCGGAATTAAATGTTTTGAAAACATGTAGAATTGAATGCTGGGATAAAGGCGGAATTAAATGTTTGGCAAACAGGCGGAATTAAATGTCTGAAAAAGGCGGAATTAAATGTCTGAAAAAAGGCGGAATTAAATGTTTGGGAAACAGGCGGAATTAAATATTTGAGAAACAGGCGGAATTAAATGTCTGAAAAAAGGCGGAATTAAATGTTTGGGAAACAGGCGGAATTAAATGTTTGAGAAACAGGCGGAATTAAATGTCTGAAAAAAGGCGGAATTAAATGTTTGGGAAACAGGCTGAATTAAATGTTTGAGAAACAGGCGGAATTAAATGTCTGAAAAAAGGCGGAATTAAATGTTTGGGAAACAGGCGGAATTAAATGTTTGAGAAACAGGCGGAATTAAATGTCTGAAAAAAGGCGGAATTAAATGTCTTAAAAAAGGCGGAATTAAATGTCTTAAAAAGGCGGAATTAAATGTTTGAGAAACAGGCGGAATTAAATGTCTGAAAAAAGGCGGAATTAAATGTCTGAAAAAAGGCGGAATTAAATGTTTGGGAAACAGGCGGAATTAAATGTTTGAGAAACAGGCGGAATTAAATGTCTGAAAAAAGGCGGAATTAAATGTCTTAAAAAAGGCGGAATTAAATGTTTGGAAACAGGCGGAATTAAATGTTTGGGAAATAGTCGGAATTAAATGTTTGAGAAACAGGCGGAATTAAATGTCTGAAAAAAGGCGGAATTAAATGTTTGGGAAACAGGCGGAATTAAATGTTTGAGAAACAGGCGGAATTAAATGTCTGAAAAAAGGCGGAATTAAATGTTTGGGAAACAGGCGGAATTAAATGTTTGAGAAACAGGCGGAATTAAATGTCTGAAAAAAGGCGGAATTAAATGTCTTAAAAAAGGCGGAATTAAATGTTTGGAAACAGGCGGAATTAAATGTTTGGGAAACAGGCGGAATTAAATGTCTGAAAAAAGGCGGAATTAAATGTTTGGGAAACAGGCGGAATTAAATCTTTGAGAAACAGGCGGAATTAAATGTTTGAGAAACGGGCGGAATTATTTCTTATTTAGCAGCTACTATCACTAAAATATGTTGAAAATAAATGAATTTATTATGTAATTAAAGTTCTGTAATATAATGAGAATGTGCCCCTATATTTAACAAAATCAGCAGATATTTCCTTTTTTTATCACAGAAGGATAAAAATGCTCTCACGGATAAACGAATGAAACTGTTCAACGATGTGCTCAAGGGAATCAAATTGATCAAATACAATGCTTGGGAGGAACCAATGGAAAAATTGATAAGAGCAATTCGAAATTCAGAAATGCAAAAAGTGTGCAAAATTTCCATCATTGCCAGTGTGGAGGCATTGTCAAGCAATATGACACCAATTTTGGTAAAAAAAAATAATTAATTACTTCAATATTAATTATGCCAATTTTTTAACAAAAACAAATTTAATTTTTCAGGCATCATTGCTTTCATTCTTCCATTTCACTATAATTCAACAAAATGCGCTCAGTCCAGATGTGTTTGTTGCATTGTTGTATTTCTCAATGCTTCAATCCTGTGTTTATATTTTGCCAACATTCCTTTCGGCCACAGTCAAAGCATATGTCGCGTTGAAAGCAATTTGTGAATTTTTGGCCTCCGATGAATTGGATGATCCAAAATCGGGCAAGGGCATTCCCAATGAAGAAAATGACATTCAAAATGAATTGGACAGCCAAACTCTTAGTTCATTTTTATAATTTAATTTTAAATTATCAATCTTATTAAGTTGCCCTCCGGAATTGTTCATTCACCTGGGAAAGTGAGCAAAACATTGTGGTGGATGGAAAAGTCATGAGACGTCAGGAGGTTAAAGAACCGATGGAAAATGAGCAAAATAATGTGGTTTACGAAAAAGCCATAAGAAGTCAGGAGGGTCAAGAACTGTTGGAAAGTGAGCAAGTTTTGGACAAAAAAGTCATGATTACGAGACGACACGAGTGTCAAGAACTGCCAAAAGTACATCTTAATTCAATTTCAATTGAGTTGAAGCATGGAGAATTGATTGGAATTGTTGGCAAAACTGGCAGTGGAAAATCTTCGCTTCTCTCCGCATTCATTGGTTTGTATAATTAATTATCTATATTTTTGAATAATCCGCTTAAGGTGAAATACATTTACTAAATAATTCGAAAGACAAAAATGGCCAAATTGACTCCGTTCGTTGGCCTCAAGTTGGTCAATTGGGCATTGTTGGCTATGTTCCACAGCAGCCGTGGATTCAAAATAAAACCCTGAGGGAAAATATTCTATTTGGACATCCCATGGACGAGGAACGCTATCAAAACGTGCTGGAGGCTTGCGTACTCAAGGATGATTTGCGTCAATTACCCGGGGGCGATTTGACGGAAATCGGCGAAAGAGTTCATTCTTTTAATCCATTTGTGTTTAAATAATAAAATTATTAGGGCATCAACATGTCTGGGGGACAAAAGCCTCGCATTGCATTGGCCAGAGCTGTTTATCAATATCCTTGGGTGAATTTATTCCTTCTGGATGACATTTTGTCGGCTGTGGATGCACATGTGGCAAAACATTTGTTTGAAAAGGTCATTGGGCATGAAGGTAAAAACAAATGAGATAAAACGATAATTTATAAATTATTTTTTCCAGGATTGCTGCGCGATAAATGCCGTGTTTTTGCCACAAATAATTTGGCATTTCTTCCCTACTTTGATCGTGTCATTAAGATTGAAGGTTTTATATTAATTAAAATAATTTTAAAAAATGTTCAGATGGATCAATCGTTCAAATTATTTTGAATGGTGCAAAATTAAGTGAAGAAATTATTTGCAAAGAGGAGAAGGATGTAGCCGTTTTTGATGAAGCACAAAAATTAATCAAAGAAGAAGAAACGGAAGATGGGCAGGCAAGTTTCTGTTTTTTTACTGTCATTTTAAGAAGACAATGAAATAGTCGAATAAAGGAAAAAAATTCAAAAAACGCTCTTTTCTTATTGTTTTAAATTAAAATATTTTAATTGGAATTGACAGTTGACATTGACACTATTCATTATTTTCATAAAATTCCAATTCTTACATTTTTAGGTCTCCTACAAAGTCTATGTTGACTATGCCCGTGCATTTGGTCCCAAGCTGAGCATTCTTTTCACCGTTCTCCTCTTCACTGGCTATGTTTTCCTCGCATTCGCAAATGTTTGGTTGGCTGAATGGTCATCAAAAGCGCAACATTTTGGCGACGATGGAAAGATGTCATATGAGAATACTACATGGAATTTGGCCATTTATGCTCTGCTGAATTTGTGCTGGGGTATTTTATAGTAAATACAAAGAAAAATTGAATATAATTTTTGTAATTTTTCATGTATTTCCCTATAAATAAAATAAAATACCCCATACCATATACTATACTCTATATTTTTCAGCAATTTTCACTGTATTTGCCCTCATTGTATTGGCAAGTAAGTCCAATATATAATTCTATTATTTCACTCTATCTATATCTATTCCATCAAAGTTGGCTCATACAAAGCCAGTGTCCATTTCCATGGAAAAATGGTTCAGTCCATTTTTCGCTCACCAATGGCCTTTTTCGACTGCACACCATTGGGTCGTATCCAAAATTTATTGAGCAAAGAAATGGACAATATTGATTCACAAATTTCCACCTCATTCTCGGCATTCATACGTTTTTTGGCCGACATTGCCAGAACATTGCTGTCCATTTGTTTGGTGATGCCATTGGTGTCATTGATTGCCATACCACTTTTGATCATTTTCACTCTAATTTTGGTAAGTTTATTTTATATTTGAATAAAATTAAAATTTTTTCATATTATTTTAATTTTTCACAAATATTTAAATGTCAATTTTTAGCGCGCATACA
Organism: Pratylenchus scribneri; assembly: GCA_030063045.1. Classification (NCBI taxonomy): domain Eukaryota; kingdom Metazoa; phylum Nematoda; class Chromadorea; order Rhabditida; family Pratylenchidae; genus Pratylenchus; species Pratylenchus scribneri. Next base: position 49,010 of record JAQSEB010000070.1, read on the forward strand.
CGAAAGCCGCTGTCCAATTACGCCGTTTGGTCTCCACATCCACCTCCTATCAATGCTAATTCATTGAGGACGCGTACTCCGGCGCCCAATCAATCCGTGCATTCAAAGCATTGGATAAATTTTCTCGGCGATGTGATCGACTTTGTGATTTGACAAATGAATGTGCAATGACTGAATTGATTACACAACGGTGAGTTTATGATGAGATGAGGAATGCAATAAATCGTCCGGGGTCGATTCCACAATAGACAAAGGGCGGTGCAAATATGGGCGATTCCACAATGGTGCAAATATAAAGTTTCTAGCTTCTAATAAATCAGAAACTGGTTTTAGACCCTATAAACCGTATACAATTTTGTAGATCTCATCGAGACGCATCGAATGGTATATAATATGTTAGCTTTTGTTCCAAAATAATAAAGTTTAAAACCAAAATCTGTAAAAAATGGTTTAAATGGTTTAATACTCTTTAATTTTGACCAAATCATGACAAATTGTATACCATTCGATGCGTCTTGATGAGATCTACAAAATAGCATAAGGTTTGTAAGGTCTAAAACCAGTTTCTGATTTATTAGAAGCCAAAAACTTTATATTTGCACCATTGTGGAATCGCCCATATTTGCACTATTGTGGAATCGACTTAGCACCCAATAAATAAATAAAAAATATATTTTTCGAATTAACTAATAAATATTCTTTTATTTTCGAATTAAAATCCTAGTCTAGCCACTCATTCTAATTTAATTTATTCTATCAAATATTTTTATGTGGATCTTCGATAAAACAAAAATTATATCTTTGAACTCGAAATTTAAATGAAGAAAAAATATTCAAAATTTCACTGTATATGGATTTTCTGTAAAAAAATTTTTTAAAAAAAGCTGATGAGTTTATTCTGTAGAGAAAAAGTATTTGATTGAAATCTTTATTATATTAATAGCATCATTGATAATGCGAAAATTTAAGAATATTAATATAAAAATGATAAATTTTTTAATGCTAAGATATCAATATTTCTACAACTTTACCAAATATCACACATTTTTAATCAATAAAAATATTATTATTTATGACTGATTTTTAAAAAATAATATTAAAAATGCATTCTTATTAGATGGATGCAACAACGCATGAACATTTTGAGTGATTTGGTACTTTTTATTTGTGCATTGATCACTTTGTTCATGACGGAAGATCCTTCATTTTTGGCGATGGTGATTGCGGGCTGCGTGAATGTAAGAAATTTAATATTAATAAATAACTGATGGTTCAATAATAACCGTAATAGTTCTTTTAATTTCCCATTGAATTAAATTTCAATCCCTTAAAATTGGCAAAATCATGGTTGATCTAAATTCTTAATTTGTGGTCATTTTCTGAACAAATTATAGCAGATTTGAACTTTAGGGAATTATGAAAATGCAAAGAAATTTTTTAACTTCAATTTGTCAATATCTATGAGTCCAAAAAATCGAGGACTTAGAATTAGAAATAAAAGAAGTTTAGGCCATTCTTCTTATATTTACATATAAAAATAATAATAAAATACTTTATTAATTTTTCCACAAAAAATGAAAAAAATAAGGAAAAATCCATTAATATAACTTAAAATTTTTAATAAATATTAATAATTGTAATTCTTCAAATGAGCCTAATTAAAATTTGAAATCAAATCATAGCAAACGTAAAATGCCATTGTTAAAATTATTAAAAAATGTCCAAATACAAAAAATGAATTCTAAAAACATTTTAAAATTATAAAAGTTCTCCACATATCTTGGCGAAACTTCACGTCTTTGGCGTCAATTGGAAAGCCAAATGGTCAGTGTGGAACGCATTGCAAAATGCAAATAGCATCTCAAAAAGTGAAACTGAGGCGGAATGGACCATCGAGGATGTGGATAATGCGCGATCTGCTGAATTGCATAATTGGCCGGATGATGGTAGAATTCGTTTCGAAAATGTTGCACTCCGTTATCAACCAAATCTGCCACTGGTGTTGAACAATTTGTACTTTCTAATAAAGAAAAGCGAAAAATTGGCGTTGTGGGTCGCACTGGAGCAGGTAAAAAAATGTTTTGATAATTGTAATAAAAATTTTCATTGATTCAAAATTTTTATTTTGCGAATTTTTTCCAGAGAATTCACAATTTCTTTACAATTTCATTAAATAAAAGTAAAAAAGTAGCCGAAAAAAGAATTCATAAATTGACTATTATCATCAATTTAATAAAATTATTTTATTTACTATTTCTCCCACAATTCAATAGGTAAATCCACATTGAGTGTGGCCTTGTTTCGCATTGTGGAACTCAGCCAAGGTCGAATCCTCATTGACGATGTTGACATTTCCCAAATTGGGCTGCACAAATTGCGAAAGGCTTTGACGATTATATCGCAGGTATAAAAGGGTGGATAATTTTGATTAAAATTTGGGTTTTTTGGGATACACAGTACACTCCATTCTTCTAATGAGCCAACTAGTTGGATCTAAAAACCGCTATACAATTCCCTAAAATTCTAAAAATACTCAATAATAATCGACTAATTTAATATTAAGACTAATTTAATATTATATTGAAAAGTCCATTTTTTATTTTAGGATTCTCTAAATTTCTAATAACAACATTGACTTCCATATATTTAAAAAATATTTGAAAATTATTATTTTTGTCCTAATTAAATATTTAATGGAATACATCTTAATTTTTATTTTTGTGTATTTTAAGGAGCCAATTCTCTTTTGCGGCACTTTGCGTTTCAATCTTGATCCAACTGGACAAAAATCGGATGAAGAAATTTGGATGGCATTGGACAAAGTGGAAAAACTGAAGGAAAAAATTGAATCGTCGGAGGACAAATTGGAAATGATGATCGATGAAAATGGCTCCAATTTGAGGTTTGGTATATTTTTTTAATCACAAATTATTCTCTTAAATTCACCTTTTTTTCAGCGTTGGTGAACGTCAATTGATTTGCTTGGCCCGTGCTCTGCTTCGTGCTGAAAATACGCGCATTTTGGTGCTGGACGAGGCTACCGCCTCTATTGACAATGAAACGGATGAGAAAATTCAACAAAAAATTCGGGAAAATTTTGCACATTGCACCATTATCACAATTGCCCATCGCATCGACACCATTCTTGACTATGATCGTGTTATGGTCATGGAGAAGGTGAGTAAAAAATAATTCAAATTTTTATACGGAATTTTAGATATTTAAATAAATTCTATGCACACGTAGAATGAAATTTCCCCACTAAAATTTTGTTCATGACAATTAGAAAATTTAATATTATTTTTATAACCATAATCGGGTTTGGGATTCGGGTTGAATTAATTAGAGAAAAAAATTAGTAAATTTAATTGGTAATTTTTAAAAAGTTATTTTTAAAATTGAATCAAAATAAGTCAAAATTGAGAATTATATCTTTTTTGGTCATAACATTCTTTCCCGATTATGTTTAATTAAAAATATTTTAATATCTAAATGCAAAAAAAATATTAAATAGTATTCATTGTTTGTAAGACTGATGGAGGAATTTGGATAGTATAAAAAATTTGAGCAGTAATTTTTAATGTAAGAAATGGACTTAAATATTCTAATTTATAATATTCGACTATTTTTTACTCTAATTAATATAATTTTATAGGGCCAAATCATTGAATGCGGTACAGTGAACATCCTTCTTAATAATCCAAAGTCGCATTTTTCCAAATTGGCACAAGAAGCTGCTCTAAATACTAATCAAGTTTAAGGAATAAATATTTTCTCATTTGTTTAAAAAAATGAACATTATTTTTTAATTTCCTATTAATTTGATATTCAATTTTCAAAAATTATTTCTCACGAGATCCCTCTGATTATAAATTTCAATTATAATATTTTTTCTTATTTTAATTTTATACTCCTAAAAACATATTATAATTATTATTTCCAAAACATAAAATATTTCTCTAATTTGTTTAGATAAACCGATACTTTATTATCCAAACTGTTTAATTATCTTTTCAAGATGAATTTTCTATGGTTTATTAATTTAAATGTACACTATGTGTATTTTATAATTTTCATAATAAATTTTTATATAAAATTATCTAAATATAATCTAATAATTATTCCTTTCCAAAATACTGCAACATCTAAATTTTAATCGAAATTCGATACCACATCACACCACTTATTATTGCATAAAATACATTTATATTATTATTTTTCATTGATTTTTATTATTAATGGTTCTATTTTTAATAATGCAATATAAATAAATAATTGAAAAATAGAATTTGTCTGTATTTCTAAAATAGTCTAGGGATATTTGTAATCTCTGATGGAAATTCCGTTTTGAAATTATCCCTCCGGCATCGGTCTTCTATAGTTTGAAGACTGAAATTTAGTTGATAAATAATAGGTACAATATCCACTAGATTTGCAATCCCAGGGACAGGAATCCCTAGAGATCCCAGGTCATTTTTCTCCCAAATTATCACCGAGATTTTCCTAAAAATCCTCGAAAATTTCTCCCGGACACATCCCTGCACTCGGGGCTGCACTGCAATCGCCTATTATCCATCCAAATCACGCGATATATCATCCGCCCAATCATCGATTATTTAGTTGTAATGGACGGAATCTAGGCTCCAAAATAAAAAGAGATGAGGCCATCCAAATTGTTACTGGCTGTAGGATTTGGCCATAATATTGGGAATGGATTTGAATATGGCCATTTTGTCAGGGATGAAACACATGAAGCTTTGTCCCCTCTGGAAATTATCAAAGGGGGAAATCTAGGTTGATAATGGCACTCCACCAAAATCACGCATAATATCATCCGCCCAATCATTAATTATTTAGTCAGATTTGAGAGTTGGGGGAATCAATAGAATGGATGGAATCAAGGCCCGAAAATAGAGAGGGATGAGGCCATCAAATTGCTGCTGGCTGGAGGATTTGGCCATAATATCAGGAGGGAATTTGAATGGGGCCATTTTGCCCGAGATGAAGCATGAAGGAGAGGAGGATGAGGATGGAAAAATACAAATTTGTATTTTCAAATCAGGTTATTCCTATGAGAGTTTAAAATGGTAATAATAAGAATAAGCTTGAACTTAAATTTATGCAATTTTCAGGTGTGTAAATTTTGTTTCATTTTTAAAAGGATTGGGAAATAGAATTTAATAATAAATTCATTGGCCAATCATTGAACCAAAGCAGGAAACAACTTTGAATTTTTTTATTCCTTCTTTCCAAAAATTAATAGACCGGGCGAAAGTTTTTAAAACCATTGAAAAGAAGGATAGTTTTTAATGGATTGGTGAGTGAAATTTTAATGGTCTTCCTTCAATTTGAGAAGGAAAATGGCAAAAGGATTTTTGTTAAAAACATTAAATGGGAAGAAATTGTGGATTAAAAATTAGTATTGACTGTCAATAAGTGTGCACATTTTCCTAAATAAGTAGGTAGACGACTTTGCTTAAATCTTCAAAGCATTCAAAAAATAAAATGAATGTGGTTTTAGGATTAGGTGATTTTAAAAAATTGCTGAAAAGTCAATTTTTTTTTGAAATCTTTTGATTGTGGAATATTGATAATTTTATTGGGAGGACATTTGGTCATTTTCAATAACAGCAAATGTATTTCTTTTGGCCCATAAGCTCGACAAGGAAAAACCAATTCATAAGATAATGTTCCATTCTAAAAAGAAAAACGCGAAATGTCCTCTAAAATGTATTTAACTATTTTTTAAAATTGAATTTAAGGCTAATTCTAATAAAGAATTGATTAAATTTTTTAAGGAAATAATTTTTAATTATATGATTTAAAATGCGTATGCGTACAATAACCATATCTTAAATATGCTAATATTTTATGTATAAAATAAGTTAATAAAAATTTAATGAATCCAATTTGAAAAATAATATAACAACATTTTGATTTTTTTTTCAATATCTTCTCATTTTTCATCATTTCTTCAAACAATTTTCCCATGGAATATATGCTTGATGATGTTGATAAGTGTTAGCAACATTCGAAAATAAATCACCCAATGTTTTGGTCTAATTTTTCTATCGATCCCAGAAATTCGCAGTCCCTAACGGTTTAGTGGTTTGTCCAAAATTCACAAACCATATACCAATGGATTGAGCTCGTCAAGACGCGTCGATTTGTATATAATCTCTAATCTGTCATGGCTTAATTGGTTTTGAACCAAAACCGGCAAGATGGTTTAAGTGATTTAATACCTTTATTTTTTATCAAACTATGACAAAATGTATACCAATAGACGCGTCTTGACGAGATCTATTGATTGGTTAGAGGGTTTGGAGGTCAAGGACAAACCATTAAACCGATATAAAATTTTTTGACATTTCAATACTCTTTTCGACATTTTCAATGTTTTTTTCGACAAATTTAATACCATTCTCAATTGTTTTAAGAATAGAAAAACAATGAAATGTTAAAGACAAGTTTCTTGAGAGTTTTTTGATAAAATTGGTCTAACAATAAAAGAAGCTGGAAAAGAGACGCATTTAAAATAATAATTTATCAGTGCCCAATTAAAGAAATAACTAAATTAACATGTCTTTAAAAATATCAAACATAACTTTATGGACAATGACCATTGGACGAAGAAATTCATTCGGCTTGGATTTTATTGAAAATTTTGCATCGAAAACAGAAGCCAGACCATTTTGGAAAGCTTTTTTTTTCATTCATCAGAAAATTAAACCCTGTATTTTATTTTTTGAAATATCATTGAAAATAATTTTTTTGTTTTTCTCAGTTTTTTTTCAATTTTTAATGGATTTAAAATTTTTGAAAAATTTCAAAATCCATTTCCGATGTAAATTCCGATTTTTTGAGTTCCGGTTCCAACCCTGATCTCAATAAAAATCCGCGAGAAAATCGAATAATTTCTAAAAATAAAACCTAACTAAGACTTTTCCTTTTATAAAAATTTAAATGCATTTCCATTTTGCGACTCGAAAAATTATTTCAATTGATAATTTGAAATCAACCTTAAATGAAATGTAGCGAAATCCTCTACTCTAATAAATTTCCCCAGCTGTCCAAATTTATAGAAATTTTATAAATTATTTATTTCATTTTGGGGGCATATTTACATAATAAAAATGGCAAAAAATTTTTGTCTGATTTTAAAATAAATTAATATTTATTCATTTGCCGTCTGCACTTAAAATTTTACGGTTAAAGTTACTTTCACACAAACGAAGCCAACACATTAGCTCCGTTTATGTGAATGTAGCTTTTAAAAGGGAGAAGGTAATTAAAAATTCGACAAATAAAAAGTGCATAAATTCGACTATAAAAATGGATGGAAAATGCCATCAAATTCAATTCACAATTCATTTCGTTCATTCATTAAATTAATATAAAAATTCGCCCAAAAATGGTACCAAAAATTCAATTCACTCGCCAAAAATTGCAAATTTTGCTTCTCCTTTTGCTGGTCATTGTCTTGATCGACATGGCCGTTTTCCAATTCGGAGTCGAGTGAGTAAATATTAAAAATTAATTCAATTGAATATTTCGGTTCAAATAAAATGAAATATTTTTATATAAAAAGGAAGGCATTTTGAATGTTAATATGAAGAATAAAAGACTGATATAATTTTTATTAAAATTTTATTCATAATATTAATATGTATGCATTAACAGTGCTGCCTGCAAAAAAGGACAAGAATGCACCTGTTCAAATGGAAATCCCTGCCTGGGACAAGGCTGCAAACACGAAAAAGCATGCATAGATTGTTGCAGTTGAAATATGCACAAAAATGAATGGGATTTGAATTAATTAAATGAATGGATGGAGATGATATGATGATGTTTGAACACAAACAGTTAAATATATCCAATCTATTTATCCTAATGATAATGGATAATGCTTGTTAATTTAAAAAAGAATGGGATAAAAAAATTAATTAGATATTTTAATCAACAAAATTTTTCTTACCGAAAATATCTTATTCTCATTCATTACTGAAAAAAATTTTTTTTCATTCGCAAAAGGAGGAACAAAATTTGTGAATCCAATCCGAATCAATTTCTAAATAACTTAAATTTGTCTTAGAGAAATTACTTTACATTCTTATCATTAATCGTTTATATATAATTTTTAATAGTTTTTTAATAATTCATTTTTTTTTTCAAAATTTATCTCTTATAAGGAAGAATAAATTATTTAAATCGATCATTGCCTTATTTTAATTCCTAACTCTGTTCATGAATCCATTTGAAAATTGCTTTAATTAATTCAAAGCAAAAATGGAATCATTCATCATCCATTTTTGTGAACTGCTATCCAAATTCTCCTTCATATTTTTATTTTTTGCGCTGTTTCGCCATTTTCACTTGAATTAGTTAAAATTTTTAGCAAAATGTTTCAACATTCTTACAATTTTAAATTTGCCAATTTGATAATATTCTCCCTACATATTCCTTGTTTATTAATCCAACCTTTGGATTACCAAGAATGCGGATTAATGCCATCCATTTCAAGTGGCCCTGGGACCTCTAGAGATAGACATCCAATTTCATTGGTAAATAAATATATTATTAATCCTCATAAAATATCTGTGCGAGTCATTGGAAGATTAATTATTTAAAAAATTAATTATGCATAAAATATTATTAATTGTTTATTTTTTTATTAATTGAAATGTCTTTTAGGTTATCATAATTTTATATTTTTATATCCCTTACTGATTTATATTTTATAGGAAGGAAGTGGCAAATTATTTGTTTATCAAATTTCAATTAACTTAATAAAAAAATAATACATTTTTGAAAAATTTAACTGAACAATGGAAATTTATTACTCATAATATTATTTTTAATTAGTTTTTATTAATAAAAATCGAAAAAAAATATTTAATTTTATCCATCCATTTGCAGATTAGTGGTGGCAGATCAGCGGAAACAAATCCAAATTTGTTTCCATGGATGGCATTTTTGGCAACGTGAAAATCCATTAATAAATAATGAATTATTCCCTACCTCATCCCTAGTTTTGGTGCCCCCGTGCCAAACAGTTGTGGAGCATCGATTGTTGGCAATCGATGGCTTTTGACAGCCCAGCATTGTATTAAGCCAGAATGGGAGGAAAATTATATGGTTGGAGTTGGCTCGTCGAGTTGGAAAGAATTAGAATGGAAAAAATTGAAGAAAATCCACAGATATCCAGTCTGGCAAAAATGGCGTTTTATTGTCAAAGATTTTGATATCGCTTTATTGGAGGTTATTATTATTATGAAAAATTGATGGTTGAATAAATAGTAAAAATTTATTTTATAGGGTTATAAAAATCGATATAATAAAATCCGAAATTGGGAATTTTTGCTCAAAATAACTGAAAATAAAAGAAAACAAAAAAGAAAACGCACGTTTTTGAAATAGCGTAAAACAGACTAGAATTTGTGAAAATCCCGATTGAAACCGACTTTAGCTAAAACTATAACAATAATATAGAATATTATATGATAAAGAATATGCAAAAATTAAGTTCGTCAGAAAAAAAACTAAAAAATTTTTCTGTAATTTAAGTTTTGAATTTATATTATTCCAGGGTTCGCAGATTTTTTTTTCAAAAAAAGTACATTGGCCTTGAAAATAAAGATTTTGGGGTCAAAAAAAAGATTTTCATTTTAGGCTAAAATAAATTGATTAAAATTTTTTAATTATGTTTTTTTATTATAAATAAGCAAGAGGAGATCAACCAGGACTATAATTAAAAGTTTTTTGAGAAACTTTTTACAATTTTTCGAACCGCGTGGGAAAATTTTAAGCCAAAAATAGCCGCGCAGCGAAAAATTTAAGCCGAAAATAGCCGCGCAGCGAAAAATTTTAAACAATTTTTCAAAATTTGGAAAAAAAAGTACATAATATCAGGGTTCGCAGATGTACTTTTTTAAAAGATTTGTACTTTTTTTTGACTTTGCTGTACTTTTTGTACTTTTTTTCACAAAATCATGAAAAAATCGTAAAATTTTTCGCTGCGCGGCTATTTTTGGATCAAATTTTTCGCTGCGTGGCTATTTTTTGCTTAAATTTTTTGCCTGCGGCGCGAAAAAATGTAAAAATTTCTTCTCAAAAAACATGTTTAAAAAATTTTAATCAATTTATATTAGCTTAAAATGAAAATCTTTTTTTTTGATACCAAAATCTTTTTTTTCAAGGCTATTGTACTTTTTTCTGAAAAAAAAATCTGCGAACCCTGCATAAAGTACACGATGGCCCAAATAAAGTACAAATCTTTAAAAAAAGTACATTTTTATTTTCAAAGATTTGACCCCTCAAAAAAAGTACAAATCTTTAAATAAAGTACATCTGCGAAGTGCGAACCCTGTATTATTCAGTTGTCTGAAGGAAATCATTTGGAAATGAATGAAAAAGTGCGCAAAATTTGTTTACCAACCTGCTATCCAATTATTAATGGAGAAAGTGCAACCGTAATTGGATGGGGCGAGCAATGGTGGGACGAGATGGGCATAAATTTTGGGCCAGAGCCAATGGACCCAATTTATTATCGTTATGGCACAATCGAATTAGGGCGTTGGGGAACTGGAGAATGCGATGACAATTCTATGAATCCATGGTACTTTTGTGGTGCCGGCAATTCTTCAACAATGCTGTGGACATTGCCAGGACATGTAGAAATTATATATTTTTTAATATTATTGAAGCTTTTTTTTATATATTTAACCTTTTAAGATTTTAATTTAAATGTGGATTTACTAATAGAATATGACAATAAAAGATTAAATTTAGGGTGATAGTGGCGGACCAGTCGTTGTGAAAACCGAGAAAAAAGATGATCAAAATATGGGTAAGCTTTATGGAATTTCCCAAAATTATATTAAATTTTACAGTGATTTACTATCAAATTGGCATCATTTCAGCCGATTTAATGCCAAAAGGTAATGTAAAAAAATCCAACCTTTTTTAAAATCATAAAACCTAGATATCGAAAAATTTAATCCAGAAAGATTGAAATATGATTATGCATATTATTTGGCGGTTGATCATTTTTGTGAATGGATTCGAATTACAACAAATGAGGAAGTTAAATGCCAAATGCCTGGCAAGAAAATTGGTTCATAAAAAGGAATGGATTGCGAAAATTATAATTTTATTTAATTGCTTAAATTAATCAATAAAGGCAATTTATTATTATTTTATAAATTTATTTTTCAATTTCTAGTAAACCAATGGGATTTCTTGTATCAATTACTAATTTAAATAAATTAAAAAAAATTTTATGCCATTCTTAACATTAAGAATTATTATCCAATATTTTTAGGATAAAATAGTATGAATATATAATTGTTTTATGTTCAACATCATCATATCATTTTCATTCATTCCTTGTAAATATAATTTTCAAAATATATTTTTTATTAGTTTATTATTGGTAACGAATGGCCAATATTTGGGGAGGAAATGGTGGTCATGATCATGAAATTGTTGACCCTTGTTGGTTGTCTCAAAATGACATTGTCTTTGCTTGAAATAACCAAATTTGGATGACACAAAATTTTGAAATCTTTCCTGAAAAATGTTCGATATTCCGAACTAGAAAAAAGCAAATATTAAAAATCAATTTCCTTAAAGTTTTTGAATACCTGCAAAAATAAAGGACAGGTGCATTCAAGGCGGTTGCCAGCCGGTTCAATTGAACGAACAGTCGAGAGAGGAAAACTTTGGACTGGGGATCCAGCGTGGAATTGGGGATAAGAATGCTGCTAAAAAGGATACTGATCGACCAGAGCAATAAATAGATGGTGATTAACACAAAAATGGATTTGTTTATTCGTTGATTGGCATCAGAATCGTTCAATTTTCGTACTTGAAAAATGGAGAAATTAGGCAATGACCTCATTGTATATTTTCCTACATTTAACTGAAATCCAAAGGAGCAAGTAAACGGCGATTGTCATCAAATTTGTAATTAAGCCGAGGTTGGCGCCAAATGTGAGAGCAAATCCTTGGAGAATGTCCGAAACAAGGCAATAAACTGGCCTAATTTAAAGAAGAATATATTTAGTTAGGTAGAATAAAAAACAAACTTTTGGGGAGTTCCTGTCCCCGTAACATAGTCGTAGATGAGAAAGAAAATGATAAAATTGCCGGCAAATGTGATGAACAAAATAAAGATGGCATATTTTAATGGTTTAGATTGAGAATTAATAGAAAAATGCCTTTGGAATTGAGTTTATATACTCTAATTTATTTTCAATAATTTCCTACCAAATTGGAAAAAGAACGGCCAACAATCTTTCCAGACCCAAGAAAAACATTAACACACTGGAATTTAAGACAATAAATGGACTCGGGGATTGAAGAAAAAAGCAAATGGACAAAGGAATTTGAAAAAACAAATGTTTGGCGAACTTTTCCGGAAAGAAAAAACAATTTGGCGAACATTTTCCAGAAAGAAAAAACAAATGTTTGGCGCACTTTTCCGGAAAAAAAATGTTTGGCGAACTCTTCCGGAAAAAAAATGTTTGGCGAACATTTTCCAGAAAGGGAAAATACATTTTTATTAAAAGATTATATACCAGTCCGGAACAAACCGAATATTGCAACAATTTTCCAAATCATTATGAGGTGAATATGAATTGTGAATAAAAAAAATGTCAATAGAAGATTCTTTTAATAGCATAATTACCCAAAAACTAAAACCTTTTAAAAGGATTAACAATAAAAATAGTCAAAATTGTCGTAAGAATTAAAAATTGTTAAAGAAATAAAAATGACCGCCTCAATTCAAAAATCTGGACATCTAGTTGGATTTATATATTTGTTGTCCTTAGTTTAATCAATTTTTAAATCACAAGTGAAAAGCAAATAAATTTATAAATTTATTAAATTACAAAATAATATTTAAATTGGCTCAATAAATTAAAAATTGATAAGATTAGATTGAAAAATCTATGTAGAATATCCATTTTTAATATATTCATATTTAGCTAAAAATTTTCCCTTTTTTTCAAAAAATATGACATTAAAATTTTTCTCAATTTTGTAATTTATTACAATATTTTAAAATATACTTCTTTTTTTTCCTCACATCAGTTTTCAATAAAATCCGACATTTGGGCAGTGGGAGTAATATTGTTAAAAATGCTTATGTTGGTACCGATGATTCAAAATGGAATTACCGATGAATATGTGGATTATGCAATTAGTTTGTTTGTGGAAATGTGTCGAATTGACAATTGTCTCAATAACATTGAAAATCAGCAATTTGCTCTGCGTGATAATCTTATCATCATACGAGATAAATTCCTAGAATACTTCAATATATTAAAAGTATTATTTTTATATTATTTATTTATTATTAATGATCTTTAATCAGTGTAAATTTCATTTAAATTTTACTTAAAAAATATTTAAAAAAAAATTTAATTTATTCATAAATAATATTAAATTAGCACAAATTAATTTTAATCGAATAAAAAGCGGATTAGTTTAAATATCTCAATATTTATTTTATTTGTAAAGGAAATAATTAAAATCAAAAATTACATCAAAATTTAATTTTTAAATAATTTAAAAAATATAATAAAGATAACCCTGAATATAATGCCAAAAGAGAGGCCAACAACGCGAGGCCTACTCGACTTTCTGGCTGAAATATGCCAATTAAAATTGCCACAATACAAGATGGAAAAATTGAAATCAGCTTTCAATTATGGTAAATCAAAATAATGATTAAAATTGTAAATAATTTACTCTTTTTTTTTAGGTATAGGAAAAATTTTGGGACATAAAATGTTGCCTGAATGTGATTTACAAACAACAGGAAACCCATTGGCATTGTCTGATGAAGTGAAAAGTAATGAAATTGAATTGAAGGAAATTATTGTTGTTTGAAAAAATTTATTGGAAAATGTTTAAAAAGACAATTATAAATTATTTTATAATTATTATATTATGATTGGGATATATTTTGATATATTTTATTATTTAATTTGATGATTGCTTGTTTAATTAAGATGTTTAAAAAAAGAATTATTTTAAATTTTTATTTAAAATTTGATAAATTTACTGATTATAAGATTATGATATTATTTTTGAATCTTAATGAAAATTGTAATTAGGAAATTGGCAGAAACTAAATGAATATAAAAAAAGATAACGAGGAAAATTTATTTATAAAATTTTTGTTATAAAAAAATAAGCTTAAAACTTTTTTTATAAATATATAAATATTGCTTATACATAATGATGTTATTCTAAAAATATGCAGCAGGATAACTTTATTAAAATAATACATTTAAAAATTTTTGATCATAAAAAATATTCCAAAAATTTTTCTATTTGATTCCAAATCAATTTTGATATTGAAATAAAATTAATTTTTAAATTAAAATGAAAAATACCCAAAAATCTGATCAATGAATTCATAATAAATTAAACATTTTACCACCGATGGATGTTAAAATAATCCAGAAAAAATTTATAAAATATTATAATATAAATTTTTTGCTTGAGCATATTTTTGGCGTAACATTTCCGGGCTGAAATCCATTGCACCAATCACCCATTTCCACCATCCATTTATATTAATCAATTTAATTTTCTTCTTTGTATTCAAATTTTGTGTGGGAAACAGATTGCTTATGAAATATCGATTTGGCTGCGGTTGAATGCCCAACAAATTTGTCAATATTCCTTAATTTGAACAATATTAAAAAGATTAGTTTTTTATATCCTGCAATAATTAATATTGGCTTAATCTGAATTTTGATTAGCTGAATTGATCATAATAATAATATTAATTAATTATAACATTAATAATCTATTCATTTAGTTAATATTGATACTTCCCCTCTAATAAATCAATATATATAAACAAAATTTAGAAATTTGTAAACGTAATATTTAAAACATATTATTGATTATATATACCTGTGTAAACGTCGTCAAATATATACAATTGTGTGTGTTGAATGGCCAAGAATAATTCTTTAATAGTTCGCCGGGAGAATAAGACAGCACCACCGGAAACAAATTTGGGATATTCGTCAAAAGGATATTGAGCAAGATTGACCTGAAAATTGCAAATTTAGGAAATTATCGATCTATTATAGCCCTATAATTTCTCTTTTAACCCATGAACCCAAAAATATGCACTCACCGTCCATTTATCCTTGTTATTTCGTTCCACTCCATGTTTAATAATTGCACCCATGTATAAATGCTCATTTGGTTCATGTTTTATGGCTTCTTCTGCCAAATTCCAGGGTAATAGGAGAAAATCATCATCAACAAGAAAAACATAAGGGAATGAGCCATTGTTGAGGGTAAGGCAATTATGATGGCCAAATTTGATTGAATGAATGAACTATAAATATTTTTGTAAACATTTCAGATCAAATTATTCATTCATTTTTATAAAATATATAATTAAAAATTTTCAACATCTAATTCTATCTTTTTATTGGCCATCTGCTGTAGACGTATTGAATTGTTTCCAACTTTTGACTATAATTTAAATTGGGATTTGACTTAATTTTATCTTAGCATTCAATTTCCACTGGATCATTATATCAATTTATAATATCTCTTTTTTAATTGCAATTCAATGATTAAATGATAATTATGAAAATAAAAATCTTAAAGAAATATAAAAAATTAAATGGCAAAAATGAGCCTTATTCTTTAAATTTGATAGGGAATAAACAAAATGGCATATAAAGGAACTTCCGATCTCACAATAAATATTAATGTGTCATTATTTCCCTTAAACCTTGATTGTATTGCTATAGTAATTGTCCTCAAAATTGGCTAACAAAATATCATTGAATTGATTTATTTCCTTGCCCACTTCATTCATCACTGTACCATTTCCGGTTCCCATAACAAAAACCAATCGAAAGTAAAATTTGCTTCCATTCTTTAATTCTATTTGCCTCACACTTCCATATGTTTCACGGATTGCAATTCGATACTAAAGAAAAGATTATTAAAATGATGGTAATATTTTTTAATGAGAATCGGTAAAATTGTAATTAAAAATATATGTACCTTATTCCTTTCCACACCAGTTTTGACAATAATCAGCATAGAATTATTTAGAGGCATTTTTTCTTCAGGACATTTTGGACTTTCTAATACTGGGAATTTTGACCAATGATCGATACGGGGATGTTCCTCCGGTTGGCCATTTAATGCTCGATTAACCTTTTTAAAAATTGTAAAAATAGAATTAAAAAAATAATTTTAAGTAACTTCTTTTCGCAAATTCACATCGAAAGGCGGCCAGTGAAATTCATTTTCAAATGAAATTGTTTGATTTATTCCAATGAATTGTGCATATTTTCCTGCTAGATTCCTCTCATCATTAAAATTTAAATTCTTATTGATCTCAAGCACATTATTATGAATATTGTCAAAATAATTCGTAGAATTAAAGCTCTCAAAAACTGAAATTTTTATGGATTAATAAGCTTGATACAAAATTATGGTCCTACTCCTATACATAATAATTAAGGCAAATAAAAGTTATAGTAAATATTTTATTCTCTCTTTTAATAATCTGGGGAATTATTTTCAAATTATTAAAATTGAGACTAGGCTAGGGGTCTAACTAAGGATTTTTAGATCTTAAAGGAATTAAAAATAAAGAAATAAAAAATTTTTAATGTTAAATTTTCACCAGGATCTATTTCTCAAAATTGAGTGTAGGGACTGAGATTAAATAGAAAGTGAGGTATTTATTAAAAGTTAAAAAGTGATTATGCAGTTTTAGACATTTTTCTTTTGTATATTGGATTGGAAATGGAAATAATAAACTGAAAATATGGATATATTCCTTACTAAAATTATCATAAATTAATATTGGATGAATTTTAAATTAGTAAACTCACATTTTAAATTTGGTTCCGATGAATTGGAAGCAATCCTGAAATTTCCAACTAGTCGAAGTCGAAGCAAAATAAATTTGAAAAATAAAATATTAATGCTGCATACAATTATAATCAAAAATATGCGGAAAAGAAGATGTAAACGGAAAACTGAATAAAATAAGAAATATTCGATATTTTTTGCAAACCTTTTTTGAAGAAAAAACAAAAATTCATATTTTTGCTTTGCCCGATGTGGAATATATAAAAGAATTCAATAGAATTTATTTATTCATTTTATTCCAATTAAAATCAATTCTTTCTCTGCCATTGTATTTGTGTATTTAGCTGGGCCAATAATTTTTAAAGCGGCTGGAATTCTAAAAATTGGGATCAACCTATGCAAATGGACCAATTAAGTATCAACCTGGAATTGTTTACTAGGGCAGAATCAGTTTCGGTTTGAGAAAATCATGCAATTTTCAAATCGAAAATTGGAAATTTTACTCAAAATACCCAAAAATAGTAGAAAAAGAAACTGAAATTTAGACTTTTTCAAAATTTTGAAATGGGGTTTCAAAACGACAAGTTAGAAAAACCGACTGTATCCTATTCTATTGTTTATGAAAATTTTAATAAAATATCTTTTTCCAGATTTCGCAGATTTAGAAACATCAAATTTTGTTCGAAAATCCATTTTCTAATGTGAATAATAAAAATATTTACATCTATCATCATTTTGGGGGATTCAATGGAAATAAAGCCAAATTGGTAGAATCTAGAATAGGAGGAAAACAAACAAACAAATTGTGGGAATTTAGGGAGAAAGCAATAAAAATAGGATACAATGGAATTATGCTTGATTCGATTTATTCTGTTAAAAATTTGATGGAAAATTATTTGAAAATTTATCGTTGTGTAAGAAACTTTTTGGGTTTTTCTTTTCCATGATTCATCATAAAATTAATTCCTCTTGCTCGTCCTCTGCGGCTGATTGCAACATCAAATATTTATTATTTTAAAACTCGATAGAAATTTAGATTTTTAAAAATCTAAACCAAGCAGACTTCGATATATTTAGCGCTAGGTAGATTCCACATGCAATTATAAATTTTATTTAATTTGAAATATAATTGTTTTGACTAAATTATTTTAAGAAAAACATTAACAAAAGCAATTATTTTTAAAAAGAATACAAATTTATAAAATTGTTTTCAAGTAGAAAAAATAAAAACATCATCTATTAAATGTTTTCCGGTTTTTACGATAATTTATTACATATTTATATATTTGCATAGGAATCGCACTAACGCACTTAATTGCATAGCCATTTGTCGTTTGTAGAATCGATCTCGGACAGTATTTAGCTATTATTAACCATAATATTTTATTTAATATTTTCTTAATAGACAATTTTTATCACAAATGATATAAAGTGAACATTTTTTAACATAATAAATAAATAAAAAAAATTACAAATCATTATGAAATAAATTCTCTGCTTGGGAATATTTTTCGCGCATCATTTCCGGACTGAAATCCATTGCGGCGATCACCGTTTTCCACCAATCATTTGCATTAATCAATTTTACTGTTATGTTTGAATTTGGAATTTGAGTGGAAAAATTATCACTCATAAAAAATGGATTTGGCTGCGGTTGAATGCCCAACAATTTTGCCAATATTCCTTAATTTATTACATTATTTTATTATGTAGAATTTAGGAATGTTGGTTTTATTTTATTCATTTTTTTCAGAAAATTATTAAAGAAAAAATCATGGAAATGGAACCAAATTATTGATTTGATTATTTATAAACCTGTGTAAACATCGTCAAATATATACAATTGTGTGTGCTGAATGGCCAGAAATAATTCTTGAATAGTTCGCCTGGAGAATAAGACGGCACCACCCGACACAAATTTTGGATATTCGTCAAAAGGATATTGAGTAAGATTGACCTGAAAATTAGCATTTTTATAATATATCTATTATTTATCTATAGCTCAATAGATTTATTGAAATTTTTTGATATTTAATATGATCGATAAAGATAACATATTAAAAAATATATTTTGGTAAAGATTTTGTTGAATGGAACAATTTTTGAAATATCTTAAATTTATTCATTGACATTAAATAAATCCTTAAGTTCCATCTTTTTTAAATCACTTACCTTTTTTTTACCAAAACAACAATTTTTACATTTTCTGATTTATATTTTAAGATGGAATCAAAATCATTATAGGCAGAATATCAAAGCAATTCATTATAAATAAAATATAAATAAGAATAATTCACTTACCGACCATTTACCCGCGTTATTTCTGGCCACACTATGTTCAATCATTCCTCCCATGTATAAATTCTCATTTGGGTCATGTTTTATTGCTTCTTCCGCTAAATTCCAGGGCACAAAGAAATAATTATCATCAATTAGCAAAACATAGGGGAATGATCCATTGAGGATAAAGCAATTTTTATGGCCAAATTTGATGGAATGAATGAACTGTAAATCATTTTAATAATTATTCATTTTTTAACCAAAATTAATATAAAATAAGTATTATTGGCCTCATTCTATATATTTTGGACAATAAACTACTACCATAAATTTCTCTTTCTATTAGAATCCCATTCTCTATTAGTCGTCCTCTCTCTCTTTTAGTAGCCCCCTCTCTATTATAAGCCCCCCCCTTACAGAAGGTCATTAAAATTTATTATTCCCGGGGCTTCTAATAGAGAATTTACGGTATATTATCAAACTTATTACTCGAAATTTTATTCTTTTTTACCCTGAAGATAACCTTGATTGTGCATGTATAATAATTGTCCTTAAAAATTGGCCAACAAAATATCATTGAATTTGTCAATTTCCTCGTGCACTCCATTCATATTCATCACTTTATCATTCCCAATTCCCATAACAAAAACCAAACGGAAAAAGAATTTGCGCTGATCTTTCAATTTCAATTCTTTCACAAGGCCATATGTTTCACGGATTGCATTTCGATACTAAAAAGGAATTGATAGGGAATTAGTGTAATAAATTTTCGTGCCAATAATAATTAATTTTTCAGCTGATTATTAAAAATAAATTTAATAGAAATATTTTTATTCCTTTGGAGTTCAAAGTATAGTACTAAAAGGCATTACTGGATTTTATTGAAAAGAAAATTGCAAAAAATTATGACTAAAAAATGGCAAAATATATCTAAATTGTGACAAAACGTTATGGCTTAATAATTTTGATATAAAAATGTTCTATTGAATGATTTTAATCAGAAATTTAATAATTTTTTGTATAATTTGATAGAGAAATTGGTCAATCCCTAACATTCGAGTAGCAGAAAAATTCATAAATTTTTAAATTTAAATTTTTTACCTCAATCCTTTCCGCACCCGTTCTGACCATAATCAACAGAGAATTATTTAGGGGAAATTCTTTTTCAGAACAATTTGGACTGGCCAATACCGGGAATTTTGACCAATGATCGATGAGGGGTTGTCCCTTCGGTTGGCCATTTAAAGCTCTATCAACCTTTTTGGAATTAACGAATAAACAGATAAAAATAATTTTAGATAACTTCTTTTCGCAAATTCATATCGAATGGTGGCCAACGAAATTCATTTTCAAATGAAATTGTTAGATTTATTTCAAGGAATTCTGCATATTTTCCTGCCAAATTCTCCTCATCAGCAGTAAAATTTAAATTCTTATTGATCTCAAGCACATTATTATGAATATTATTGGTTGAATTAATGGTGTCATTAAATGCTGAATTTTAATGAATAATTATTTTAACACAGTTTTAATAAAATTATCCTTAGATTGATTAAAAGATATTTTGTTTTATTAT
This sequence comes from Pratylenchus scribneri, assembly GCA_030063045.1. Classification (NCBI taxonomy): domain Eukaryota; kingdom Metazoa; phylum Nematoda; class Chromadorea; order Rhabditida; family Pratylenchidae; genus Pratylenchus; species Pratylenchus scribneri. Next base: position 69,744 of record JAQSEB010000070.1, read on the forward strand.
TCATATTTTAGTTAGACAAATGAATATTTAATTTAGCATCCAAATTCCAAATCCGATAATAAATACACGTATAATTTTAATATTAGAATGAAATTAAATTCTAATTTAGTATTAATTTATTTTTAAATCATTTTAATATTTTGTAAATTCATTAAATTTTTAATTACTAAACCCACATTTTAAATTTTGATTTGCTTCCGATAAAATGGAAGCAATTTTAAAAGTACGAAATGGTTGAAAAACAATACACTTGAAAAAAATAATAATTGTGCTGCTGGCAATTATCAGCAAAATTGTGCGAAAATGAGGTCGAAAATGTAAAACTTAAAAAAAAATGGGATATAATATTCAATTTTATTGCAAACCTTTTTTGGTGAAAAAACCAAAATTCATATTTATGCATTGCCCAAAGAGGAAATGAATTTCAAAAAAAAAAAATATTTACTCATTTTATTCCAATCAATTCTCTTTCTGATGTTTTTGGTTATTCAATACGTAAGGCCAATAATTGATAATCCGACAGAAACGAAATTCCACTTTATAATCAGCCACCTACCTACACACAAGGACCATTTAAATATATCACACTATTGGTTGAGTTTAGGTGATGGAATTGTTTATCAAATTTTAATTTTTTTTGGATCATAAATAGTATTTTATCATAAATTTTGTTTAAAAATTAATTTTATAATGCGAATAATAAAATTTTTCACCAATCGGTTTAGAGGATTCAATGGAAATAAAAGCCAAATTTATAAGAGGAAAACAAACAAATAAATTGAGGAAATTTAAAAGAGAAAACAATAAAAAGATACAATGAAAACACAAAAGCCAATTATATACTATGAATTAAATCAAAATATATGTGTGCTATTTATTCCTTTCTTGGCTAAAATTTTATGAAGATGCGAAACTGAAAAATTCATCAATTTGAGAAAGTTTTTAGGAAGTTTTTTCCTTTCCATATTTCGTCATAAATTCTTTTTTCTCGCCGGTGTCATCATCAAATTCATATAATTTTAATTCGATAGATTAAATATTTTGATTTTTTATTTAAATTTTAATCGAAGCAAAGTTTGAAAACTTGAAAATTAGCGGTAAGTTAGAACGGCAAGTGATTTATGATGTTTTATTAAAATTCTAATCGATAATATGGAATATCACAGATCAATGATAGGTCACAGATCAGTGATAGAACAGTTTAAAACTCGCCAAAATTTAGTTTTATTCAGTGCGATTTTGTCCCAAATTGGGGGTGGAGGAGGATGGGCTCCAAATGACTAGAAGAAAGGGAAGGGCAAGAAATGGCCAAAAAGGGAGAGAGGAGTGGGGATGGAGCCGGTAGAAGGAGTTTATTTAAATAGGACGATGAGAAGGGGAAGGATCTCACAATTGATTCGAAATCAAAAACCTTCTCTACCTTAATTAAAATCATTTCTTTCCTATTTCAATTAAAAGAATCCAAGCTTTTATTAATTATTTAATTAAAAATGTGGTGCTCTTTAACAATTGTCTTAATTTTAATTAATATTTTGCAAATTTCTCTACAAACAACGAATCAATGTAAAATTATAATAAATACAGAAATTAAACAATTAATTCTTTTAGTATTTGTAAAAATTTTCCAATTTTTAGATAAAAAGGGATGTTCAGAGAATGTTCCTGCTTTTGGGGAAAAAAATTTCAATGTTAAATCGAGGCAATATTTCTTTTAATTTAATTGAAAATAAAATTTTTTTATTTTTTCAGGCGTGAACAAGGGCGGGGCTTGGACCCAAACATTAGCAAGTAGGAAATATAACTTAAATAAAAAAAACTTTTTTAATGGATTTTTTAGCATTTTTGAAATTTTAAATAAAATTGTAATTATAATTATAATTTTTCATTCATTTCTTTTCAATTATTTCTTTTTAAAATTGTTTCAAAAGAAATTATTAAATTTTATAAAAATATTTTTATGAAAAAAATTTAAAAATTAAATTATATTTTAAAATTATTTTTTAGCCCTAAAATGAGGAAATTGAAAAAAATCAGAATTTTTGGATTTTAAAGAAGAAACATTGGAAGATTTGGAACAATTTGGTGACGAAAAATGTTCATGTGGAAAATATTCGCTTAAGGAAATGCAAAAAATTGAATATGGCGATTGACATTTTCGAGTATCACCGGAAGCTATTGGCAAGGGGGCAAATTCGAATGTATGGAAAATTAATTGCTTCATTTAAATTACACATATAATTTTGAAAATTTTCCAAGTTACATTCAAATGATTGCTTCAATTAGCAAAAGTCCCATTATATTACATACAATTTAATTTTTTCAAAAAAAATTATTGAAAATGTAAAGAAAAATGCTATAATTTTCGAACATCAAGTTGCACCGAATGATATATAATTTGTCATGGTTAAATGCGTTTTGGACAAAACCATAATATTTTTTATATCATTCGATGCGTCTTGAAGAAATCTATCGACTGCAATTAGGATTTTTTTTGGATTTAGGACAAACCGTTTAACCATTATAACTAGGGTTAACTACCCATGAGTGGGTAATGAAAAAGCGGATAACTAGTAGTGCGGGTAATTAAGTTGTGGGTAACGGGACGGGTAGGCTACCCTCGAAAATTACCCCCAGGTATTACCCGTCCCGCTCCCGTTAAAGTATTTTTTGAATTTCGTTTAGTAAAATTTTCAAATCGCCAAAACTTAACAATCATTTTTTTCTTCTAATTCTTTATTAATTCTTATTGATTCAAATTTTATTTAATTTTTGGTCATTGGAATTGGAAATCGAATTCAGTGCAATTTCATAAATTCAGAAATTTTAAGGAGTAAAAATTTTTAAAAAAAGACCATTTTTAGAGGTAAATTTGGGCTTTGAGCAGGATTCTAAAATCAAATTTTTTAATAATTTTCCAATCGTGTTTAGATAATGTCAAATTTTACCATGAAAAAGTAGAGAGGGACCATGGGCATAGAACACTTTTATTGAAAATTTTTTCCCAAGTAAAGCCGGTTATATGTATGAAAACGAAATGAGAAATGAAATGAAAATTCTGAAAAAATTTTCCCGAATAAATTCAAAACACATCATACGACTCTATGCCTTGTAATAATATTTTAATTTGGAATTTTTATTATAATTTGATACTTTAGCAAGGACTTGAGCAAATCACTACCAAGACAATTACTTTTTTTAATAGAATTAGGAGAATATAATTTTAGAGAAAAATTAGAAAATATGAAAGGAAAAATGGAAAATATTTGGCAAATAAATAAAAATAAAAGTGAAATTGAGAAAATGATTAAGAATACATTAATTGAAATACTCGAAGCAGTCAAAGAAATGCATAAATGTAAGTTTAATTAAATATATAAATTAAAAAATGTAAATTATTGATGAGTTATAAAATATGAATAAATCAATTGTGTCAAAGTATATTTAAATAATTTAGAGATATAGACTTTCTTTTTTTTCAAATTAAAGGAATTATTAAATTTTTTAATTATTTTTTCAAAAACAAGAAATTACTTCACATTTTTTGTTAGTTTACTTTGGGGAATAAACCCGACAAATACCAATTCAATATTTAATTAATAAATATTATTAAATTTCAAATAATCTATTATTCATTCAAGTGGCCATTCATTTGGACTTGAGGCCAGAGAATATACTTTATGTGAATGATGGCCATAAAATGACATTGAAAATCATCGATTTTGGTGGTTCCGAATTGATTCCCGAAAATTCAGAAATTAATGTTAAAAAAAAGGGCAAATGTATGTAAATTAAGAAAAACTATATGGGGCAATGACGCCTTTTCCAGTCCAGAACAAAGAACATGTTATTCAAAATTTTCAAAAAGAGCGGAGTATGAGGTGAATAATTTATGATTTAAAATTCAATGAGCTTAATCAATTAAATTTTAAAATATCCTTTTATCTATAAATCACATATAAAATAAATGCAATGCATTCAGTAATTATTATGGGAAAGTATCTAATTGAATATTTTTTTGAAAATTAATCTTCTAGACAGAAATACTAACTTTATTTTGAAGAAATAATATTAAAGAATCAATAACTATTTTTTATTTAGTTTATTTGTAGATTAAAATATTCATTTATATATTTTTTTTAAACTTTTCCTCAGTTTTCAACAAAATCCGATATGTGGTCCGTGGGAGTAATATTGCTGGAAATGATTTTATCTGCTCCAATGTTCAAACAGGAGATAGCCCGAGTCAATAGGGATGAAGCAATTGATTTGATTTACGAAATGTTTAAATCGCGCGATGATCTGATTGACATTGAAAAACAAAAATCTCCACTTCGTGAAATTCTTGAAGAAATACGTGACAAATTTTCAAAGCAATTCAGCAATATATTAAAAGTAAAGTATTAAGTATTATTTATATTGAGATTTAATTTATGAATATTTTAATTTTTATTTAAAATCAAATAAAATTTTTAATAAGAATTGAGCTTAATCATGAATAAAATTAAAATTATTAATTATATATTATTTATTTATTTTAATAATTTAATCAAATATTTAGCAAGGGAGATAAACTAAATTAGGGCAAATTTTTGCTTGAAAATAAAAAATTTTTTAAATGAAATTCGACCAAATTTAAATTAATAAATAATTAAATATTTTAATTATATATATAATTGTATTAATTGAAGGCAACCGTGAATGAAGAGCCAAAAGAGAGGACAACTGCTCGTGGCCTGCTCGACTTTATTGCGGGCAATTGCCATTTAAAAGTGCCTCTGAAAAGAATAGTTGATAAATCCAATCCACACAAATATGGTAAATCGAAAATAAGAAACATTTTGAATAATTCACTCTTATAGTTGAGGAGACAATTTTTGAACAAAATACGCAACAAGAAATGCTGCTGCCTCAATGCGATCAAGAAACGACGGGCAATCCATTGGCATTATCCGATGAAGTAAAGAGCAATGAATTGGAAGTAAAATTGGAAGAAAATATTGTTGGTTGAGACGAGAATATAAATATCGTTGCATCGTGAATGCCCTTTAAAAGATACGTATATAATCGAGTCATTTTATTTAAATCTTTCTATTTTTATCTTTCCCATTCGGCCAAATCTTTACTGTCAATCATCTTATTGTAAATTTCACCTCTGAAAATTTTCCATTCGCAATATTCATCCAATATCCAATTCAATCTTTATTTTGCAAAAACAATTTTGGCATCGTTCTATCTAATCAGTAATCACCTTTTGAAATGCGTTCCCTCCCTCTGGGCATTATTTTTATTTGTTCTCCAATTTTCTTGGCCTATTTAGCTGTCTATTCTTCCTTTTTCTCGACTCACTTTTCATACACTCAATTGAAACAAATTATATTTTTTTTAATTTATTTTTTATATTTAAAAGCAAAGCATTTTTGGGAAAATTTACTAATGGACTTCGAATTTTACCAAAGAATCGGAAGGCCCGAACAGAGCAAAAAAAAAAGATATATACTCGAGTCATTTTATTTAAATTTTTTAAGTTAAAGTTAGTGCTTTTTTAATTTGAAATATATATTCTGCCTTAACCCAAAAAATATTAAATTCTAAATCCCAATTTTTCATTAAAGGCAAAGAGAATTGAACTTATAAATTTTCATTGGTCATTTAAAATTTTCTATAATTATAGAATTTTTGTTATTTGAAATCAATCTATACATTCGTTGAATGGATCAATTAAATATTGCTATGGGGTTGTTAAAATTAAAAGTTGATGGGGAATTTTAACAATAAAATTTTATCATTAATAAGAAGAAACTTTTTGAGGACTTTTTCTTTACAATAATTCAGCAAAAAATAAGCCCTTTTCTCTTTCGTTGGCCGAGACTAATTCCTTTGATTTTAAAATTCGATAGAAATTTTCTTTTTTCATTTAATGTCTAAACGAAGCAAAGTTAAATGAAAAACTTGAATATAAAAAATTCGCGGTAAATCAGAACGGTAAGTGATTTATTTTTTATTGAAATTCCAATCGATATGAACACAGATCAGTCTTAATTTAATTCCAATTCCAAACCAACCTCTAATCATAGGCTAAGAAAATTTCAATTCAATCAGAAGAAATTTGGCCCAAATTGGGGGAAGATGGGCCACAAAGAACGAGAGAGAGAGAGAGAAGAGAAGGGCCATGGCCAAAAAAAGAGAGGAAGGATGGTGGATTGCGCAGGGAAATAGGCCAAGGGAAGGGGGAAAGGTGGGGAGGGGGATATAATGGGCCATCCATAACGTAATTGATTGGAAATCCACCAAAATCCCTTCTCTAACATTAAAAATATTTTGCAAAATTTCAGATTTTATTTATAAAAATTAAGTCATTTATTAAATATTAAAAATGTTTTCCTTAAAAATCGGCTTAATTTTAATTAATATTTTGAAAATTTCTTTCCAATCATCTGATCAAGGTAAAATTACAAAAATGAAATAAATACACAAATGAGACAATATTACATGCATTTTTAATTTAATTTACCTTTTAAAAAGAATTAATTTTTACATATTATTTTAATATTGTACCAAATTTTCCTTATTTTTAGATAAAAAAGGATGTTTAAAAAATGGATGTTTTCCTGCTTTTTGTAAAAAAATTTTCAATGTTAAATCAAAGTAATATTTACTTAATTTTTAAAAGACACTAAAAATTCCTTTATTTTTTCAGAGGTGGTCATCACAGGCAGGGCCAGGATAGAAGCGAGTCAGGCTTAGACCCAAATGCCCCGTAAGAAATAAATCTCCATAAAATGACCTTTTTTAGTGTAAATTTTAAACTTTTTTTTTTAAATTTTAAATTATAATTTATTTTTTATCATTATTTTTGCATGATTTTTTCAATTTATTCTTTTGAAAAATTGCTTCAAAGGAATATCAATTTTTATAAATAAAATTTTATGAAAATTTTTTGAAAAGCCGGGACAGACCAAAATGAAAATTGTCTAGTAATAAATTGTAAATTCAATCGAAATATAATTAAATTATATTTTATAAATTATTTTTTAGCTCTGAAATGAGGGAATTGAAAATATCTGAATTTTTGGATTTTAAAGAGGAAACATTGAAAGATTTAGAAGAATTTGATAACCAAAAATGTTCATGTGGAAAATATTTACTCAGGGATATGCAAAAAATTGAATATGGCGACGATTGGCATTTTCGAGTATGGCCTGAGAAGATTGGCAAAGGGACTACATCGAATGTATTAAAGATTAATAAATTTATTTTATTTACAATTCAGCCAGTAACAGTACTCTGTTTTTTTCTTTCTTTAAAGTTCCAATTTCAAGCTTTAAGTATGGAAGCTCAAAATCGAATAACCGAAACGAAAAAAAAACAATTTGTGGCCAAAAATCAAACATCGAACCTCGATCTCTATTCCTTATGACCCATAGAGGGACCCTTCAATTTTTCGCTTCTCAACAAAAAAGGGGAATGTAGACCAAACAAAAGTAACCACTTATAATTAAGATATTCCATGCGCATGCAATGTCAGATTTGAAGGATTTTGATGGTAAACCAATTCGATTGGAAAAATGTTTTGCACTCAAATCTGTTTTACTGGAAATTGATAAAATCGAAGGTTTGGAAAATGAAATGCGAAATGAAATTGAAATATTGAAAAGATTTGCCCGAATCAATTCAAAACATGTTATACGCCTTTATGACTAGTAATAAAATATTTTAATTTTATTATTTATAGAATTTTAGCAAGGACTTTAGTAAAAATCGAAAACGACAATTACTTTTTTTAATGGAATTAGGGGAACATAATTTAAAAGAAGAATTTAAAAATATGAAAGAACAAATGGAAAATATTTGGCAAACAAATAAAATACACAGTGAAAAATTAATTGAGATTGAGGAAATAATTAAAAATAAATTAATTGAAATACTCCAGGCAGTCAAAGAAATGCATAAATGTATGTTAAATTATAAATAATACAAATTAATTAGTTAAAAAAATACGCAAATCAATTATGACAATGTATAATTAAATGAATGGGAAATATTCAAAATGGTGAATAAATTATTGAAAATGGCGAATAGAATAAAACATTTTATAACTATTTATAAATTTGTCCTGATTCCATAAACCCTACCTATACCCATTCGGTAGATCTCGAAGAGATGCATCGTTTGATAACGATTTTGTTTAGGTTTAACCAATTTTTAAATCGTAAATCAAAAATCATGTAATGTTTAAACCGTTCGACAAATTATATACCATTCGATGCGTTTTGACGAGATCTATCGAATGGGTATATGGTTTGAGAGTCTAGAAAAAACCAATAAACGGTTATAAGCTTTTCGCCATTTTCAATAATTTATTCGCCAAATTTAATACTATACTTAAATGAATCATATTTACATAAAATTTAAAATTTTATTATTTATGCAGAGCAGACTTTACAAAAAATTTTTTTATTTATGCAGAGCAGACTTTAATTTTTGAAATTAAAAATAGAAAATATCTTCAAATATTTAAAATTTATTTTTTTAATCAATTTTTTGAAAAATAATTATAATTCATTCACACTTTTTAATAAAATTCTACTCAACTTATTGCATCCAATTTATTTTTAATAATAAATATTTTAAATAAAATTTTATAAAAATTTCAACTTTCTATGTATTTCAGTGGCCATTCATTTGGACTTGAAGCCAGAGAATATGCTTTTTGTGAAAGAGGCGGATGGAAAAGGTGGCCATAAAATGACATTAAAAGTAATCGATTTTGGCGGTTCCGAATTGATTCCTGAAAATTCGGAAATTAATGTTGAAAAAAGGGCAAATATATGTAAATTTAGGAACGAAATGTGGTGCACAGAATTCTATGCCAGTCCAGAACAACGAATATGTTGCAACAAATTTTCACATAGAGATGAGTATGAGGTGAATTATTTTCATAAAATTGAATTTAAATAATTTTTAAAATATATTTTCCTCAGTTTTCAACAAAATCCGACATTTGGACGGTGGGAGTAATTTTGCTGCGAATGATTATATATGCTCCAATGTTCAAAAATGGAATCGGCGGAGTCATTCTCAATCGGGCAATTGTATTAATTACGAACATGTTCAAATGGGGTGATGATCTCATTTACATTGAAAAACAAAAACCTCCTCTTCGTAAAATTCTTGTTATCTTACGCGACAAATTTTCACAACTATTCAGCAAAATAATGAAAGTAAAATTTAAATTAAGTATATAAAGATTTAATAATTTATAAATATTTTTAATTTCATTTTAAATTAAAAAATTTTTTAATATTTTTAATTTCATTTTAAATTAAAAAATTTTTTAATATTTTTAATTTCATTTTAAATTAAAAAATTTTTTAATATTTTTAATTTCATTTTAAATTAAAAAATTTTTTAATATTTTTAATTTCATTTTAAATTAAAAAATTTTTTAATATTTTTAATTTCATTTTAAATTAAAAAATTTTTTAATAAGAATAGAGCTTTAATTTTATGAATGATTAATATGTAGAATAATAAGAAAAACCAATTTATTATTTATTAATTTAAATAATCTAATCAATTATTTAGCTAGAGAAAAAAAATTTAGCTAATATTTTGCTTTAAAAAATTTATACGTTTACTTTAAATTTTTAGATCTCTAATTAAAATAACTTTTAAATGTATGTATATAGTCAAAAAATTCATCTAAATTTAGACATAAATTAATAAATAATTAAAAATTTATTTTTATATAATAATTAGATAATTGATTTAATTCAAGGCAACTGTGAATAAAGTGCCAGCAGAGAGGACGTCTGCACGTGGCCTACTCGACTTTATTGCGAACAATTGCCGTTTGATATTACCTTCGAAAAAGAGGGCCAAATTTAAATCCAATTCACATCCATTTATTGAAAAAGAATATGGTGACTCGAAAATAAGAAAAATTTGAATAATTCGCTTCTTTTAAGTTGAGGAGACTATTTCCGGACAAAATTCGCGACAAGAAACATTGCCCGAATGTGATCAAGAAACGACGGGCAATCCATTGGCTTTATCCGATGAAGAAAATAGTAATGAATCGGAAGTAAAATTGGAAGAAACTATTGTTGGTTAAGGCGTGAATATAAAATTACTCGCAAATACCCATTTAAAGATATAAAATAATTGAATCATTTTTTAAATTTTTTTAACGATTATCTGATTTTATTTTTATATTCACTTTGCCCCTAAACCATCCCTACATTCTAAAATCTCTTTCAGGGATGCCATAATACCAGGAAAACCGGGGATTTTCCCGGTTTTGAGGGTCCGGCCCAGGTTTTTCCCCGGTTTTTGTTTTTGCCAGGTTTTTACCAGGTTTCACATAATTTGCCAGGATTTCTTTTGGGATTAACCTTTTGGGATTTTTTTATATAATTCAGTATAAAATCAATTCCATCTAATTCATATGATTTTAATTCGACAGAAATATAATTTTTATTTCAAGTCTAAATGAAATGAATCAAAGTTGGATAGAAAATTTGAAATCAAAAAATCCGCGGTGTTGTTGAAACGACTAGTCATTTATGAAATTTTATTGAAATTCCAATCGATAAAGTGAACACAAAGCATATCAGACATAATTATTTCTATATCAACCATTAAATTGTGCATAGACTGCAAAAATTCTCTCAGGAAAAATTTGGCCCAAAGAGTGTGGAGGAGGATAGGCCTATCACGGGAGGAGAGGGGATTTGGCTAGAATTGGCCAAAACGAAGGGAAAAAGTGGGGGATTGAGCAGACATGTAATAAGGGGGAATAGGCGCTGATGAGGAGGGAATGAGGGGATAATGGGGCATTCCATCCATTTTGCAATTGATTGAAAATTCAAAATCCTTTCCCTATCCTATATTTGCAAAATTTTTTTATTCTAATTGTAAAATATCCAACTATTTATCAAATACCTATATTTCATTAAAGTGAAAAAATGTGGTGCTCTTCAACAATTATCTTAATTTTAATTAATATTTTGCAAATTTCTTTCCAATCACCGCATCAAGGTAAAATTAAAATAAATGCACAAATTAAACATTATATGTACTTTTTATTTTAATGTTTCTTTTATAGAGAAAAATTAATTTTAATTCTACCAAAATTTTCCTAATTTTAGATAAAAGCGGATGTTCAGGGAATGGATGTTTTCCAGCTTTTTGGAAAACATTTTTCAATTTTAAATCGACGTAATATTTTTTTTAATTTTTATGACTAAATTTTTTTTTTTACTTAATAGAAGAAATTCAAATGAATCCACAAAAACAATGTAAAATATTTAAAATTAAATTATATTTTATTTTTTTAAAAATTATTTTTCAGCGCTAAAATGAGGGAATTGATAAAATCAGAATTTTTGGATTTTAAAGAAGAAACATTGGAAGATTTGGAAAAATTTGGCGACGAAAAATGTTCATGTGGAAAATATTCGCTTAAGGAAATGCAAAAAATTGAATATGATGATTGGCATTTTCGTGTATTGCCGAAGCCCATTGGGAAAGGGGCAACATCGAATGTAAGCAGATTAGAGATGGGCAAGATGCTTCGGTCGTGAACACGGTTCGGGCTTCCCGAAAAAAACCAGAATCCGAGTTGGAATCCAAAATTCAAAAAAAACTTTGATCGGTTTTCAGTTAGGTTTTCTCGAATCAGTGCCGGTCGGTTCCCGAATTTCCACTAGTGGTAGCACGGACCGTCCTATCTCTATGAATGATTAATACCTAAATTCATTAGGGCTCTGTTTTAATTAAAAATTTGGAACTTTTTCAAAACAAGATCCAATTGAAATTCTTCAATTAGCATAGAATAAGTTACATTTAATTCAAATTATAAAGATATTCCATGCGCATGCAATGTCCAATTTGGTGGATTTTGATGAAAAACCATTTCGATTGAAAAAATGTGTTGCCCTCAAATCAGTGCTTTTGGAAAAAGCTGGCAATTCGGAAAGTGGAATGAGAAATGAAATGAAAATTCTGAAAAAATTTGCCCGAATAAATTCAAAACATATTATACGGCTTTATGCCTTGTACATATATTTTAATTTTGAATATAATATTTAATATTTTAGCAAGGATTTGAGCGAACAACGGCAATTACTTTTTTTAATGGAATTAGGAGAACATAATTTAAAAGATGAATTTAAAAATATGAAAGAACAAATGGAAAATATTTGGCAAACAAATAAACAACAAAGTGAAAAATTAATTGAAATTGAGGAAATAATTAAATATAAATTAATTGAAATACTCAAAGCAGTCAAAGAAATGCATAAATGTTTGTTTTTAAAAATATAAATTAATGAGTTAAAAATATGTAAAAATCAATTATGGCTAGATATATTTACCTAAATTATCTTTACATAAAAATTATTTTCAAAATAAAGATAAAGAGTAAAAAAACATCTTCAATTTTTAATTTTTTGAATCAATTTTTACATTTTATTTGTTTTTTTTTGTCCAACTTTGTCCCAAATAAATCGATTATTTAATTTTAATAACAACAATAAAACCAAACCTTTTAATAACCTAATTAACTCTTTTACAGAAAATAGTTCGAACAGCTTCCAAAAACTAACAGACTAATCTTCCATAATCCAATTAGAAAAACTAAACTAACACCCACACACAATTCATCTAAAAGTATATATTTGATTTCAAGGCTCTGTTTAAATTATATTGGTTCCAAATGAACTGCTTCAATTGGCATAATTTTCATTTAATTTACATATAATTAAGATATACCATGCGCATGCAATGACAACAGATTTGAAGGATTTTAATGGTAAACCACTCAAATTGGAAAAATGTGTTGCTATTAAATCTGTTTTACTTGGAAATGAAAAAATCGAAGGTTTGCAAAATGAAATGAGAAATGAAATTGAAATTCTGAAAAAATTTGCCCAAATCAATTCAAAGCATGTCATACGCCTCTATGCTATGTAACTAAATATTTTAATTATAATTATTTATAAAATTTTTTAGCAAAGACTTTAGTAAAAATCGGCAACGACAATTACTTTTTTTAATGGAATTAGGAGAGTATAATTTAAGAAAATTTTTGGAAAAGATATGGCAAACAAATAAAGAAAAAAGTGAAATTGAGGAAATATTTAAAAATAAATTCATTGAAATACTCGAAGCGGTCAAAGAAATGCACAAATGTAGGTTTAAAAATTTTTTTCATTTTTCAAATAAAGATAAATACTAATAAACTACATTTTTTAGTTTTTGTATCACGAAAATCATTGAAAATTTGTGTCATCATCATCATCCAAATTCATTATTATTAATAATAAATAAAAATATTCTTAAATCAAATATAATGTTAATATTTTTTAAACTTTTTATTATGCATTTCAGCGGTCATTCATTTGGATTTGAAGCCAGAGAATATGCTTTTTGTGAAAGAGGCGGATGGAAAAGGTGGCCATAAAATGACATTGAAAATTATCGATTTTGGCGGTTCAGAATTTATATCAAATTCGGAAATTAATGTAGAAAAAAGGGCAAATGTCTGCAAATATAGGCGTAAAATGATTTTCACAAGGTTCTATGCCAGTCCAGAACAGCGCAAATGCAAAGCTTTTAAAAAAGCTAATGAAACAGTTGAATATTATGAGGTGAATAATTTTTTAAAATTAGATTAGAAAATAAATTTTAGAATATTCTAATTATTTTTTAAAACTTATAAATTCAATAATTAATATGGTTTAGAATTTAATTAAATATTTATTTTGACAAATTAAAAAAATAAATTTATTCAGTAAAAGATTTATTTCGATTATTATTATTAAATAAGGAATATCAAATTATTTTGGAAATAATACATATTTGGGATGATAGATAAAAATTTTGCATTTAAATATTTTTTTTTAAAATAATTTTTAAATATATTTTCCTCAGTTTTCCACTAAATCTGACATGTGGGCTGTGGGAGTAATATTATTGGAAATGATTACATATGCCCCAATATTCAAAAATGGAATCGCCCAAGTCAGAGTCAATGATGCAATTAATTTCATTAAAGGAATGTTAAAATTGGATGGTGATCTCATTGACATACAAAAACTAGGACCTACTCTTCGTAAGATTCTTGTTACGCTTCGTGATGAATTTTCACCACTATTCAGTAACATGTTAAAAGTAAAATTTTATTTATATTGAGATTTAATAATTTATGAATAAAATAAAAATAATTAAAAATTTAGTTTTATTTATTAGTGTTTGAAAAAAATAAAAATCAATTATATTTATATTATATATTTATTTTAATATTTTAATCAAATGTTTAACTTTTGAAAAAACATTAAGATATTATTTTAATTTAAAAATATTAACCCTATTTTAGATTTTTAGACTACTAATTAAAATAAATTTTTTTAAATGTATATATTCAAAAATTAGTCCAAATTTAGACTTAAATTAATAAAAAAAATATTATTTATATAATAAATTATATATAATTAAATTATTATTAACTGTGAAGGCAACTGTGAATAAAGTGCCAACAATGAGGACAAGTGCCCGTGGTCTACTCGACTTTCAGGCTGGCATATGCCATTTAAAAATGCCACTTGAAAAGACGATTAAATTTAAATCCAATCCACATCAATTTATTGAAAGAGGCGAATATGGTGAGTCGAAAATAGTGCTTCACAAAAAAATTTGAATAATTCAATTCTTTTTTAGTTGAAGTGACAATTTTTGGACAAAATAATCCGAATGAGTTACCCGAATGTGATCAACAAACGACAGGCAATCCATTGGCTTTATCTGATGAAATAAAAAGCAATGAAGCGGAAATAATGGAAGAAACTAGTATTTACGGTCGACATGCTAATATTGTTGTGACCTAAATGTCCATTTAAAAGACATATTTAATTGAGTCATTTTTTACGGATAAAGAATGTTACCTATTTAAATTGAAATATTTTTATATTCTGCTTTAAACCAAACCAATTTTAAAATCGAAATACCCATTTTTCTTTAACGTTCATGAGTGTCCTTAAAAGAAAAAAAACAAATTGAAAGAATTTAAGGAGAAACCATTTAAAAAATGATACAATAGAATAATGCCTTGCTTGCTTCAATTTATATCAAATATACCTTTTTATTATGTATAATATAATAAAATAATATGATAAAAAAAATAACAAATATAAAATTCAATACTTCAATTTATTTCTTTCTTAATTAATAATTTGATGGCTGATTGGTAATTATTTAAAGATGCGAACAGTATAATTAATTTTTTTTTGTAAAAACTTTTTGGGTATCTTCTTTCTCGGCTTGATGGCGACATCTAATTCTTATAATTTTAATTCGATTCGTATTTGATTTTTTAAAAGTATAAACGAGAAAGCAAATTTCGATGGAAAAGTTGAATATAAAAAATCCGCGGTTCAATAGCAGAACGATAAGTCATTTATTTTGTTTTATTGAAATTCCAATCCATATGTATGATGTTTTCCAATTTCAATCGATGTGAAATTGGTGGCCATTCATAACAACCTTTCAGGCAAATCATAGAGAATTTGGCACAGATTGAGGGTGGAGATGGGCCTCATATGACGAGAGGAGAGGAGAATGGGCCAGAATTGGCCAAAAAGCAAGAAAGAATGTAGGGAGATGGAGCCGACTCTAGGGGGAAATAGGCCGATGGAGGGAGAGAGGAGAAGGGGGAGAGGGATAATGGATCATCTATAACGCAAAGCTAATTGATCAATTGATTGTAAATCCAAAATTCCTTCTCTGCCGAATATTTGTGATAAATTCATATTTTATTTTCAAAAAATCCGGCCATTAAAAATTATATTCTAAAAAATGCATTCTTTAACAATTTTCTTAATTTTAATTAATATTTTCCAAATTTCTCACCAAGCACCGGATCAAGGTAAAATTACAATAAATGGGCAAATTGACTTTTTATAGAGAAAGAAATTTTACATTTTTTTTTCTATTTTTAGATAAAAGGGGATGTTCAGAAAAAGGATGTTTTCCTGCTCTTTGGAAAAAAATTTTCGGGTAATATTTATTTAAATTTAAGCATTTTTAAAATTTAATTATACATTTTAAATTATCTTTTAGCCCTAAAATGAGGAAATTGAAAAAATCTGAATTTTTGGATTTTAAAGAGGAAACATTGGAAGATTGGGAAAAGTTTGGTGACGAAAAATGTTCATGTGGAAAATATTCGCTTAAGGAAATGCAAAAAATTGAATATGATGATTGGCATTTTCGTGTATTGCCGAAGCCCATTGGGAAAGGGTCAACATCAATGGTATGGAGATTAATTAATTCATTTTGGTTATAATACGGTCAGACTCTATTTCAATTAGAATTGAATTTTAATTTTTTTAGCTCTAATTTCAATTACATATAGCTTAGCTTAAAGTTGATAACTGAGCAGCATTGAACAATTTTTTAGCCATGATCGAGATAAAAAACCGAACTTCTAAAGAGCATAAAAAAGTAAATTGAGGGTAAAAGTCGATCGATTTTTGGTTTTTCACATTCACCATGAGGAAAAATTTTTGGGTAAAATTTTTCCTTATATGGCCATTTTAGATAAAATTTTCTCCTACACGTGATATTTAGCCAGATATTTGCCATTTTTTATAGAATTTTTCAATAACGGAGCATATTTTGTCTGTTTTACCCTATTCAAACAATTTTAATAGGATTTAGTCTATTTCCCCATGTGGGGCCATTTTTAACTGAAATTTTTTCTTTAAGCGAACATTTTTAAAATTGTTTCACATAAAGCCCATTTTGGTTTATTTTTTTCCTTTTAGGACATTTTTATTGAAGTCGACGAATAAGGAAAAATTTAGAAAATGATGAAACTTTATTGAAAACGATATTTCGTTTTTTTCTTTATTATATGAAAAATTAAAAGTTTAATATTTTACTATTATGCTATTTCAAAAACCGAAAAAACCGGATGGAAAAATAGAAGATTTTTTGAAACCGAACCTAAAATCTCGGTTAAAAATGTATTTTGAGCTCTACAGCCTAATTAAAATTTTAAAAGAAATGCTTAAATTATCTTCTACTTAATTTAAAAATGATTATTAGATATACCATGCGCATGCAATGACAATGTCAAAGTTGGAGGATTTTGATGGTAAACCACTGAAATTGAAAAAATGTTTTGCACTCAAATCAGTTTTAATAAGAAAAGTCGGTTATGAGCTTGAAAATGAAATGAGAAATGAAATTGAAATTCTGAAAAGATTTGCCCGAATCAATTCAAAACATATTATACGTCTTTATGCTTTGTAATTATTATATTTTAATTTTATAATTATTTATGGCATTTTAGCAAGGACTTGGGGAAATTGATTAAAAATCGGCAACGAAAATTACTCTTTTTAATTGAAATGGGAGAATATGATTTATTTGAAGAATTTAAAAATATGAAAAATATAATGGAAAATATTTGGCAAAGAAATAAAGATAAAAGTGAAATCGAGAAAATCATTAAAAATAAATTTATTGAAATACTCGAAGCAGTCAAAGAAATGCACAAATGTATATTTAATTAAATATATAAATTTGATATAAATATGTAAAAATCAATTGTAATCTGGTATATATGTTACAGCTAATATTGGATTCCGGAATTAGCTAGCAAGCTAATTTTGGAAATCTCGGCTTCCAGGCGTCGTACAGATACAAGAGTAGGCTCATTGGATTCGTCATAGTTGATTTAGTCTATGAAATTTTAATTTCAGACTTTTCCCCTAAAACCCTAGCTCTTAATCCCTAGCCCAAAGCCCCTAAATCCCACGCAGCCCTTAACAATAACCCTAGCCCTAGCCCTAGCCCCTAAACCGGTCTGTAATTGAAATTTCATAGAGTAAATCGACCATGACGAATCCAATGAGCCTACTCTCGAATCTGTAGGACGCCTAGAAACCGAGATTTCCAATATTTACCGCAAAATATATATTTAACTTATCTTACTTATATAAATTATTTATGTAGACTTTCTTTTTTCAAATTAAAGATTAGGAATAAATACAATACATCTTCAATTTTTAATTGTTTTTTTGAGTGAAATTAATTTTTTTTTTAAATTTATCAAACTGTTTTATTCAAATTTATTATTTAATAACAAATATTTTAAATTTCAAATAAAATTGCATAATAAATTTTATTCTACTTTTGTATTCATATTTAGTGGCTATTCATTTGGACTTAAAGCCAGAGAACATGATTTATGTGAATCGGGGCAATAAAATGACATTGAAAATCATCGATTTTGGTGGTTCCGAATTGATTCCCGAAAATTTAGAAAATATCGCCGAAAAAAGGGCAAATGTATACAAATTAAGGAAAGAAATGTGGCACACAGAATTCTATGCCAGTCCAGAACAACGAACATGTTGCGGCAAATATCGCAATTATAAGGTGAATAATTTTCAATTTAAAATACAATGAACTTCTATTATCTTTAAATTACTTAAAAATGATAATTATAATGGGATGCCTTTTATTTAAATATTTTTTACAAATTAAAATTAAATAGAAGATAAACTTTTTCTGAAAACATGAATAATAAGGAATCAAATAATTGTTTTTAATTATTTACTTAATAAATTAAAATTTGAAATTGCAGAATAAAATTTGAATTTAAATATTTTTAAAATTATTTTTACATATATTTTCCCTCAGTTTTCAACCAAATCCGACATATGGTCGATTGGAGTAATATTGCTGGAAATGATTACATATGCTCCAATGTATAAAAATGGAATCGCCCAATTCCCAGTCGATTGGGCTCTTGAATTGATTAAAGAAATGTTTGAAAAGGGCGGTGATCTCAATGAGATTGAAAGACAAGGAATTCGACTTCATGACATTCTTTTCACATTACGTGACCAATTTTCACATTTATTCAGCAGCATATTGAAAGTAAATCTAAATTTTATTATAATTTATTAATTTATAAACATTTTATTTAATTTTAAATTAAATAAAATTTTAAATAAGAATTGATCTTTAATTTTATGAATGGTTAATTAAATAAGAATTAAAATTAATTATATTTTTATTTTAATAATTTAACAAAAATTTAGATAGAAATAACCAAATTAGATTATTTTATTTTAAAAATTTTTTAATTATATATTTATAGACCATTAATTATAATAAAATTTAAATGTATATATCCAAAAAAATATATTTTTTCAAATTGCGACTTATAAAATTAATAATAATAAAAATTTTATTAATAATTATTTAAAACTGTATTAATTGAAGGCAACCGTGATTAAAGTGCCAACAGTGAGGCCAACTGCGTGTGGCTTGCTCGATTTTATTCCAGGAAAATGCCATTTAAAAGTGCCTCTGAAAAGAATCGTTGATAAATCCAATCCAAACAAAGGTGAGTCGAGAATAAGAAACATTTTGAATAATTCACTCTTATAGTTGAGGAGACAATTTTTGAACAAAATACGCAACAAGAAATGCTGCTGCCTCAATGCGATCAAGAAACGACGGGCAATCCATTGGCATTATCCGATGAAGTAAAGAGCAATGAATTGGAAGTAAAATTGGAAGAAAATATTGTTGTTTGACAAGTGAATATATAGATGGTTTGTACCATGAATGCCCATTTAAAAGATATAATATAATTCAGTCATTATTTGTAACAATGATTTTTAAAGATTTGTGCCTATTTAAATATTTTTTTATTCCCCATAACATAAGAAATTGAAAATTGGCCTTATAAATTTCCTTTCGTAATTTGTTATGTTAAATTTTTTCTAATTATTAATTTTGTGTATTAGGCTAAAAACTCAAGTTACAAACATGCGCGGGTGGACGTTTCAGTGCCGGCCGATTCAGTGCCAGCCATTTTGACGACTCATATCTCAGCAATAAAGAAACCATTTGATGTGATCTTGGCATCATTGGATAGAGCTATTCAAGCTCTATTAAATGATATATAGCAATATGAGAATAGTGGAATATCCACTTAATTACAAGCTTCTAAATAAAGATGTACGACTCTTATTCACTTTTTCCACTTTAAGTCATTAAAATTTTGATTAATCAAAAAAGTTTTATCCACTATTCAATAGAGCTTGAATAGCTCTATCCAATGATACCAAGATTGCATCAAACGGTTTATTTTTTGCTGAGTTATGACTCGCCAAAGTCGCTGGCACTGAAACGGTCGGCTCTGAACAGACCCCCACCCTTATAATATTATAGTTTTTTAAATGTTTAATATATTACTCAAATTAAAATATTCTCGAAATGAAAATTGATTTTTAATTTGAAAATTGAAACTCTTTTTATGATGATCCCATCCCAAATTCAAATTAAAAAATGTCTATATTTTCTGCTTTGTTATTACAAATTAGGGCATTATAATGATTAATATACATTGAGGAAAAGTTTAATAATGTTAATGTTACTAGTAATTGTGCTCATTGATATAACATTTTATTTTGCATAAAATTGACTATAAAATGATATATAAATATAACAAATATAAAGGAATTGTCAATATTTGGATATATTATTAATGTAAACTCATTATTAAAGAAAAACCAAATATTTTTGTTATGATATCATTTTATAGCCAATTTTATGGAAAAATAAAATTTTTAAAATTCTAATCTGCTTATGAGCTTTATACCCTCATAAATTAATCCGATTTTTCCTTTATTGTCACAAAATCGATTAGAATAAAAAGTGTAACAATTATTGTTCTCTGCTCTCTCGACTCGAATTATTTGCTTTATAATTATTATTGATTTTTGTCCGTTCTCGTCCGTCGTCTTTCCATTTTCCACTTCTTATTTCTTTCAAATTGCTAATGCCAACTTACATTTTTCCTCAATTTATTAGAAAATGAATATCCTATGCATCTTTTAGATTGTGTTTGATAAGTTAAATCTAAAAAAACCTAATTTTATGCTTAAATTAATCTTATTTCTTCCTATTTTTATTGGCATATAATTAGATAAATATAGTAATTTAAATCTATTATAAATTAATAATACAATCAAATTATTAATCAAAATTATAGTTAAACAAAAAAAAAATACATTAATTTTTTTGGCTTAAAAATAATTTCAAAAGAATGGACTTCCAAAAATATATTCCGGTTAGAAAATCGACCACCGAGTTTGAATGTTTGGAAGTGCCGCTGGAACCGGACAATACATTGAGTATCCACACTTTGCGCGCTGCATTCCCGCGGGCCCATGGCCTAAAATTTCAAGCTTCTGCTTTCGGCGGTTGGCGTACACTTCGGTTCGGAAAATTAAAAATTTTTAAATATATTTTATTATTCAAGCGCTAATGAGCACAAATTGTTTGCTCCTGCGGATGGAGGCTGGCGAAATAATGGTTTTTATTTATTTAATTAAAGTTAAAAATTTGACTTATTTGCATTGAATATTTGAATTAAATTTTTACTATTTAAAATTGGAATAGTTTTCTTTCCGATCAAAAATTGGCAAATTTATTTTTTTACTATTAATTTAAGAAAAATGACTATTAAAAAGTCACTGAAGTATTATAAATTTTTTAAAAATTTAGATTTTGTATAATTAATAAATTTTAGTAGGTTGAATGGTTTAATTTCTAGCATTTTTTTTTAAAAATTTGTTTAAACATAAAATTCTAATAAATATGATAAAGATTGGATCTGCAAATTTTTATCTAATTTTAAATTAAGCATCTGCATAATGCATATTATAAATTCACTGCCTAAAACAATTTTCAGTCCCATTTTTCGTCATCTTCGATGAGCCAAATGAAGTGGCAAAAAAGGCTGCTTTATGCAATGGGACTGAGGAACCGGTAATTTCACCAAAGCCAAAAGGAATAACGTTTGGATCAGTCAATGGTTCTGGAACATCATCAACAATTCCAAACCATAATGGCATGGCTAATAATGTCGTCCCAGCTTCGAAAGTTCCCGAGAAATTATTCAATTCGGCACCGAATCCAACAGGTTGTCGGATTTAGAATTGAATCCTCGAGAATGAGGATGGATTTCGGAAATAATCAATTAGAAAATCTGGCTGAGTTTAGTAATTAGTATATACCTATGACAATAAACCTAGTTTTTTACTTAAAAATAATTTTTAAATTATTTATTAAAATAATTAATTTTGAAAAATTTTATCTATAATTTTACATAATATATTTATCTATGCTATTTTAAAATATAAAAATTTAAATAAATTAATTGGGCCAATTTTATTTATTAGCGCCTTTTTAAAAAAATTATTTTTATTTACTATAGATCGTCGTCTTGCACCATACCATAGAAGACCACTTAAACAACAGGCACGCAAAAGTTGTGGCGGATTTATTCCACGAAGACCACTCTGCATTGTGGGTTTATATATGGAATATTTTTGGATATTTATATTAAAATTTAATTAAAAAATAATTATAGCAATAATTTAAAAATTTAATTATTGTTAATTTTTCAAAAAAAAAATAAATTTGAAAAATAATCAAAATTAAAATTTAAAATTATTGTTAATTTTTCAAAAAAAAAAAATAATTTTGAAAAATAATCCAAATTAAAATTTAAAATTATTGTTAATTTTTCAAAAAAAAATAAATTTGAAAAATAATCAAAATTTTTAATCAAAAATTCAATTTTTAACAGAAATCCGAGATACGCCAAGAGAAGAATGAATCGCCGAAGATGAAGCGAGCAGCTGCTTTAATTGCTAAAGAGGCAATGAAAGGGAAGAAATAAAATCGAATGGAAAAATGCCAAAGCCATGAATTCCAAATTGAGGAATGATAAGAAAATATTTTCAATTAATTAATCTGCTTATGCATATGAAATTGTTGACAACTTCTTAATTATTATTTAATATTCCCATATGAATGTGGTTGATCCAAAGATAAAATTTTGTTAATTAAATCATTCATTCTCTTAACAAAATGAATAAATATTAAATTGTAGGAGAAATTAGAATAAAAAATTTCCAATTAATATTTTAGGATTCTTTTAATTAAAAATTTATTTTTGGCAATATTACAATTTTTATTTAAAAAAATATTTTAAATTTTCCAAAAAAAAAATAAAATGTATGCATTTTTAATAAAATGTAATTTTCATATTCTTGCATGATCATACGGTACTTGTCTCGTTTACATCCCCTTTTTGGGTCACCTTGGAAAAAGTGAGGAAAAAGTGAGGGGTCTCCCCTTTGGTGTTAGGGTTTGGGTTTAGGATACATTTGAGATGATTTTTACATCATCCTAATCCAATCCCTAACATATCCCTGAATGACCCCAACCCTAAACCTGATGACCACCCATAGGGGGACTAAGCAATTTTCAAAAAGGGGATGTAAACGAGACAAGTACCAATCATATCATAAAATTTCTTCATTTTCTCTTTCGCTCATTAGAATTCAACGGGAAATGCCGCGCCACAGTTCAACAGGGATGCCATGT
The DNA here is from genome assembly GCA_030063045.1 of Pratylenchus scribneri. NCBI lineage: Eukaryota > Metazoa > Nematoda > Chromadorea > Rhabditida > Pratylenchidae > Pratylenchus > Pratylenchus scribneri. The sequence goes on from JAQSEB010000070.1 coordinate 93,228, forward strand.
GCGCTAATCCATTCATCTTTGGTTTGCTGTGACGCTTTGTAAGGTGATTTGCCTGTTTTCAACTCATATCCTCGCACTATTTTGCCATTTTTGGTCACATCGGCACCGTCCAAAACTCGCAATCCGTATGGAGTCTGAATGGGTACTTGCTGTTTATAGGTCAATCCACTTCCGGATGTTTTCAGCAATTGTCGTCGAATTTTGGCAAAATCCTTTTCGAATTGTTTACCCTTTGCATGTGCTGCAGCCGAAGGCGATCTGGATCGGGAACGGCCAGCTCCTCTTCCGCTTCCTCTTCCTCCCTAAAAATCAATATTGGCATTTTTAATGCAATTCTCTTGCATAAATTTTACAGACCGAATGTTTGGCCTCCGTCTCGTCAAAAATGCATGCCAATGCCAAAACCAATAGTAATAGAAGGAAAAGAAACAATGGAGATGAGAAATGATGATTTTGTCGTTGGTGGCATGTATTCATCATCATTTTTAATACATAAAATTCTCTATCAGAAACCCCATTTCTATTAAGAATCCCCTTTAGATAGTCTCTGAAATTTAATGAGCCCACTAATCCCTCTAGAACTTCTCTGAGAATTCGTATCCCCAGGGTCACTAATAAAGAATTTACGGTAAGTTTTGAGAAGAGGAAGCTTAATAAAAATTAAGAATTTTTTAATTAGTAATGTTACTGTTATTTGTTATTATTTTTCATCTTTTTATACTAATATTAATTTGCTATTTTTGTTTACGATATTTTTTTTATTAAAAACATTTCAAAAATAGTTTATTATCATCCTCCCTCATACAAATACAGATGTTCAAATATTCAAGTGAGAATCGGCTGTCACCTAAATGGCATAAACACTCATTTTACTGGCTAAAAGTTGACCTTAAATAATAAATATTGTGCATTCACTGATATGTTTTTATTTTCCCAAAATTAAATGGGAAATATTTATTTTGCAGAAAAACATTATAGAAAATAATCTATTTTTGTAGATAATTGACCATAATTACATGTTCGGATAAGGATTAGATTTAAGTACCAGCGGGATGGATTTAAGTATAAGGTTAGATAGATTAGCAATCATAAAAAATGATTTGGCCGAGTTTATATGCCCTAAAAAAAGATTATTTTTCGATACAAAAGGTTTTTATTTTTTTGCAAATTAAATAAAAATGTTATCCAATATAAATTTGGAAAAAAATTTTTAATAAGGCGATGCGCTGCATCTTATATCGTATTGGAGTATCAACTCTATTTTTTCCAATTCCAATCAGCTACATTATTTCTAATTTTTAATTTTTTATTCTTCAAATTTCTGTTTTTACATCATCATTGAAATTGAAATTTTAAATTAAAAACTATAAAACACAAATAACTGGCCTTTTTAATTCGCCAGTAGCCACCAATAATGAATTGATGAATGATTGTGATGGTGTTTAAATTTCATTTCTATCCATTGAAAATTATTTTATATTTTCAATTATTTTGAATAATGATTTCAATTTATCAAAATTGAAAAATCAATTTTTATGATTGTCCATCCCAAAAAAATTTAGAAATTATCTTCTAGTCATCAACGAATGTTTACCATTTATTTTCACACAAATAACACTTTGATTTAGTAATGAAAAAGAAGAAAAAAATGACAATAAAATAAGTAATTTTCCATTTTTATTTCTAATTGAAGAAAGTTTTCGTTTTGACTATTAAAAACATAAAATATTAATTTTATTGTTAAAAAAATCCAGGAAGTCCAATGCTTTGTACAATTTTGCCTGCTTCACCCCCTTACCCATTAGTCAGTCATTCTCAATTGGAGCAAATGAATTCGATGCAATCCGGAAATGATCATTCGGTCTTCCCATCGGCACCAATGATGCATCCACAGAATTCGGTCAAATTGCACCAACAAATTCCGGAAGAAATGGCCTAAGGGATAGAAAAAGGAGCACAAATTTACTCAGTGAATTAAATTACTCAATAAAATAATAGATTAATAATGATGAATTAAAATTCTGAATTAAAAATAATTTGATCTATTCTCAATTTAATTAAATAATTTTAGAAAATATTTTTTCATATCACGAATTTATCAAATCTTCTCATATTTTAGATTCATGCTATTCAGAATCAAATGGTAGCGAATACAAATCCAGCAGTTTTTTCAAAATATTAATGGAAGTCAAGAAAAATATATAATACTGATGAAGAGAAGAATAATTGAAATTCTTGAATGAATTTTTATTTTTAAAAAGACTTTTTATGCCTATGATATATATCCGTAAAAATAATATTGAACTTTTTGATTTGAATAAAAATCAGATAAAAATATACTATTGATTTTTTAATTGAATTAGAATTTTTAAAAATTCTTTTTAGGACTATCATATATGCCCAGCCGAATAATATTGAATTTTCTTAATTGTATAAAAATGAGATAAAAATAGACTATTGATTTTTGACTTTGAAATTTTCAAGTTTTGGCTTCCATAGGAAAAATCATGGATTTTTTGAATGAAATTCTTTAGTGAATCAGAATTTTTAAAAATTCTTTTTAGGACTATCATATATGCCCAGCCGAATAATATAGAATTTTCTTAATAGTAAAAAAATCAGATAAAAATAGACTATTGATTTTTGACTTTGAAATTTTCAAGTTTTGGCATCCATAGGAAAAATCATGGATTTTTTGAATGAAATTCTTTAGTGAATCAGAATTTTTAAAAATTCTTTTTAGGACTATCATATATGCCCAGCCGAATAATATTGAATTTTCTTAATAGTAAAAAAATCAGATAAAAATAGACTATTGATTTTTGACTTTGAAATTTTCAAGTTTTGGCTTCCATAGGAAAAATCATGGATTTTTTGAATGAAATTCTTTAGTGAATCAGAATTTTTAAAAATTCTTTTTAGGACTATCATATATGCCCAGTCGAATAATATTGAATTTTCCTTGTTGAATAGAAATTGAATAAAAATTGACTATTGATTTTCTATTTAAAAAAAAAATTTGCTACAATTTCGTTAAATTTTTCTATTGTTTTAAAATTTTAAAAAATTAAAAATTTAAATTATTAGTATGTGATAAATAGAATTAAATCTATAATTCGGAGAAAATATGAAGATCGAATTTATTAGCAATTCAAAATAAAAATAATTTAAAATATTCTTTTTAATTCTATTTTTTCACAGCTTTTTAAAGCAGCGTGACTTCGTTAAATTTTCCCTTCTTTGTTCATTTCAAAATTCAAAATTTATTGACCTCAGCTGTGTGATCGATTCAACCTTCTGTTGTTCCTCCCAGTAGATTTCGCATCACAGCTTTTCAACAAAATGCCGAATTGTTCCAAAATGAAAAAAGGCGGAATTTGAAGATTTGAAGGAATAATTATTATCCATAACTTTTTTTAAAATTTGTTTTAATAAATTTCTTATTTACTTTTTCAATTAATTAGATTTATTTTACATATCATTTTTAAATCGAATATTTTATATGGTTTTAAAGGTTTAAAATAAATAATTTCTTCTTTATTTGTGAAAATAATCTGCCGAACAATCCGTTAATTTGTTGCAGTTAATTGGTGGAAAAAAGGCGTGAAATACCTCCTTCTTCCAATTTTACTGTGTTTTGGGCATCATATTCTTTTTTTATTGTTTTTCTCGCTAGTTTGCAGCTGCTGATTGGAGGAATAAAGCTTGGAAAAATTCGTTCCACCTTCATTTTTTTGACCGTTATGCTGCTGTGGCGATATCCGCGAGACAATTCAATTATTGATTTTTAATTTTTTAATTCGCCCTTTGCATCAAATGGCGACTTGAACGAATTTAAGAGGATTTTATTGAATAATCTACTATGAAAAGAATTGAGAAAAATGGGGGATTTATGATTTTATAAATATATTTGTATATTTTTTTAATAGAATATAATAAAATATTAAATATGCGTTGCGGCCGATGCCATTTTCAAGGCCATAACAGGCGTACATGCCCTCTTAATAATGAGCACGAAATTTTTGTTATAACTTATGCGCTTGTGGCCCGCGTAAGTTTTACAATAAATTTATAAAAATTTTGAATAATTTTAAAGCGATTTTATTTACCCAATGGCCAACAACTTGAAGTGCAATTGCCAAATTTATTCCATCACGCAATTGTAGTACGTGGAAGAGGTAGAAATATAATAATTTATTAGCTTTTAAAAATAATAAAATAAAATTTAATTTAGTAATTATTTTCAAGTATATTTTAGTCTAAATTTCTATTAGGTATAATTTATGATAGAATAGATATTAATTTGCTAATTTTATTTATTGATTTGGTGATCAAATTATTTTAATTTGTTAATTTTATTTGCATATTTTGTAATAAAATTCAATTTAAATTTGTTAATTTTATTTGAAAATTATGTGATAAATTCAATTTATTTTGTTAATTTTATTTGTATATTTTGTAAATTATGTTCTTTAGCTAAAATTGAGATTATACATTCAATTTTATTAGCAAAATCTTTTTTATTATATTAATAGGTTAATTTGATGCAAAATTTATGATGAAATTATTATTAATTAAATTTAATGGAAAAGTCTAAGTAAATTTTTAAATTTTAAATATAGATTTTTGAAATATAAATTTTAATGCTTAAAAATTAAAATAGAATATGGATATGGACGGCAGGGCATAACAATCATTGCCCCCGGCACCTTCTACAATACACATGGTCATTGGTCACCTTGGTTATTGGCGTATTAAGTTTGTTTAATTTTAATTAAATTTTTCAATTTAATATTTTTAAAAATAAAAATTCCAAAAATTTATAATTGGTAATATTTTTAGAATTGGTTAAGAAAAAATTTTAAAAAATTAAGAATTTTAGATAAATTTAATGATAATTTATAATGGATACTATTTTTTGTATGAAAAAAATTTTCTAGATCAAAATAGTTTAGGCTTCTAAATCAGAAATCGGTTTTAGACTCTACAAAACTTATATCATTTTTAGATCTCATCAAAACGCTTTGATTAGTTTATAATTTGTCATGGTTCGGTCAAAATTAAAGGTATTAAATTGTTCAAACATCTCATGGCTTTTGGTTCACATCTAATTTAAATTTGACCAAACCATAATAAAATATATACCATTCAATGCATCTCAATGAGATCAACAAAATGGTATAAGGTTTATAGGGTCTAAAATTATTTATGATTTATTAGAAGTCAAAAACTACTTCGGCAAAAAATTTTTTAGATGAAAAAAATATTTGCTCATTTATAAATCATCCAAGGCAATTTTTGTGGAAAAATGACAATATTAAAATATTATAAATAGTAATAATTTATGAGTAGCTATTTTGAATTTTTTACTGGCCTAATTCTAATTACATCTTCAAATCGAATTTAATTAATTGTATTGAATGAAATATAATTTATAGAAAAAAATTTTTTTTCAAAAATGATTTAAGAATTTTCTTTATTGAAATAGAATAGTTGAGAATTTGTTTAAGAAAAATTTAATTCCGGAATGTTGAAATTTTTATTGAAATTGTATATTTTTTTTATTTTTTTTGGGAAATATTTTATTTTTTAATGCTAAAACTTAATTTTTTTAATTCATTTTACGATAAGATAAATAAATTCAACTACTCGAGACTTATCTTCTGGTTATAGTTTATTTAATATAAAATTAAAAGAATTATTATTTATTAATTTAAAAAATGCTTTTGCTCTATATTAGAATTAGAATACCATAAATAAATCGATATATCAGAACGAGCTTTTAGCTTACATATTTTTGTTGAACATAGATTTAGCTTAAAATGATTTATAAAAATTTTTATATTTTTTTGGTTAAAAATGATAAAAAATGATATTCAAAAAAATTATATATTCAGTGCTTACACGCGTTTGCCTGACCTCTTCCAATTGAACATCACATTGCGTCAAATGGCAAACATTGTGGCCGGATTTACAAGGGAAGGATTCGTGGTTGGCCAATATTGCTGCTTTCACAGAAACTGTGTCAGCTTCAGTCAACAAATTATCATTCAAATATTCCGCCGCCACCAACGTGTACCGCCTCCTATCCAGGAATGGCCTCAACAATTGCAACAATATCCCTTTGAGGCCATAAATCCAATAGTCAATGCACTTAATTTGGTGGCAAACCATGAAGGCCCTCACAATTGCATTTTTCTATCTTAAGAACAAAATTATTTTTTTTTGCCAACAATTATTCTTCATTTTATTTTAAATACATTCAACTTTTTGCCAACAATTATTCATCATTTTATTTTAAATACAATTATTTTTTGCCAACAAATTATTCTTCATTTTATTTTTAATTATTTTTGTCTTCACCAAATTTGCCATATTTAAATTGATTAAAAATTTTACACAATAAAAAAGTTTTCTATTCGTTTATTTTTGTCCATTTGCATTTCCATTATTATCCGAAATTAAAATGAATCTTCTTAAAAACGGAAAAAGAATTAATGAATTTACAAAATATTAGTTTTAATTTTATTTGGATTACTGACTAGAATTTTTTTTTTTCGTAAAATATGTTTACCAATAAACCAATACCAAACAAATCAGGAGCAGCAGTACATATTTCGCTTCTTTGCTTGATGTCTGCGTCTGCCTATTATAATTTGTGTCCTTGTGATATCAGCCAAATAAATATCAAATTACGATTGCAAAATTCCTATAAATTTTAAATAATTTTACTCATGATTAATATAAAAAATTGGAAGGTTATATTGTATTGATATTGATAAGAAAACCGGGAGAATCAATTATTAAATTCAGCAGGATTGAATGAATTTCATTATAAAAAATAAGGAATAGAATAAGTATTTAAATGATTCTTGAAGAAGTGAATTAAATATAAAAATTTAATGAGTTAAATTGTTTTTAAATTAATTTATTTAATCCAATCCAAAATTCATTTAGGAATGGACGTCGTCCACTCTTTATTGATTGATTTTCGCGAATTCATTTGGGGAAATTAGACTGCTAGAAATTTGAATGAATGAAGAAGTTAAAAAATGTGCAGGAGAGTTGGTGGATGCTGCTGGATGGGCAGCGTTGATGAGAAGGGCAGAGAGGTGAATGACATTGGCAAATCCCTTTGGTAAAATTCTTTTGGTCATCTTTCTTATTAAAAATTAAAATAAAAATATGCCTACAGCCTCTGTCAAATCCTTCAATCAAATGGTCATGATAAATCAAATTCAGATTAATATTAATTCTAAATAATTTATTTAAAAAATAAATGGAAAATTTTTTGATATTTAAATGATAAAAATTGATACTCGATTTTTGTTATCCTTCTTCTACTCAATTTCTTCGCCATTTTTGTTTTCCCATTCTTATTTTAAACTAATTTCCTGGCACAATTCCCGGCAAAGTTGCCGCCTCAATCAATTAATTTTGAATTATTCAAACAATCCTCATCAGCAAAATCAATTTTCAATGTTCCAATTTATCAATAAAAATGACCAATTGTAATTAAAAGGAGGAAAATGAAATCATTTTTTGTGCTGGGTAATTTACCGATTAATAAAGCATAAAATGGGTATAGTGGGTAATTTACCGATTAATAAAGCATAAGGTATAGTTGGTTTACTGCAATCCATGCCAAATTTCCAATAATCGTGTTGAAAATTAGGCCAACATTTTTGTTTTTTTGCCAAACTTAGTTGCGATTGTGCTACTCCCATTGAAAATGTCATCTTCCCTGTCCTGATATGCATAAATTAATTTTAGATAATTGTCCAACGAAAAACAATTAAATAATAAAGGGTAAAAAAATTTGGTCAATGAAATGGACGATTACAGATTACAGCTATAAAACCAAGTAAAGCATCCCAATAGGAATTAATCATCTTAAATTAGAATTTAAATTCAGTCATTTTAATTTTCCTTTCCATTTTCGATTTTCGATCACATCATTTGTTAAGGCCAAACCCATTCCGTTGAAAAATGATGTAAAAATGACGAATTTTAAGTACTATAAGCGTACCAAATGAATTTTTGTTCGATTATCACAAATTTTTATCTAGTATTTACCATCATTTCCTCTAGCCAAAATAAATATCATTGTCATCAAATTTCCACAATTTTTTATTTCCGCTAAAACACAACTCAATTTTATTGGTTATTGCATTTATAATGTGAAAAAGGAAAGAGATTCCTTTTTATTTAATTCCAATTGAAACTTGAATATTCTTCCTCTTTAATATTACTTAATCCGAAGTCGGTTTTACAAAGATGTCGGTTTAAAATCCGGATTTGAATTTTTGAAAAATATTTGTTTTCGGTTTCTCCTATTTTCGGTTTTAAAGAGCAAAATATCGATTTGAAATTTCTTCGATTTTCTCAAAACAATTTTTGACTACTCTATTTATTATATCTGAATATACAAAATTTCATTCTACCCATTACTAATTAAAATGACTTAAAATTAATTATCATATATTATATATAATCCGTTAATATTAACTATATTTGAGCTATTTTTCAATAAAAAGATAAGGACAGGTTCACATTTAAAAGGATCAGCAAATATTTTTATAATTTGTTTTTATTATTTTAATTATTATTTCAATTAAAGTTCATTAAATCGTAATAATGGGTGACGACGGTGCAGCGGATACTATTGCCACAATTTTCATCATTGCGTGTTGCGTCTATATAAGCCAGTCTTTTCTTCCTTTTCATCGCAATCGACACGTGGATTAAGTTCAGTGAATTTTTTTATGAATTTTGAATTAAATTATATAAAAAGAAAAATTATTAAATATTTTTATAGGAGACAAAATATGAAATTATTTTTTTTCCTAAGAAAATTTTGAACAATTTCAGGTTCGTTCAATTCATCGTCAATTGACCAATATCATGCTGGTGCCGGCTAATCCAGATCTTCCAAAATGTTGAAGGAATGGCGAAAAGCACAGAATGCTGAATACAAGATAATTTCCAATGCACAGAAAATTATTGACAAAATTCATATTAATTCATTATTTGGGAAATTATATTTTTTTATTGCTCGAAACAATTACTTTGATTAAAATATTTTTATTCCAACCTTTAAAAAGGAGGGCCCTATGCCCTATCTTCTAATTTCTATCATTTTTATCTATATTCTAGGTTTAGGATCAATGATCATGTGAAAATTTTATAAAATATTCAACACAAATAAATATCTAATATAGGAAACCATGGATTGACTTTTTGGATGATTAAAATTTGAAAAGAATTAAATGAGTAACAAATACCTTAGAAAATCCAAAAGACAAACATAAACACATAAAATTCATAAATTTGCGGTTTTAACCAAACAATGCATTCAAAATTCAATCCGTCACTCCAAATTTTCCTTTCCATTTTTGTCTTTCCTCATTCAAAATACATTAATCCTTCACGATTTTTGTTAGGGCCAGGGGCCAATCCAAATTGTGGGAGACAAAAGACAAAAGATAAGACAAACACCAAATAGACGGAAAATACGTCTTTTGTCTTTTATCCCAATCCAAATTAATTTGTCGTCCAAAAGACAACAGACAAATTTTTACAAGAGAGATTTGTCTTTTGTCTTCGGATTTTGAGACAAAGACAAAAGACAAATTTTAAGACAAATGGAGTACCTTTTTTCAAAAATTCATTAAAAATCAGGGATACACCCAAAAAATCCGAAAAAATTAGGGAAGGCTAAAAACACTCTAAATTTTCATATAAACTTTATCCGAAAATTTTCTGACATCATTTTGACCCTAAAGACAAATTTGGGGGGCGTTCGCGAGCATCCCCCAAATTTTGCAGACAAAAGACTAATTTCCTCAAAATTTGTCTTTTATCTTTTTTAATTTGGATTAGATATGAGACAAACGACATTTATTTGAAGACAAAAGATAAAAATCGGAAGACAAAAGACAAACTAAAATCTGTCTTTGTCTTTATCTTTTGTCTCCCACAATTTGGATTGGCCCCTGGTCCAATGTATTGAAAAATGATTTATTTTTTTTATTATTTCAATTAAATATTTCGTGAAAAAAATTTTTAAGTTCATTAAATTGTAATTATGTCAAGTGAAAATGGCATTTCTGATTCTGATATTCTTCTCATTCTAATCGTAATTGCTTTATTTGCCGTTATTTCCTTGATTTTAATGATGATCGACACTTGGTGTAAGGTCAGAAGAATTTTCAATATATTTATAAATAGTGAAATTATGAATATTTACATAGTAATAAAATGTAATAACGAAAAATAATTGACTTGTTTATTCACAATAATAATTTTAAAAAATTTGTTATTATTTTTTTCTAATTTTTTGCCATTTACAGGTTCGTAAAATCCTCCGCCAACTGAAGAAAATAGTGCCAGTGCCGGAAAATCCAAATCCTTCAAAAGTTGATGTAATTGTGGAAGATTGCCGAAAGATGGCTGCAAGAATTTTCAAATGTGGAAATACAAAATCATAAATAAAAAAATATTAACAATTCAAATTTTTATTAGCTAATTCATTTTTGTGCAATATATTTTTATTGTCGGAAAATATTTTGATAAAAATATTTTTACTCTAATATAATAACATACTATATTGCTGAATTCATTATATATTAAGATAAAAAATAGAAAATTTACTTCTTAAACAATATTTATACCACACAATAACAATTTTTATTAATAATATTTCGGCTGTTGAAGTGATGCTGCTGGATATAATTTTATTTTTCACCCACAATTCAGTGAATGTAATTAAGGTTAGCGTTTATTCGATTCCTTTTAAAAAGCAATGAACAAATACCATAACGATTTTAAATCAAAAAAGTGGTTAAAGCGATTTAACTCAATTTATTCTAAATTAACTTTAAATTTATCAATTCAATAATTATTTTGTAAAAAAAATCTTTTAAATGACAGAATTTTATTTATAATTTTAAGTAAATTGTCAATTTCTGCTCAAAATAAAATAAATTGTTTTATTAAGCAAATGGCAACCGGTTTAATTCCTTTTTAATTTTACAGCAAACATTCCATTATAAAATGAGGAATTTTAATCAGCAAATATTGAATCATTTTTTGTTCAAAATCACAAATTTTTATTTGGCGAATGCAATTTATTGTCAAAATAAATATCACCTAAAACCAGTTTCCCAATCTTTACTTGCACACAAAACTCGCATCACAGATCACATTGGAATTTTGTGTAATGTGCGAAATGAAGGAAATCTCAAATTTATAAATAAATAATTTTTCCATCTATATTCTCCCTGAAGAATAATAAATTGAGTAAGAAGGAGAATATTTAGTATTTGTTTTTACATTATTATCATTATTTTAATTAAATTCATTTCAGATTTTTAAAATGTCAACTGAAAGTGACACCAATGATAGCGGTTTAGCCTTTTTTTCTGTCTTTTTTATTCTATTTATTTACATCGCAATTGACACTTGGATTAAGGTCCGCAAACTTTTCAATTTTAAATAAATTTTTAAAAGTGGAAAAATTTGAAATAAAATTTTGCCATATCAAAAAATGAATTTGGACAAAAATTTAATTGACATTTAAAATTCTTTTAAATTGTTTCTGGGAATAATCATTTAAAATATTATAATTTATAAATCAAAAGTAAAATTTTTTCCAATTTCAGGTTCGTTCAATCCACCGCCAAATGAGTCACATACAAATTGTGCCCGTGCAGCAGGCTATACCAATATCAAATCCACCAAAATATTGAGAATGGCGAATGAATGCAGAAAATATGATGCAAGAAATTCGAATGGCAGAGACAAAATAAAATAATCAAATTCGAACAATTAACCTAAAATTCATTTCTGCTCAATATATATTTTTATTGTTAAGAAATGTTCCGATAAAATATTTTTATTCCAAATAATTACTAATTAAATTGCCAAATTCATTTAAGATGGCAGAGAAAATTTTGTGTTTTTACAAAAATTTTCTTCCATTTCAATCGGTATCAAATGTGCATTTTAGACCGTTGGTTTGATGCTGCTCGAATTTATTTAATTTTTACCCATAATTCAATAAGTGGTATTTGTGCTAGCATTAATTAGGTTTACAAATTTTTAATTCAAAAATTGAAAAATAATTAAAGCGATTTAAATTGATTTATAAATTACTTAAATTTATATATTCTTTTTAATTATTTTATAAAAAATTAATCTCTTATATTATCGAATTTATTTTTAATTTTTTAATAATTGGCCAATTTATCGTCTAAAAAGAATAAATTGGTATATTCAATGGAAACCAGTTTTATTCCATTTTATTACGCAAATAAATTCCATTTCAAAATGATTTATAAATGAAGAATTTTGTACAGTTAACTTTCCTTATACGATTTTGTTCGAAATCACAATAAATTTTTATTTGGCGAATGTTTTTTTTTTTGTCAAAATAAATATCATCAATAACCATTTTCTCCAATTTTTAATTCAGCACAAATAACTCACATCAAAGATCACCACATTGGAATTGTGTAATGTGCGAAATGAAGGAGATCTCAAATTTAAAGTAATTTTTCCATTTATATTCGCTGAACAATAATACCTTAAGTATAAATTTTCATTCCGTCCATTATTAAATTCTCAAAAATGGCTCATCATTTGCTCAAATCACTTTCCTAAAAATAGCATTTTTTAGAAGAATATTATTTTATTATTAAGTATTATATTCTATAATATTATTAATATATCAAGTATAATCCGTATTTATTTATATAATTGAGCTGTTTATATTTATTACATTAACTTCGTTTCTTATAAAAAAAATGGAGAGGCATCAAATATTTATTTTTTTTATCACTATAATTTTATAATTAAATATTTCAGATAAAATTTTTTTAAAATGTCAACTGAAAATGACACCTACAATGGCTTAGCCATATTTTTCGGCATTGGCTATTTATTTGCATGTCTTTTCTTTATTTTCATCGCAATCGATACTTGGATTAAGGTCAACAAAATTTTCGATTTTTAAATTAAATATTTTTAATTTTAGACTATATTGAAAAAAATTAATTAGATTCTCTTAAATTGTTTTTGGAAATATTGATTTTAAAAAATAATTTTAATAATTTTTTTGTATATAAAAAAATTTTTTTCCATTTTAAGGTTCGTTCAATCCACCGCCAATTGACCCAAATTGTGTCAGTGCCAATGCCAATGCAGGCTATTCCAAGTCCAAATCCACCAAAATGTTGAATGGATAGATGAATATGAGAATGCAGAAATATTTCGAATGCAAAGACACAAAATGATAAATAAAAATTTGTTTACAAAATTCAATAGCATTTAATTTAATAAATATTTTGGAAAAATATTTTTTATTCCCTAAAATTTTTATTAGAAATTTACTAATTCGCCAATTTTCTTTTTTTTTAAATTGAAAAACATTCAACAAATGACAACCGGTTTTACCCTTCTTATTTCGAAAACTGATTCAATTGAAAAATAACAGAACATTAAATATTTCAAATGACTTTTTGTTCAAATATCATTAATTTTAATTTTTTATTTGGCCATTGCCATCATCTTCTCTAGACAAAATAATTTTCCACAAAACCAGTTTCCCAAATTTTTATTTCCGCACAAACAACTTATAAACTTATATTGGGAGTTGTTTATGATATACAAAGGAAAAGATTTCAAATTTAAATTAGTAATTTTAGTAATTTCATTGATGAATATATAGGTTCTTTTTGACCCTTTATAATGTACTATGAGAATTATTTTAAATAATTTTATCTAATCTAATCCCATTTTCCATTCCCATTTACTAATTCAATTGACTAAAACATGGTTAACTTTTTCTTCATATCTCCCTCTTAAAAATGACATTTTTATTAGAAATATATATTTTTAAAATTTTTGCCAAAATAATTTTAATGAAAAAAGAAGTATTTCATTGAAAGATAAATATAAAATCATTTATTTTCTTAGTGAAATATAGTAATTATTTATAATATAAAAAGAGGAAACAAATTTACTAAATAATTATTTATTTTTTATTATTATTTAATTTATGTTTTAAGCCTAAAAATGTCTGGGACTAACGCTTTGGAAGGCGGTTTAGCCTTATTTTTCTTCATTGCTTATTTATTTATCAGTGTTTTCTTCATTTTCATCGCGATCGACACTTGGATTAAGGTTAGTAGAATTTTTAATTTTATTTGAATTTTTGAATTTATAAAAACAAAATTATGTAATATTTTTTAAGCCATATTGGAATTGGAATCAAATTAAAATGACTGAAAAGAAAAATAATTATCATATTATATAAGTAATTGCTTTCGATTTTTGCATTTAAAATCAAATTTGAATTTATTCTCATAATTTTTTATCTGAATTTTGAATAATTTTTAAATTTATAAAAAAATTTGGCAAATTTCAGGTTCGTAGAATCAGCCGTCAAATGACCAAAATGGTGATGACTAATCCAAAACCCCCAAATTATTGATGAATGGAATGGCAGAAGTTGACAAAATGCTGGATGAAAATTGAGAAAAAAATACCAATGCGCAGATGCAAAATCATAAACAAAAATTTGTTAACAAAATACATACCATTTAATCAATATTAAATTCATTCAAAAAAATTTATATTTTTATAATCTCCCTAAAATATTCTGACTAAATTATTTTTCCCCCAAACAATAACAATCTAAAAAACTATTCACATAAAGCATGAATATAAGAAAAGAGATTGAGGCTGTTCGCGGTGTTGGAACGGCGATCACAGCAAGTCAAAAAGTCAGTCAGCCAAAGGAGTAAAACCACAAATGCTGAGAAGAAGCAATTTGAATGGGTCCTTCCTCAAATCATCTCTTCATCCCCCTTCCAATGCTAATTATTTCCTCCAGCCACCACCGATTGAAGAGGAAAAAGAAGGATTTGGTGGAGAGGAATTTGGGCGCACTATTCGGCTAAAATTGCTATGGCGGCAATCAAAGAATAAAGGAATAAAGTGGGAATGAGGGAATGGAATCCATTCCTTTCTTCTTCCCATTTTTGTCCCCTTTTGAATTTGGTGGTTGCTCCCTTCTCTGCTTTTAATCGCCATAAGCTTATACAAAAAGCCGCAATCCGGTCTTCAACATTCCTCACAAATTCAGCCAAATTGTTTTTATTTCTAAAACAATTTTGTGGCCAACCAATTATTAAATTAGGACCAATTTGTTTCTGTGCATTCTTTGCAGTTACACTTCCTCTCAATTTTAGGCCCTAAAATGACATTTTAATCATAAAAATTATCCCAAAAATTCTCACTTTTTATTCATTTGTTTTCCAAAAATTTTGCAAAAATTCTTTCCGAATATTATTTCCATTTCCCTCTCGATCAGCAGGAAATGGGCGCCACAATCGCCGAAGACAAGGAACCATTGAAAGAGGAAAGGCAAAGTTTGCGTCCAATCGCATTTGCGGCAACATGTTGCGCAACGGTTGGTTCTTATTGAAGAAACTAAAATTCAATAAAAATTGATTCAATTTATATTGACTAAAAATAAATTTTAAAAATTATCTAAATAATTTTTGACATTATTTAATTTCGATGTCAAAATGAAAATATGAACTTATTTCAATGATAATATTTGACTATTAGGAAGGAATATGCCAGCAACATTTACAAATCCATATTTAATTAGTTAGTATTGATATTTAGATTAATAAGATTAACATTAATTTGACAAAATGGAAGATAAGTATTATTTTTTTAAATTCAATTTTTTAAATCCATAATTTATAAATTTTCGTTGAATATATATATATATACACTTTAAATTATTTTTAAAAAATGGGATTCTTTATATCCTTCCATTTAAGTAAAAAAATTTCAAAAATTTTTAAATCAATTTTAAATCAAAAAATTAGTTTAGAAATGCGAAATTTATTTATTCATAATTGTATTTGATGAAAGTCTCAAATTAAAAATCTTTCGGTAATTAAATAAAATTTTATTTACCATATGATGAAAAGAATTAATTATCCATTAAATTTTTACTTAAATACAAAAGAATCAAAAAATTGCTGTGTGGCTCTGAATCTGAACCTGCGTTAATCTTTTTTTACGCACAGCGTAAACCGAATGAGCCACACAACAATGAATTGACCCAATTACCTATTTCTTTTCAACCATTGAAAATTATTGAAAGGAATTAAAAATAAATAAATATTCATATTCCCCTCCTACCAAACAATAAAAAATTCTATAATAATTTTTGACATTTTCTTAAAGGTGGCAATCAGTTCATGCCTGATCCTATTTCCACTCATCCTCCATTACATTCAAACGTTGGAAGCCGGTGTCCAATTGGATTTGGACTTTTGCAAATCACGGGCACGGGACATGTGGAAAGAGATGTTTGAGATTCGCACAAATGGGCGTACGGAAACGGCCTCACGGCTGGCACAAATGGTCATGCAACGAAGGCAGCTGGAAAAACGAGACACAATTGCCGAATTTTGGTCAGTTTTTTCTGTTATTTTGTATATGAAAATTGTTTTTTTTTTTTTTGAGTGGCCTTTAAATAAATTATAATTAAAATTTTATACTTTTGGGATATAAACTTATCATTTAGATTATTTTAATATTAAAATTGTTTATTAAAAATTAAATTGATCAAAAAGATATGGCCAAAAAAAAGAAATTGCCAGATTTTAGTCAATTCTTTTTGGCCATAAATTTTTGCCAATTTCCAAATTCTATGAATTCAATTTATATAATAGTAGAAAAATTTTCTAAGCAAATATTCATTTGAAAAATTAATTTTATTGGAGTTACCCATAAGAGCTTTAAAAATGATTCGAAATTTGCATGAAAATTTGAAAACAATTTACAAAAATTTAGTAATTTATTCCCAATTTTAAGTTCGATAATTAATTAATATTTTTGTCAATTTTAGGTCACGTCGACTCAGCGATATGCAATTGCGCGATGATCCGGTTGAGATAACGGCACAAAAGGTCACAAATAGCAATGCTGGAGCACAACCCACTCCGAATGGTGCGGCACCCTCTATAAAGCCAAAGAACAAAGTGAGTGATTATTCAGTAAATCCATCTTTTCCAAAGGTTTATTAGCATGAATATTGGTCCAAAATTTTATTAATAATTTTAATATTAATTATTGCTGTTTTTATAGCCTCCTCAACATGCCCGTGATTCGCCCCAGACTTATGCTCGCGGCGATTATGGCGGAGGACCCACAAAGGACGAATTCGTTGAAACACCATCAACTGGATGCTGTAAGAATAATTTAAATTTTTATCAGTTTATTTCGGAATTCAATGCCAAAATTTCGGAATAAATTTACTATACAACTTTTAGATTTTTATCATTAAAAATTGAAGGAAAATAATCGATTTTTAAAATTTGAGATAATTCTTTGGAATTGATTAGAATATATCATTTTTTGACATATTAAATGCCAATGATTAATTTATTCCCAGAAATAGCCAAAATCCCTTTTTCCATTTAAAGGCACTTGCCAACGTGGACCGCCCGGACGTCCTGGACCCCCTGGGAAAGATGGCTATCGAGGACTGGATGGTGAGCCAGGCCAAATTGGACCACCGGGTCCTCCTGCCCCACCCGGCCCTGATCAATCACAATTGTTCCCGCCACAATGCCCTTGCGAAGTTCTTGAAAGAGGGAAAGATTAAAAATATTTAAAATTATTTAGGCCCCACAAGGCGAACCAGGACCAAAAGGACCACCAGGGCCAGATGGACCTGCTGGACCACCGGTCAGTAATTTATTTAAGATGGTAAAAATGTTAAATATTTAGGGAGAAGCCGGTGAAGACGGAAAGGCAGGCGATCAAGGACCGCGCGGTCCACCCGGATTGCCTGGTCCACCGGGCCAAGCTGGCCGCCCCGGGCCACCCGGTGAACCGGGACAATATCGCACCGAAATTGGTTAGTTTGGTGATAATAAATTAGTAGAATATTTTGGAAGTTTTATAAGGAAAAAATTAATTCAAAGAAATTATTCATAAATTTATGCCAAAATAATTCAATAAAAATATCAAAAAGAATTGACATGAATTCCATTTTTCCACATTTAAAGATTTTTAATTCGATAAAAAATACCACAAAATAAGTATTAAATCAAAAGAATAATCTTAAAAGAATTTAATTAGACTTAGAAGCTAACATTAATTGAATTAAAGTTGATATAAAATTCATTTCAGGTCCGCCCGGCCGTGCCGGTGCCCCAGGCCGTCCTGGTCCTCCAGGACCGCCCGGTGCGCCCGGAAAACCTGGCAATGATGGAATAACTGGCAAACAGGTAAAAAAAAGACTACAATAAAATAATTTAACAAATTTATTTCCAGGGAATACCAGGTCCGCCTGGACCACCCGGAGCACCCGGGCCAAGTGGAAAAGTGAATAAAAATTATTAAAATTTAATTAAATTTTTTCTGTATAGATTGGGGCTAATGGCCGTCCTGGAGCGCCTGGTGCACCCGGCTCTTGCGATCATTGCCCACCGGCTCGTCTGGCGCCGGGCTATTGATTTACAAAACAAATTGAGAATTGAGGAAAATGAAATAAAATAATTTTTAGAGAAAATATTTTCGACAAATTAATTTTCTGAATTAATGAATAAAAGTGATCAAGATGAATATTTTTATCCAAAAAATATTTAATTCAATTGAAATGGCGAAAGAGAATAGTGTAAAATGTTATAAAATGATTTTTTTAAAATCGAGAGGAAAATGTGATGTGGTTTTTATTTTTTATATATTATAAGAAAGAGCAGTTCAATGGAAGACAAAAAATTCACACACAACTTTTATTTAAATTTTTAAGTTTTTAAATCAATTTAATAATTTTATAAAAATCGAATTCTTTTTTTCGATCTGCCGCACGCAAATTGGAAAATCTAGACGAGAGTCTTGTCTCATCATATCGCTATTCGCTAGTCAGATGACTTGACGAGTTTAATCCAAGGGCATGAAAGGGGATATTGATTTCGAGAAGGCAATTGGAATATTGGAAGGCCAATCGGCTCATATATTCCATTTATTGAATAATCAATTCAAAATTTTTGATCAATCTACATTTTTATAAATAAATTTACAATTTTAAATTTAAATAAAACATCTTTCCAGCAACAAATCGTATTTTCTACATTTATTAGCCAAAAATCCCTAATTTCTTAAAATTCATTCTGTTAAATAATTTAATTTTTATGTTCGTAAAACTGGTTCAAAAAATGCAAAAATTAAGTAAAAATGATTAAATGAAGCCGGTTCGCACCCTGCAAGAAAAATTGGTCCAGTAGTAAGTTTCTATCTAAGTAAGATGAATGGCAATTGGCTAAAAAATGGCTGCCGGGGAAAAATTTAATCCAAAAATGACTATACATTGTGAAATTCTAACCAAAAATTTCCCCTTAATGTGAATGGGAAAACCTAAAAAACCAATCGGTTTTGACTCTTGGTTTCGGTTTTAGCCGATTTTCAAAGCTCGATTTCGGTTTTTGCACCAAAAATCCTCGGTTATATTTCAGTTTGGTTAACCGAGACTTTGAACTATCCTAGTTTTATTGACATTTACTCCTGTATCTCCCTTTTCCTCCTTCTTCCCCCATATGCCTTTGATTTTACGGTTACTCTTGGTCATCCACCCTCTTCCTCACTCTTCCCCAATATGTCTTTGTATTGTATTTATGGCCATTCACTCCTCTGATTCCTTTCACCCATGATCATCCTCTCTCTCTCTATCTCGCCCACCCTGGCTCTACCCCGAAGTCCCGAATAGACGAAGTCCCGAATAAAGGGAAATGGACGAAGTCCCGAAAAGACGAAGTCCCGAATAAAGGGAAATGGACGAAGTCCCGAAAAGACGAAGTACCGAAAAGGAGAAAATGGGAGGACGAAATCCCGAAAACTTGAACTTATGGCGGGACTTCATCTTTTCGGGACTTCGACGAGGGGTATGCGCCCACCCTCATGTGCCTCTATTTTTATATTTTACAAGCAGGAATTAACCATCGATTTTCCAATAAAATTTAAGTCCTAAAATTATAGCATTTTTAGCCTTAAATGTTAAATTAGTTTGCCCATGCCGGCTGGTCTTCATTGAGGTAAAGTTTTTCTCACTGAAAAATTTTCCTTGCGAAATGCGAACAAGAGGACTTACCAGTTTTCTGGGAACCGAATTTTTGAATTAATTATCTCCATGAAAAATAATAATTTATAATAATTAATTTATTTTTTTAATTTAGAAAATAAATATTTTAAAATGTTTTTTCTCTCTCTTCTCCTTTTATCTTTAATTGGGCTGATAAAATCTGAAGAAAAAAATGTCTTACTATATGGAAAAAATTAATGAAATGCAGAAAATCATTGAACCAATTTCAAAAAAATGCCCAAGAGAATATTTAATAAATGAATTAGGAGAGGAGGAGAATTCTGAAAAAATTCCAATAGAATTTGATCCCAAAAAGAATCTTTGCCGAACAATGGAAAATCTGAACAGGCTTTTTGCCAATGCCAAAGAAGAATTCAATAAATCATTGGAAACTTTCGCAAAAATTCGCAAACAAATCTTATTCAATGATTTAGGAGGATTGCAATGGCTGAAAAATTTGAACGAGAAATTTTCCAATGCCAATAAAGAATATAATAATAAATTACTGAAAACTTTCATAGAAATTCGCAATGAAATATTGTCAAGTGATTTGGGAGAATTGCTAATTCATTATGCAAAGTGATGATTAATTTAAAAAAAATAATGAAACGAAAGTACATTTCAGTATAACAAATATTTAATGGGCATATATATCTTTATTAAGAATAAATATTACAACTAACTAAGAATTAAATATAAATTTAGCTTGGGATATAATGCTATAGTTCGTACTTCGTACAGGTTAGCCAAAGTCATAAAATATTTTTGACATTTAAAACTTAAGTACATACCAAAAAATTTTAACAATTTATATTTATAAAATATTTTCTATAATGTGAACATTTTTTTAGATTTTTTCACGAAGATCACGTGAAGGAAATTTATAATTTTGTTAAGAAAATATGGAATAATGGAACTGAAATCACGCGGTGGGTTTTTATTTTTTAATATGTTTTTAAATTTTTTTCTTAAATGAATGAAACATCATATTTATTTTTATATTTTTGGTTAAATTTAATTTTTATATCATCCGAAAGAATTTTGTAGAGAAAAATTGCAATTTCGAACATAGCTCAGAATTTAATGAAGAATTAAAAATAAATAATTAATTTAATATGTTTACTTTTGTAGAGTCACCCATATTTTATCTGCCACTACTCTATTGAGGAATCGTCCCGGGATGTTTCTTAAATTCTAAAATTTTATGGCCAAAAAAATAGCAAAAAATATAACTAACATTTATTGATTTTTAAGAATGTAATTTTTTAAACTATCCATCATATTTAGGCGCCATAACTTGAATGAACATATTAAACAATTATTTTATAAATTAAAAACATTGCCATCTTCTGATCCGCAAAAGAATGAGATTATTTTGGGAATGCTATTCACGGGGAATAGAATGGGCATATCCGCATTCAATGATAATCCAATGGAAAAACTGGAATGGGCTTTGCAACAATTCGCTGTCAATTTATTTGTTTATCGAATGGAAATGCCGAAGGAAATGTTCCCTGCAGGCGAAATCAAATTCCCGATTGGAATGAAACCATAATTGAGGAAAAGAAGAAAAAGAAAAATTCACAATCAAAAGCAATTTTATTTAAATTTGCTGTGTTTATTCCTTTTTTACACATAAATGTTGATTATTCGAGTTAAATTATAACTTTTTTATTCAATTTTGTATCTATTATGAGAATTGAGGATGAAATGGCTTAACTTTTATTACTTTTTCAAATTAATTCTCTATTTTGAATTTTTATTGAATTATGATGATCAAAGATGGTTAAAACATATTGGATTTTTGTCCAAATTTTAGTTAAATTCATTGATATAATTTTCAAAAATATATAAAAATAAGTCCAACTATTTCAACACCATCGAAATAAGACCATAGACCAATTTATTCTTTTAATTTTTGAAAATAATATGTTAAATTAATTAATTTTTTTAGCTTTGCACTAATTAAATTGAATTTATTAAAAGAAAGAAATAAAAACTCAGAAAACACTCATTATAAGCAATTACTCTTCATTCCATTATTCACAATATAATGTCAATTTTCTTCTCTATTTTTGCACAAAATTCCTCTTCTATTTCTTTCAATACCAATATTTGAGTTCACTAAATTGATTGGGTGGACGGCGGCAATGTGGTGATTGTTGGTCGACTGGCCTCGTTGAAGTATTGGAAAACATTTTTTGAAGCAATCACGATATTTCTTACTAAAATTTAAAAAGGAATTAATTAGCAAATGTCAAGGATATTTTTTAAACCGGACCACTTTTCATTTTAATATTTTCTAAATAGATCGAAAATGAGTCAAACCGTACGAATATTTTTCCCCAATTTAAAAATATATTTGAATAATAGATTTTTATTGTTTTGGTATTTGGTTTCAACTCGATTTACTGACCGGATCTACTCTAATGTTGAGCAC
The DNA here is from genome assembly GCA_030063045.1 of Pratylenchus scribneri. NCBI lineage: Eukaryota > Metazoa > Nematoda > Chromadorea > Rhabditida > Pratylenchidae > Pratylenchus > Pratylenchus scribneri. Next base: position 115,841 of record JAQSEB010000070.1, read on the forward strand.
AATTATAATTAATTTTAATGCATTATTTGATAATCTTTATAAGAAATATGGGCACTATTCCAGTTTGTGTGCGCATTTTTCTCAACAAGGGAAAAAGGGAAGGGTCCTCCTCCCTTTGTATCATCAGGATTAGGTTTAAGGTCATTTAGGGATAGATTACGGTACGGATAGGATTAGGATGGGGTAAAAATTATCTCATATAAATGTAAACTTAAACCCTAATCCAAACACTCATAGAGAGATCCTTCACTTTTCTTTCATTTGCTCCTTTCTAAGAAAAAGTGTCCACTCAAACTCAAGCTATGGATAAGTACCGAAATATGCCAACATTTACACAAATGTACTCTATCCATAAAGAATAATGCCATTGAGCCTACCCCGATATGTATAAATTGATCAAAATTAAGGACGAATTAGTGTTTAACATTCATATAAATACTAACACAACATTATTTCCATGATTTACCTGAATATGAACAAAATGGGAGCATTCAAAGCGCCAGCCACCAACATCACATCCAACATTCTGGAAAAATATATAAAAAGGGCCTCGCGTGAGAGGACAATGAAGGAATAATAGACGGGGCCAAATGATTGAAGAACCCAAGCAAACATGATGATCACCATTATGACAGACAACGATTTAAGTATATGCAAATTGTAGGTGTTCAGGACTACGAGAAATAATAATTTAATTTGTGAAAATGCTGGAATTTTGAATTAGGTGCATTTGTGGAATTTGCCCATTTTGGGTCATTTTTCAAAATCAAAGAATCCATTTTTAGGCAAAAAATTTTTAAATTTTTTTGTAGAATTTAATTTTTAAAATATGAAAAATAGTAATGATTTAATTTGGAGAAATAAATTGTAATATTTCAGTAGTTTATTATGGACCCATAAACTTATATCAATCGATAAACTCATCAAAACCCGTGGATTCGATAATTTAATTACATTGATTTATGATTTGACATATTTGATTACATTTATTGACCATTTTTGATGTGAAAAAAATCTCTAAAAAAAGTCGGGGTTTATCGGGGCCCCGACCGATCCCGATAAAAAGTGCCAACCCCGACCCCGACCACGATACAGCCAACCCCCCGACAAATCCCGACCCCGATAATCTTGCCCCCGACGATCGGGGGTGCAACCCTAATTATAAGGCTTCAAAAATTTAATTTTTTTTAAATGAAAGAATTTGTGAAAAATGCAGTCATTTTTTGTGTTAATTAATATTATTCCATTATTAATTTTTTTATTCCACATTAATGTGCTCTTCTCTAATTTCTATTTTCTTACTCTTTTTCTTTTGGATGATCGCCTTTAGCATGATCACCCATATAATTCTATAGATGATGGCGGTGCTCATTTGAAAATATTGATTTAATGGGAATTTTGTATTGAACATTTTGAAATTGCTGCCCTGGCTATCGCCGAGTGCGCACATTACTTCCCTTATTAAAGGAAAAAAATAAATTATAATATAAAAATAATTTTGTATCAAATCAGTAATTTGGATGCGAAACATGAATGTTTTTTGATAAAACAATGCCAACATTTACAAATTGAACCATTTATTTTAAAAATGTTAGCAGTGGGCTTACAAAGGTTTGCATAAATTGCATAAAATTGAGGTGAACATTCATGTTTAGCATTAAATTAAACACTAAATAAAAACACACTTTCCTTTCATTTCCCCAATGATAATATCCATGAAAAGAAGCGAAATATTGAAGAAAGTAAGTAAAAATCCAATCAGGGCAGTGAATAGGACCAGAAATTTTAAGTGCTTTTTTGAATGCATTTTGAACCTTAAAAAATGATGTAATATTTTAAAAGATATAAAAATAATTATTTAATTTGCAGAAACGTGTATTGAAAATACATAAAAAAATTTATAACAGTTTAGAAATTTATCTTATACCTCCAAACCACCCAATTGATAGATCTATTTCATTGTTTAACCAATACTAACCTAGTTTTGAAACCAAAAAACGGTTAAAAACCTTTATTTTTGATCAAAATCTAAGACATTACGATACGCCCTACCGAGAAGAAATCTATCAATTAAGTATATGTATGGTTTAGGGGTCTAAGAGAAACCACTCTATCGAAATGTTACAGCTAATTTTCGGAATTAGCCAGTCCCAAAGCAAAGCCCTACCATAACCCTAGAACCCATGCCGGCCCTATCATAACTCTAACGCTAGCCATTAAACCGGTCTGAAATTGAAATTTCATAACGTAAATCGACCAAGCCGCGTCGAATGAGCCTATTCTCTAGTTTGTATGATGCCTAGAAAGCGAGATTCCCAAAATTGACTAGCCCAAACCCCTAGTTAATCCCGGGAATAGAATTATCCATTACACATATAATCATTTCTGCATTTTTCAATACTATTTTTCTAAAAATTCAGTAATTTTTTTGCAAATTAAATATTTCCCATTATTTAATATTAAACTTATTTCCCCCCTCCCAAAATAAAATTCAACCAAATTGGGAAGAGCACACAGACGAGTCGTTCAATGCCAATGGAAAGCATGGCCACAAATTGGAGTTCCATACCCATGGCAGAAATTGTTATAAGGAAACAGAATTCAGCACGAATATAATTTGTGCCGCTAAGTGCAATTGGAAAGGTAAAAATCTTGGTCGATTCGAACAGAGTGGCACCGAACGATTCGAGTGCGATGAGGGCATTGAACGAACCATAAAGGGTGGATCTGCGTGCATTAGAGGTTGGGGGGTGGGGGGGTAATAGTAGGGTTTGTTCCCCCCATTTTTTTCTGAAAATTTTTTTATTTTATTTTGAACTAAAAAAGTGTATTTAGGGGTTTCCAATGATAGGGAATCCGAATTTGGCATTTATTTTTCATGAATTAAATTTCCTGAACCACTAAAGGTTTACAAACCGATTTCGAAAAAGTTGAACTATGGTATTTTGGGTAATATTATATATCATTCGACGCGCCACGATGAGCTGATCGCGTATCAACCATTTATTCCGTATAAGACTCAAAGCCAAAAAAGTTATAGCCATTTAAAGTTTCATGAGGTGGTGGTTTGTCCTTAGTAACTAAAAGGGCCATAACTTTTTTGATTTTAGGCTTTATCAAAAACCGATTGCAGAATCATGATCAGCTCATCGAAACGAGTCGAATGATATATAATAATATGACCGAAAATAGAAAAGTTCAATTTTTCGAAACCGGTTTGTGAACCGATAACGGTTCAGCCAATAGAGTTAATAAAAAACTAATGCTAAATTCTGATTTCCCATCATCAAAAACCCCTAAATACACGTTTTTAGCTTAAAATAAAATAAAAAAAATTTTCAGAAAAAAATGGGGGGAACAAACCCTACTATTACCGGTGGGGGAAATGAACATTATGTATCTCATCAGAAATCGTCAAAAATATTTTTAAATCATTTGGGTAATTTAATTTTTATATCATTTTGATATAAAAATGATTAGTCAAATATAAATTGGAGAGAAAGTTATAGCAAAATAATAACGATAATAACTGCCCGATTTCACCTATTTTGATGCTTTTTTTGTCCAATTTTCATTAAATTAAACTAAATCTTTTTAATCAATTCATCCCAATAAAGGTCAAAAAATGTTTTATTTTCAAATTTTCAAATTTAAAGCTAATATTCATTCAAAAAAATAATTATTGAACAAAATTTGATTATGTGCAAATTTCATTCTGTACAAAGGTGGAGTGGCCAAAAGGATTTTTTACCAGCAAATTAAATTTATAATCAAAAAAACAAAATCCCATTTTGACCTGAATTTGATAGTAACATAAATTAGACTGGAATTGGAGAGAATGGCCAACAGGGAAATTATAAATGTTGGTGTGAAGTTCAGCACGAGGGATGGCGAAAATCCAGCTCCATGATATTTTTCATAAATCTGTGCTTTTCAACATATTTATATTTTATAATAATGAGACATTTTGAGACTCACTGGATCGGCCGAATTATTTGATGCAGCCATTTTTTGCAAAAAACTTTAGACCAAGAAAGTAGCAAAAGAGATCAAAATTGGGCAATTTTCGTTTTTTGGTCTTCTTAAAATTCTGCCCATTTTTAATTTAATTAATTATTCGATATAAAAGGTTTGGTGAAATGCTTTAAATAATGGTATGAATGTTTAAATAATTGAAATATTTACTAAGATTATGGATATTGCGAAAAATTTGAGTGAAATAAATTTGAGAAACCAAAAATATAAAGGAAGTCATAAATTTAAATAAACAATGGAAGGGACATTATTAAATAATTCCGCTTGGCCAAATTTTTCCGATGCTAAACTGTGAAGCGTCAGAACATTGGTCCAATGCACTCATTAAAAAAATAAAAATGCCATATTTTTTCCAACTAATTACTAAAAATCCAACAAAGACATTTTCCTTTTTGTCAAAATATTTGCCAAATAACCATTCGAACGGAAAATTTAATTGGAGGAGTCGATTTTATGAGACGATGATGTGGAATATATTAATTAATTTTTACAATTTGAAGATTTGAACACATTTTTGTAACAAAAAAAATGTATACTACGAGTTAAAGAAAAACGCCTGAATTTTCGCAATTTAAAATATTTGTAAGAATTTGACGATTTTACTCACAAATTAAAAGACAGACTGTTGTCTATCGACAAATATTTAAAATGAAGAAAAAACATTGAAAATTTCGAAAAGAGCTTTGAAAATGTCGAAAAGTTTATAGCGGTTTAGTGGTTTGTCCAAAATTCACAAACCCATATATTAATACCATTGGATAGAGTGGACCGTTTATTCCGAGAAAGATGCAGTAAATATGGGCAGATTTTAATTTTGAAAACCCCCGGGAATTTGAAGAATGTGGAAATCAAGGGGGGGGGGGGGGGGGTCGCATAAGGAGGCGAGAATTTTCATCATGTTTTATAGTCCAGAGTCCAGGGTAGGGTTGCACCCCCGAGGACGGGGATCCCCGAAACCCCGGGGATCCCCGAGCATTTCCCCCGAAAATCACCCCCGGGTTGTCCCCCGAAAATTTATTCCCCGAAAATCAACCTCGAAATGTCCCCCAAAAATTTGATCCCCGTGACGGGGAATCCCCGTCCCCGTTGTCATCCCCGGACTTTTTCCGCCCCCGAAAATGTTTTGGTAAGGGAAAAAATATTCGCTTTTTTGGCCATTTTTACATTAAATAATAGATAATTTAAATGTTTTATATCGTAAATTTTGTATTCCAACCCGAAAAAGAATTTAATAATAAAGATATAATGATATAATATTAATATTGTGCATAAAAATTATCCATAAACAAAAGGATATTTAATATCTGAATTAGGAATTTTATAATGTGCTTGATAGTCTAATTTATTATGATTTTTCATGGCATGGGTCATAATATTTATTCGACTTTGAAATTTGTATTAAATATCAGTGAAAATATTCAAATAATTCAAAAAATTTTCTCCGACGGCGCCTAATCGGCACCGTCGGAATATTTTTTGCCTTCTATCTTATTGTCAAAAATGTGCGATTTTCAGATAAAAATTAACAAAAATTTAAAAAATTTTCTTCGGTGGCGCCTATCGGCACCACCGATTAGTAAGTAATATTTTCTATTTTGTAGATAAAGATATAGCAGGGCTAAAAATTTCCTATTACTATAATGGCCGGGGGGATCGATTAAAAAATACAACAATTTTCCCTTTCAAATTTTTCAAAAGCATACAACGGGAGCTTCTATCTTTTATAATTCGAATTTACTAACAATAAAAATACAAATAAAAGGAAAGATAAAATTTAAAAAATATCAAATTTAAAATTGTAATCCTTTACTGAGGTAGATTTGAAGAAATCTCATAACAATAATGATAATTAAGCTTATAATTAACTCCAAATTTTCGCTAGACAATTAACAAGCATGAAATTAGACCGAATTTTTATTTTTTTAACCGAGATGGAAAAAATTTTAAGCATAATTTAGCTTTTTAAAAATTTCCTTTTAACCCCGTTTTTATCCCCGGGGCCCCGGGGATCCCCGAAATGATCCCCGTTTTATCCCCGAATCCCCGACCCCGAAAAAGTTGCCCCCGGGGTAGCCCCGAGATGTTCCCCGAAAATTTGATCCCCGAAAATTTCTCCCCGAACGCATCCCCGTCCCCGGGGGTGCAACTCTAGTCCAGGGAAGGACAGAAAGGATTAAGAAGTACCCGAAAATTTTGTTTGGCAGTGATACGGATAATTCAAGTATAGGTGAAAGGATGAAGATGAAGACTCCCGGCGAAAGGGGCTAGCCGGTTATCTACCCAAGACCGATGCCTTGTAGAAAGTAAACCTGAAACGGAGTGAAATTGCCCAGAAGATTGTGAATTGAATAGGCAGAAGCAGAATTTTATTTGTGCAAAAATTTCCAATGGGGAAATAGAAATAAAATCGACGAAGGTAAAGACGGCCAATTGCAAAACCATGGGGCGGTTTTGACCATTAGGGGAACCTCCAGCAGGATTGAATGGACGGAGAAGGGCAGGCCTAGGCCACGATCAAATAATGCAGGCGGATTTGAAGACCTGCAAAAAATCAGAGGCAAATCGGGGTTTTATGATATTCGATATAGGAATAATAATGGAAATAACCCTAGCACTATAGCATCATGATTTTGTCCAGCGGCATTTTTCAATTCTTTCACCGTTTACCCCCAAGCCCCAATTTCCTTGTCTTCCTCCCCTTCTCAATTGTTCAATCATCCATCCATCCATTCATCGTCCCCAAACCCCAATTTCCGTTTTTCTTATATATTCCACCCAAATCGCCACCGTCGCCGAATGCCGCGCAATTTGCTGACAGATTGAGAATATGAGACTTGTTTCTTTATTGGATGCATTCAAGGAAGGTGAAATTGAGCCCACCAACCAACCAACCAGCAGCAGGAGTCATCGATCGCCATCAATATCTCATTCATCAAGAAGCAATACCCTCGAACCAATATATATCCGTAGAAATAATTGCCGTTTCACAACAATTTATTATTTTAGTTCTATTGTGTCCGTTTACAATAAAAATGGATACCCTTGATTTACGCAATTTATTATTGCCCCCTCACCAATATAGCGACACAATTGCCGTTTCATAATTATTTATTATTTTGGTACATTGTTTCCTTTCAAAATGATTTACTTGACTTTCCGCGATTCGTTACAGAAAATTGCGTAAATCAAATTTCGATAATTTATTATGGGTTGTAAAATAAATATTTTTGAATTCATCTTACATTTTTAAAATCAAAAATATGTAATATTTTTAAAATGTTGACATTTAACTGTTATTATGAATCTATTTGTGCTTTAATACCTATAATTGTCCATTTCTTTAATTTGAATATCTTTTATTAATTCATTATTAAATGGTTGTCACGATTTGATTTGCAGCATTATTTTGTATAAATTCTTTTTAATTTTTAATGCAAGATGGATTTTATATTTGAGAAAATAAAATTTTAGACACCAATTTGATGCCAACACTACAATCATTCATAATATGGCTAGACTAGCGCTCTACTCACCTGGTTTTTCGAGGTCTAACCGGGTCGAATATAATACCATTCGATAGAGCTCGAAAAGTTGTATTAAATTCGGTACTATCATATTATTTCGAACACAGGAAAAAAAGCTACGGCATCATGAAAATTGCAAAAGTGCTTGGTCCCCCCTATGGGTCGAGAGTCGAAAAAATTTTTGAAATTTTTTTCGTTAAAATTATACCTCATTCGACACGTCTCGATGAGATAAACTCAAATCTACCATCGGTATCGCCTAAAACCCAAAACTAAGAAAGTTATGGTCATCTTAGTCTCGCTGGAATGTGTTGGAACTTGGAACTGCGGAGGAATGTAAGAGTGGACTCCGGAGTGTGCGTGGCCGAAGCGCGGGAACTGGACGAGTGCTTGGCGAGCGAAGCGAGCCAAGCGCTCGTCTGGTCGCGCGGAGGCGGAGCACACGGAGGAGTCCACTCTGAAATGCCCACCGGAGCAGTTCCAACACGTATTTCCTTTGCGCAACTTAAACTTTCTCTATTGTGCTTAATAGTACCATTTTTGCATTTTTATGATGTTTATAGTTCATTTCAAGTCAAAATACAATATTTTAGCCATAAAAAACCAAGTGAGTAGAGCGCTAGTGTTACCTTTTTTATAAAATTAATTTACCTCTTTCAAATGCACATTTCTTCCGCATCCCCCATTTCTACTTCCAAACAAATCAATTTTTGACCATTTAATATATTACATGCGCATTCATCCCCCGCCCCCCTCAATACTTTCCATTTATTCATTTGCGTGCTTTTTTGGTCTCTTATATGGTCATTTCATTAATAAAGGATGAGGCGGCCCTATGCTTTATTTCTCTTTAATACAATTAATCCATTTTCTGCGCTAACTAATATGTCTTCCTTTCTTCCCCCTAATTGTCCATTTTTCCTTGTTCGGATTTATTTTTGCCTATAAGTAACGGAAAAGGACACAACTCCAGATTAAAAGATAATATCCGCTTCCTACATTTGCAAGGTCATCAATTTTAAAATTTTACAATAAATTGTAACATTTTTTGAGACTAAAAATAAAGGAAAAAATTTGGTAAATTATTCCTTCCAGCACTATTTATGCGCATGATTTAAGCAAGTATATTTCCGCCCGGAAGCCGGAACTCGCTGCTACGGAAAACGAGCTTTTTAGGGTATTATACCTATTTATGTTGCTGTGATGACTGCTTGGTGAATTATTATTTCTTTCCCCTTCCCCGAGGGATTTTATCCCAACATTGCCGACCAACCAACCAATCATAAAAGCAGCAGTAGAGTTGGTCAAAGATTTTTTGAATGACCATGGGCGAAAATTAGGTAACTGACTATGTGTCATAATGATGACTAATTCCGAAATTATTTTATTTTATCTTGATCTTTACGTCTAACTAAATCATTCAAAAAAAGCTTAAATAGAGCATCCCATTGTCATTAACATATATTTTATCAATATTTAATTTTATTTATTTATCATTTTAAAAAATTTGTGCTTTATTTTTTAAGTTACTAATTTAATAGTGTTTATTGGCTCAATTCAATATAAAAATTTCTAAAAATATTTTTTAAATTTTATTTTTAAATTAAATTAATTTACCAATTTTTGATAGAAACCTCACTTTATTTTTATTTGGGAGAAGACATTTATTCCTTTCCTAATATAAAAATTAAATTTTATTTATTATATTTATTATTAAAAAATTTATTTTTCTTATTAATTTTTGTTATCAAGAAAAAATTATATTCAATATTATTTTATTTTTAAAATTAATTCATTTAATTTAATATTGTTAAGTTCATTATTCAAGAAATAATTAAAAATTATTACAAAATTTTCAATAAACTACTTCTTATTTTTAATTATTACTGAAGCCTACAAAAGAAAAACTTCCCCAATCCTTTCAAAAACATTTTTTCGTTGCCACTTTCCCTCAATTTGATCGCCTATTCTAATCCTTCACCGAAACCCTTCTCTAGGGGTTTAAAAAGTGTTCAAAATGTGTCTTGCGCAGTGGAAAAACCTCTTTCCATGGATTTTAAAGGGGCAATAAATGGAGCAGTGAGAAAGTGGGGCAACTTTCACCAGCAGATTCGGCGATGCCAGCAGCAACACACACACTTATTGACCTGTGAAAAGTAGCCAGCCATCACCATCAACCACCAAGGAAAAAAGCCGAATGATGCCAGCGGCAAATTGTGGAATAGGAAGGGAAAGGAGGAATATATGCTTCCGCAACCATTGCAAACCGCCCAAAACTATCCGTCTAATTTTTGCCTCTAGCTTTTTGACTCTCACTTTTTGGTTGCTAGCTAATTTGATGGGCATGTTAAAAATCAATGTTTTTGTTCCCGGCTTAACCAGTCAAATAAGAAATTTCTAAAATAATTATTTAGTTTATTTATAAATTTTCCATAACCTATAAATTTTAATTTATTCTAATTAATAATTATTAAATTTTCAGAAATTATCAAAAATTAGCGTAAAAAATGTTTTCTTCCAAACGGAATAATCATTGCCCAGAGGGTCCATCAAAGCAATTTCTCCGCAATTCAGCAGCTAATTTATTATGCCATCGGATCCTAGTGGACAAAATTGTGGGTAATTAAAATATTTGGGTTATAGAATTCAATTTTAATGAAATTTTTGAATTTACTATCAAATTAATTGCTCTTTTTCTAAAATTATTTATATTAATATTATTAAAAAATTTGCTGAAAAATAATGCCATATAAAAATTTATTTATTTTTTTTTATAAATTTTAAATATTTTTACCTAAATTGTAATTATAATATTAAAAATTACCCAAGTTGATTGATTTATGGCTTCAACAAACATTTTCTAATAATAAATTAAATCCATCATTAATAGAAATCATCTTCTGCTGCTCGAATCCAATTCCTTTCTCTCCATTCTATCTTGGGAATTTTTCTTTTGGTCGTTTGCCTTCAATCTCAAATGGGAAATGCATCGCCTCCGGGCATCATTTTCGACGATGTCATGGCATCGGGAGATGCAGCAGCAGCGGGTGAAGAGGACTATGGAATATCGTTGCTCACAAATGAACAACGGGAACAGACTCAGGCCGGAAATCAGGCAAAACCAGACGATGTGGACAATGAGGTGACATTTTAAACAAATATTTTTATTTAACATTTTTTTTCGATAAAATTTTTTCTTATAATCCTTAGTAACATACTATGTAAATTTTTGAAAAATTTATTTAAAATAATTATAAAATACATAAAAAGGAAAATAATATTATTAAAGCTTTGAAAAATTAATTATTATTATCTTACGAAATTTATATAAAATTAGTATTTGATCAAATTTTTACTTTGATAGTTAGGAAGGATAGTATCTTTTCTAAAATATTTTTAATTTCATATCTACAACAGTTAACATTAACACATGGTATTCTTGGAGACCTTTTCTTTATATGGGGAATGAGGATATGTAATAAATTTGGAAAAAGCTTTTGTAAATTGTCTTCATAACAAATTAATTAAATTAATAATTTTTATTGTTTATATTTCAAGCTGTAGCTGTTTTTACTTTAATAGACCGTTAGACGTATCATACGCTCAAAATTATCATTATCATCGATGATGGTTTCCATTGGAAAATCATAAATTATCTTAAATATTGCTTTAGGTCATCCAATCGTTGGTAGACAATTTTTTGAATAAGGGCACCGTGGCGGAGGGCGCCTCGAAACAAGAGATTGCCGCTGGTAGCTCAAATTTGCCGCAAAAAGTGAATAAAGATGCCCTGGCATTGGTCAATTCCAGCGATTATTGGCGAACCCAAAATTTGGATGTATTTTTTATTATATTTTAATTATTATTATTTTTATAAATTTAATTTCTAGGGGTTATTTTAAATAGAATTATTTATATATATATATATATATAAAATCTGAATTTAATTATTTCCTTTGCGATTTAGCCGCCAAATTCCATTTCGGACCCAGCCCGTACGCAGAGTTGGCTGTCCGGCTATTCCATCCAGTTACAACGCGTTTTGCAGCAAATGGCCTTGGCAGGATGGAATTATTTCACGGCTGCCTCCTACACAACTAAACAATATTTGGATGAAGCTGAGGAGGTAGGGCGATTAATTGTTTCTTAATAAAAATGTATTTTCGATTATAATTGTGTTTCGATTGTAATTGTGTTTTCGATTGTAATTGTGTTTTCGATTGTAAATGTGTTTTCGATTGTAAATCGTGTTTTCGATTGTAAATGTGTTTTCGATTGTAATTGTATGAGTTTTCAATTGTAAATGTGTTTTTGTGATTAAAATGTATTTTGGATTAATTAATTAAAAAGGTTTTCGGTAAAAAGTAGTCCGTTTTTCAGATTTTTCGGGCCCGGATACCCGGGTTTTATTCAAAAATTTTCCGGGCCGGGCCCCGGTAAACCCGGGATTGTTTGACCCGGGTTCCGGGTAAAACACGGTCCGGGTCCGGACTCTAGTAAAAAGAAAGTAAATAATGGAAATTAATAAAAAAATTTATTCAAAAATTTAAGAGAATGGCAAAATTCAAAAACAAATTTTAAATAACAACGAAAAATTATTAAAATAGTCAACAAAAAAGCGTAGATAATCAAAAATTCATTCTTTCCGTTTTTCCTCAATTTCGATGTGTTTTCCTATGGCGTTTACACTTATAATTGCAGGCAAATTTTCTCTCGCATCCGGGCCAATCGCATTCAAATGGCAAGGCTGAAATATATGGATATACATTTTTATAAAATTTTAATTTAAGCAAATTTATTATTAATAATTATTTAAATTCACCCACTATGCTTTCGAACATGTAAATTCAACTGCCATTGCTTCGAAAATGCTTCGCCACAATACTGAAAATAAATTTTAAAAAAATTAAAATAAATTGCCCGTACTTCACAAGACAGTGCCATCTCCTTTTCTTCTCTGTTCTTTATAGGACTGCCATCTGGATTTAAAATTTAAATTAAATTTCGTCAATTTTTAAAATTTAATCACCTCGATGTCTTTTCATATGATTTTGACAAAGACCTTTCTGGCTAAATCTTTTCCCGCATCCGGGCCAATCACATTCAAATGGCAAAGCTGAAGAAACATATGGAAAACATTTTAAAAAAATTATTTTTTAACCCACTATGCTTTCGAACATGCCTATTCAATTGCCACTGCTTTTCAAATGTTTTGCCGCAATGCTAAAAATTAAAAATAAAATTTAATATAAAATAATTGTACTTACTGCACAAGTTGGTGGCAAATTTGCAGCCAAAACCACTTCTTTCACAGTTTCTTCGATTTTTTCTTCTTCTGTTTTTTCTTCCATTTCCATTTCTTGAACATTTTCTTCCATTTCCTCTGCATATACATCATTTGCTGAAAAATTCATTTTAGTCATTAGCAGGATTCCAAAATTCCATAGGACCTTCTTCCATTTCCATCATTTCCTCATCTTCTTCATTTTCATCTTCTTCATCCTCCACCTCATCTTCTTCTTCTTCCTCCTCTTCAATCTCCTCAATAAATTCTTCGTCCTGCTGAATCAGGGAATAGTCCCTTTCCAACCATTCCGCAAATTCCTTAGCCCGTTTTGTGCAATAATCGGGAGCCATTTTCACCGTGCAATGGTAGGTGTCCAGAGGATGGAATTGATGACTGTGGGCAAAAAAATTATGCGAAGAAAAATTTAAATTTATTTTACAATTTTACAATAAGATTTAATGATTTTACAATCAAATTCAAATGTTTGTTATTATCTTATTAATTATTTAATGAAATTAATTTTATTCAGAATTATTTGAAAAAATTAAGTCAAAAATAAATTTTGGTAAAATTTTTTGGTTAACAAAAACTCTTTGTATGGAAAATTTAAATAATAATCCCAATAGTTTTACATAATATTAATATTTTTGATTATTATTTACTCACAATGTTAGAATGGCGCTCCCATCGGTGGGCAACAAAAAGTCATGGTTGAAATCGGGGCCAAAAAAGGCATGGAATGATTCACTGAAAAACGGGGAAAAATTTTTTTATTTTTCTATAGTAATTAAAACTTCCGAAATTTTATTATAAATTAAATTTAAAATTTTTTCAAATTAGGAGACTAAAATTTATTTTTTTCTAAGGGAATGAAAATTTTAAGTAAAAAATAATTTTTCCCTCCCATAATTCCCTCCTAAAAAAACTCACCGTTCTCGCAAAAATTTTTCGCGCACATCCGGCTGCACCAAATGGGTGGGACAATCGATGAAATGATCGCAGATGAGGTAGACCAGTGGCACAAATGGGAAACCATTCAATTGAAAGATGCAATCAAAGCATTCATAGCTGTAGAGGCGATTGTGAGCAACGGATGGGGCTGGCGCTATTTCATCGTTGTCCTTAAGAAGGGGAAAAATATTAATATATTTATTTTTAGTGGTTGTTTATTCATATATAATTAAGTAAGAAGGAAGCTAAAAACTATGAATTGGCCTCAATTTTGTTCAATATTTATGCCAATTTTTTGTTGAACAATGCAAAAATTTACCATTGATATAGGCGGGAGTCTAGCCAAAAATTTGATTTTTTAAAAGCAAACCACATCAAAAATTGTTGAAAAATTTCAAAATTTCAATGAGAATTTAGTGCGAATTAGGATATTAAGGAAAAACCTATTTTTGCTGTTCTATTTCGTATGGGTGTTCTCCAAAGCACCCATGGCTTGGCTACGAGGCTAGTAGCAGGGCACACATTTTAAAATATTTGCATTTACGATTTACCTTCCTTATCCAAGGATTGGGCATAATTTGGAGAAAATAGAGACTGGAAAATTATTACTTGACGGGCATCAGGCCCGTATCCAAGCTCCAAGGGTTGGCCCATCCCATGGGGCCCACATGAGGCAGGGGTTGGGAGAAAAAAAAGTAAAGGGGGGACCCTTTTCTTGTAAAAATTTTTCGCTGCGCAGTCATTTTTTGGCCAAATTTTGCGTAAAAATTTTTGCCTTCGGTGCAAAATTTTATCAAAAAAATCGTCGGGCCCCCTCAGATCAAATCGAGCCCCCTCCAACTTAAAATCCTGGCTAGGGCCTAGGGGCCTGCCGAGCATTCGTAATCCTAATATAATTAAAAATTAATTATTTATGAAAAATCTTATTCGAAAATATCAAATTCGGTGGATTTGGTATTCTCAAATTACAAAAAATATCAAATTAATGGATTGAAAAAATTATTAAATAAATGTAAAAAACCAGAACTGTCTGTGTAATCATTGGATGCCAACATTTATTGATTTGTTTGAGCATTTTCTTTTCAACGGCAGTCGATACGGGGTTAAATTTGTAAGGATGAATTCGGAAGAGCATAAGCCGATAAAATTCGGGGCACATGTAGCCAGCGGATTTTCTGTGTTTTGCATGCACCATTTGGTCAGGCAAAATCACAAATCGGGAATGAAGTGTGCTAAAAGAAATGAATGAATTTAGTAGAATTAATAATTATGAAGATTATGAGAAATTTAACCAGCCGGGCATGGGGTGGGTCAGCTCAACTTGTCGCGAGTGCTAACTGCTAATAACTCATTAAGGACTGAACTAATCTTGATGATTTTGGTACAAAATTAGAGTAGAAGATTGGCTAATTTAATTATAGTTATCATTTTATTTAAATTGGTTCAGAAATAATGAAAGTGCACCCAAAAAACCATTGAAAAATTCGTTAATCCTTTCTTTTTCTTTTAGTAAAAGTGATTTAAGTTTTTAAAGGCATAGTTTCATCAATTTTTGAACCAATTTAATTAAAAATTAAGATTTATTTATATTTAGCTAATAATCTGTAGTGGTAGTGCTGCTAATATTCTTTAATTTGATAATAAAATCATCAATTCAGATTCAGTCCTCGATTAGTTAAAAATGCTTATGCTCGCGACAAGCTGGGCTAGTCTAGTCCGAAATTTAATTGTCTTTGTCAGCATAATTTAATTAAAATTAATTATATTTAATGCGAGCATGCTAGTGCTAGTTCAATTCACCGCTATGAAAAAAGATATTTAATTCAAGAATTTACAGGGATTTTAAACCTAGAGATTAGTTTAGGATTTAGCTCTCTGACTGGAAAACCCCAAAATCAAATGTTTAACTAGCTAAAACATTGTCTAATAATTGTGATAATTTAAAAAGATATTTTGGTGGAATACAAACCATGGTATTTGTTCTTCCTCTCTATCATCGCCATTTTTGTCTGTGGTCAGTTCACAATTTTCCATCATCGTTTTCGACGTTCCCTGCTGCTGTTCTTGGCTGTTGCATTTTTGCAATTGTTGTTGATCACTTGAACTTGAATAATTTGGTGGTATTAATTCGTTTTTATTATTAAATAAACCTTGACATTTGCGACTCATCATCATCAAATTCGCTTCTGCTCTCACTCTCATCCCGGTCCCAATTTTTCATCATTGTTTTTGTCGCTTTGTTTTCTGCTGTTCTTCAATTAATTATCTTTCAATTCTTAATCTAAATTTTTAGATTTTTTTTTATGTGAAAGTGTAAAAATAATATTAATTAAGAAATTTTAATTAATAGACAATCTAGAATTGGTATAAATCAATCAATGAAACGGAAAGGATTTCTTTTTTTTCCAGTCTTATTTAGCTTTTAGCATTAACAAATGCTGAAATCGTAGAGCCAAAGCAAAGTTAATATTCTAAACCGTTTTACCATTTTACTTATTTTTGGGCTTTTGGACTGCGGAAAGCGGAATGGCCACCGACGCGACGGCGCGACGCCACATTAAATTTGTCGTTTTCTTTACCTCATCATTTTCATTTATTCCCTCTTCCTTTTTCTTCTTTTCTCTATTCTCTTTTCCAAAAAAAACGAAATGCCAAAAACTAAAATTTAAAAATTTAATGAATAATTTTATTAAAAAATCTAAAAAATAAAAATAAAAAATCTTTATTAAAAAAAAATTAAAAAATGACACCAAAAATTACTAAAAAATCTAAAAAAAATTTAATATATTTTTAGGTTGGCCGCGCCTTTCTCCGAGCTACCGCCCAACAAGCTGCACAATTTAATGCTACTTCATTTGCATATGGCACCGCCGAGCGAGTGCAACTTTCAGTGTTGGCCCAGCAAGGCATGAACGCATTGGATCAGGCGGAATTGGCCGAATTCAATCGACTCCTCCTTTCCATAAATCAACAATTCACTCACACTCAATTATGCGGGGAACCAGGAAAAGGTAAGGCCATAAATTTTTGGCATAAATTATTATAACAAATCGAGTATTTTTTTCTAAAAAAATGATTTCTTTACTAAAATTGCATTGAAAATTTCTCGTTTTTCAGCTCCAATGGGCGGCGATAAAACAGCATGCCTATTAAAATTTTCCGACATTCCAACACTTTTGAATGGGCCAAGCGCGGATGCCCAACAATGTTTGGAGCTGTGGCAGAAATGGCGCCTTGCGGCCGGCCCAAATTTGACGGCCAGTTATGCCGAATTGGTCGAATTGAGTAACAAAGGTGTGGATCGAGGATGTATTTTATTAGTTAATGCAAAATTTAAATTTTCTAAAATAATCCTTTAAATAAATCCACAGGGAGAATTATAAATTCTGGCGAATGGGTTGGGTAAACTTCCCTGTCCATTCTTTTTGAATCACAGGCACAATTTTCATCAATAACCAAATTATGACAAAATGAAATGCCATTCAAAAGGCTTAAATTTCCTCTATGATATATATTTTTAATTTTATGAAATCAAAAAATTTGAATGTCTTTGCATTTGAAGAAATGTGTGGGTTTCCTTAAAACGTTTCTAAAATAATCTACTAAAACTTGCGGAAAGAATTAAAATTACCCGGAAAAATTCAAACTTTCCGAAAACAATTTTACTTTCCAGAAATTTAGAATTTAAAATTATGTTGAATTAAATTAAAATTTATTGCAAATCTTATTTTCCTTCAAAAAAAGACGGAATTGAATTAAAAATTTTGGTACATGTTTAGGTAGGCTTTAAGTTCTCATTTGGAAAAGTTCAGACTCTCTCCTTTGCTGTGTGTTGATATGGTTTATGGGGTTTATGCGATGATTTTTTCCTATCCTCTCCCTGTGATGACCACCCTAAAAAACTTGATAACCCATAATAAAAGGGGACACTTTCTTTTTTTTCCTTCTTCACCAAAATGGGACTTAATTAAATTTGCCAATAGCAAACTTTAACATTTGGATTCATTAATAAAGGAGCTCGATTGAATGGATTCCCCGACGCTGGTGCACAATGGCGTGCCGTCTACGAATTGCCGGGGCAATTTGGATTTTTCCCCGAACGCCAATTGGATATTGGCCAACAATTGGACATTCTTTACACACAAATGGCTCCACTCTATGAACAATTAATGGCATATTTTCGTCCGAGGCTGGCCTCAATCCATAGCAAAAAGGGCAATGAAGAAGTGGGAATGAATGGGGGGGGGGGGGGGGGGGGGGGGATTATTAAAAATGAATTTAACAAAAATGTAATAAATTAAATATTTTACGGTATTGCTTATAAGGGGATGCAAGATTTTAACTGCTGGAGTGCAAGACTTTAGTGGGAGAGAAACCAGGAAAATACATTATTCTGCTTCCCCTTTACATAAATGACTATTAAATTACCGTAAATTTCCTATTAGAAGCCCATGGGCTTATAAATTTCGGAGCCTCTCTAGGGTGGGGAATTTTTGGAATTTTTGAAAAATTAAAAATGCTTATTTCGGCTTAATTTCATCTTTTTCGGTTTAATTTCACTTAAAAATTGATTATTTGTGAAAAAAAAATTTCAAAGGAGGGGTGGGCTTCTAATAGAGAGTGGGCTTCAAATAGGGAGTGGGCTTCTAATAGGAAATTTACGTATGGACTATGGAGGAATTTGCCAAAAAACCAAATTCAATTCCAATCCGGCGGATCTACTATAAATCGAATCCTAGCTATCTTAAATCTCTTCTCTGGATCTGCCCTAATCATACACTACAATAAATCGCATAAGGCTTCCGGCAATTAGCCGAGACTTTTTTGGGAATTCCTTTAGGACAAATTTACACTGATCATCTCCATAAGTATGTCAAGGTTAGAATTATTTTTAGGGTAGATCCGGAAGGATTTACTATAGGGTTGGGTAGAATTATAAAAATAGGTCTGGATTAATTAATTTTATTTATAGAAGATTAGTTTTAGTAGTTTTGATTAGTTATGTTGTTGTTATAAAGCCAAAAAAGCTAACGAGGGAGGCAGAATAATAAATTTCCAAAAAGTGCCCATCCTCATTAAAATCTTGCACCCCCCCCCCCCCCCCGTTAAATTAAACAACAAGAATCTTTTTTACAAATGAAATAAAATAAAAAGTGGAATATTTAAATTTTGCCCTCAATCAGAATCAAAAAGCTGGCCAAGTCAGTCGGGATGGGCCATTGCCGCTGCATTTGTTGAAAAGCCTAAATGGCGATTCATGGTCCGCCTATTACGAATTGACCAAACCATTTGGGGAAGAAATGCCGGCGGAAGGGCAAAAAATTGCCAATGAGCTGGTGGATGCATTCCATGCACAAAATTACACAGTCCGAGTGATGTTTGCAAAGGTAAACAACAAAAAATGAGGGCAAATTAAATTGTCCAAAAAATTTTTGCAAAATAATTAATATTGAATTATTTAAGTAAAAAATCATGAATTAAAAAATTTTATGAAAAAAATATGGCAATATTTTTGGATGTGAAATTTTTGAAAAATAATTTACCCATAAAATCATGGAATTTACCTTTTTTATCGGGGAAAAAAGCATTTTTAAGGCCCAAAAACTAAGCCAAAAAGATTTTTAAATCTTTTACTGCCTAAATACATCCAAAACTAAGTCTATTGCTAATCTTATTGTTAATCCAATATTTTATTATACCAAATTATGCGGCCCCAAAAAAGGATTATTCATTTGAGAGACGAAAAGTTTTGGGTAAATTCCATGTTTTTTTATGTAATTTATATTTTCCCATTCTTTTAACTAAAAAATTAAAAGGTCTATCGTTTCATGAAATATGTTGGATTCGAGCGGCTGCCCAAATCATTTTGGACGAATTCAATTTTCACTCGAAATTGGGCCAAGGATATGATTTGCCATCCGGCCACTGCCTATGATATGGTCTGCTTAAATTAATTATAGAATTAAAATAATTCTTTAAAATTAATTTAAAAAAATTAATGAATATTTAACAGATGGATGGCAACGATGACTATCGGATCAAAGTTTGCGGACAATTGACTGAACAAGTCAGTAAAATATTTTTTAAATTAAATTAATCTTTTTTTTCCCAAAAAATTAATGAAAAATTTCCTTACCAAAAATTTAATAATTTATAATAAAAAAATTTTAATTTTCCATTTTTATGATTTTGTGAATGCCCATCGTCTTTTGGCCAAATTATTCTATCAATATGGCTCCAGAAAGCAGCCAATCCTTTTGAGGGATGCACCGAATCCAAGGCATTCAATATTCTATTTTAAAAAAAATAATTTTCCCATAAATTTCAGCCTCAGTTCTGCATTGGCCGGCGCATTCGGCATTTTGGCTTTGAACCCAGAATATTTGCGGGCGCAAAAATTGATTGACCCCCAAACGGAACGAAATGGGCCAGCCGAAATTAATCGACTCTACAAGGAGGCATTGGAGGAAATTGTCAAATTGCCTTTTGCCATTGTGGCCGGTGGGCATGGGTGATGGGCAAGAAAGATATTGTAGGGAAATGAAAAATTATTTATCAATTTTTGGAGCAACAATTTCCATTTATAATTAGCCAAATTGCAATTTTATAATTTTTCGGTGAAAAAATATCAGAAAATAATTTAAATAAAAATTTCAAACATTTTAATTATCCTTCCTTTTCCTTCAAAGATAAATGGCGTTACGCCGTTTTTGAGGGCAAAGTGAACTCATCAAATTGGTCGCAGGAATGGTGGGCATTACGGTCAGTAAAATGCAGTTCAAATTTGTGGATTTATTAGAAAAAAAATAGGAATTTTATTTCTTTTTGAGAAATTTTATTAATTATCCTTTAAAAATTACTTTTTAAACTATTTTCAGACAAAAATATCAAGGAATCCGTGCTCCATCAATGGCACTGCCAAAGGCAATTGAATATGATGCGGTCTCATCACCGGCCATCACCCAATTTCATGCGCCAGCAACAAGGCAAAAAATTAAATTATTTATTTATTTATTTTTCCTAGCAAATCAAAAATATATAAATAAATATTTTAAAGAAAAAATGAAACAATTTTTCATATTTTTTTGCCCCAATTTTAAGGGATGCCATCGCTTATATTGCCCAATTCCAAGTATTGAAAAAATTGTGCGGTGGAATTGATAAAATTAGCCAAGGCTGTTTGCCAACAAAAAATGAATTCCAGGTGAAATAATAACAATTTTTTTAAAATTTTTTTAATTTAATTTTTTAAAATATGTTTATTCCTTTCTTCTTGCCTTAATTTATTAACACAACAGCAGGCTTAAAATTCTGAGATTTTTAATATTTTTTAATTAATTTTATATTAGGAGTTTATTAAAAAAGAAATTATTTTTTTTTCTTATAAAAAAGTACTTTAAATTTCTTAATTTGAATGCAGTCTTTTTATTATTAAAAACAACTTTCTCTTACATTTTTATTATTTAATTGAGAATATTTAATTTACATTTTTCTTATTGTAGAATTTTTATTTAATGTCATATTCAATTCATAAAATTTATGCCAAAAATAAAAATATAAATTTTATTAATTATTTTAATTTTCCAGTCCGTGCATGAGGCAATTTCCCAAGGTGGCTCAATTCCCTGGATAAATGCCTTCGAAAAATTGACTGGAAGTCGGCAACTTGGTATAGAAAAAAATTAAAATTTAAAAAAAATCAATTTATTTATAACCAAATTTTAAATAAAATTTCTATAATAGACGCTGGCCCAATGTTGGAATATTTTGAGCCTTTGATGGAATGGCTGAAAAATACGAACAAAAATGAGCAACGCATTTTGGGATGGCCAAATCCAAAGGGCGATCCATTCACGGAGTAAATTTAAAAAATAATTCAATTAAATAAAAATATTTTTGATTTCCATTCAAAAATCTTAAAATGTAATTTCTTTTCTATCCATCATAGAGCAGAGTTACCGGAATTGAACAATGAATACCAAAATGAGAATCAAAATCAACAATGGGCTGACGGGGACAGTGGATTGGGATTGGGCTCAGCAGATGGAAGTGGAGAACGCATTGCATTCCCGGGTAAAAATATTATTATTAAAAATTAAATATATTTTAATTAAGGTCAAAAATGTGAAAAGGGCCAAGAATGTTTGTTGGACTCCCAATGCAATGGAACAATTTGTGTTTGCCGTGAAGGCCTTTACACACTCAAAATTGCTGACTCATACAATTGTGTGCCCGGCGATCCGGCAAAGGTTCAATTAACTTTTTTCTAATTTTTTTTTTTCATTTTTGGATTTTTTGTTGACTTAAAAATAATTAAAAACAACTTTTAAATTAACTTTTAAAAATTAAAATTTAATTACCAAAAATTATCAAAAAAATTTTTTAGCTTGGCTTTACGAATGATAATGGAGGACTGGTGATCGATTTGAGCGATAGAGATAAGGCTGCTGGAGGCGGTGGTAATGGCACAACAGAATCAGAATCAACAAATGATGTCGGAAATGACGAGAAGGAAGGAAATGATTCGAAAATGTCATCATCAAAAAATGGGAAAAATATGCCATCGGCGGATACCAATGATGGTGGAGGAAAGAAAGCGACGGCAAATGGAACAAATGGCATGAATATATCATCATTTGGATGGATATTTTTGGCATTTTTGTTGTTGAATTCAATTCCCATGCATTTTATTATTCATTATTGAATTTGTATTATTTTTTTTAAAATTCCAATTTTAATGATAATTTGTGTAAAGGATATTAAAATTAGTTTTCGAATGATCAGAGGACATTATGAATGGGATTTTGAATGATCAGAGAAAATGACGAATTTTATTTGGATTTTGAATGATCAGAGGACATTATGAATGGGATTTTGAATGATCAGAGGACATTATGAATGGGATTTTGAATGATCAGAGGACATTATGAATGGGATTTTGAATGATCAGAGGACATTATGAATGGGATTTTGAATGATCAGAGGACATTATGAATGGGATTTTGAATGATCAGAGGACATTATGAATGGGATTTTGAATGATCAGAGAAAATGACGAATTTTATTTGGATTTTGAATGATCAGAGGACATTATGAATGGGATTTTGAATGATCAGAGGACATTATGAATGGGATTTTGAATGATCAGAGGACATTATGTGGGTATTTTTAATTTGAAAAGGCAATTGGGATCTCGGAAAATTGAGTAATCAATTCACAATTTTTGATTAATTTAAATTATACATAATTCACAATTTTAAATTTAATTAAAGGTACAATTTTTATAGTCACATTAGCCAAAATTATAAACTAAGTCATTCTGTTAAATTCTTGTAATTCCGAAGACCAGTTCAATTAGGAAACTTGATGAAAATTTGGTCAGATGCTCAATTGTCCTATAAATCCATATATATAAGAAAATTAATAGATCTATTTTATAGGCTTCATTTATTACAATAAAATGCTCAATTTATTCAAATAAAATACAAATAAATTCATTTTATTTTCTTCCACCGAAATTCCACAATGCTAAAAAGGAATCATCGATTCATCTTTCTCATCAATCATTCATCAATCCGTACGGTGTCCACTGTCCATTCCTGAATAGACAAAAGGCCATGCCAAATATGGGCGCTTCCTGTGAATAGTGCAAATGTGGGCGTTTTGGAGTTATAATAAAACAGAAACCAGTTTTAGGCCCTACAAATCTTATACTATTTTGTAGATCTCATCAAGACGCATCGATTGGTATATAATTTGCAAAGGTTAGTCAAAATTAGAGGGTATTAAACCGTTTAAATCATTTTTCCAGTCTTTGGTTTTAAACTCTTTAATTTTAGCCCAAACCATAATAAATTATAAACCATTCGATGTGTTTCGATAAGATCTACAAATTGGTATAAGGTTTATTGGGCCTAAAACCGGTTTCTGATTTATTATAAGTATAAAACTTCCACATTTGCACTATTCAGGAAACGCCCATATTTGCACTATTCAGGATTCAGGAAACGACATTCCACCTTCATCATCATCATCCAAGGACAAAGATTCGCGAAGTTTTTTAAAATCGAATTGTCTGCCTCTTCTAAATTGTCTTCTTATGCCTTCCTCTACCGGTGCTGACACAAATCGTTCGGCCACCTTGTTGCCAATTGCGGCGCCAGCCACCATTCCCGGCGTTCCGCCAACCAATCCAATGGTTCCTCCAGCAACTGAGCCACTACCAACGATGGCACATCGGGCCACATATGGGCAAAGATTTTT
Organism: Pratylenchus scribneri; assembly: GCA_030063045.1. Classification (NCBI taxonomy): domain Eukaryota; kingdom Metazoa; phylum Nematoda; class Chromadorea; order Rhabditida; family Pratylenchidae; genus Pratylenchus; species Pratylenchus scribneri. The sequence continues at coordinate 139,901 of JAQSEB010000070.1, forward strand.
CGGGTCCGTCGCCTTTCTCAATGTTCCTTTCTTGAAATCATACAAATATTTGTCGATTCTGGAAATGAGAATGCAAAATTATTTACTATTTATTTGGGTATTTAGGAAAGAAAATGGAATATTATTTGCTACAATTTTAGAAGTAACGGGAAAATTTGCCATTTTTATTTATATTTTTTAAAAAATCTTTATTTTAAATCAAATGTCACCTTTACTATTCTAAATTGATTTGAGTATAAATATAAATTAAACATTAATTATTGGTGGTTAGACGAGTGAGCTTTTCCCCATCATAAAACTCAAAAATAAGAAAGTTATAGTGGCGCAAAAGAAATACAGATTGGAACTGCTCCGGTGGGCATTCCAGAAGGGACTCCCACGTGTGCTCCGCCTTCGCTCCTCACGTCTCGCTTAGCTCGCTACGCTCGCCAAGCGCTCGTCTGGTCGCGCGGAGGCGGAGCACACGGAGAAGTCCACTCTTATATTCCTCCGCAAATCCAACACATTCCAGCGAGACTTAGAAAAAAAATTTTCAAAAAGTCCAAATTTGCAAGTAGTGCCATTTATGGTCTTATTGAGGATCAACATTTTGGCAATTCTTTCATCACATATATATGGATTTTTTAGCCTTTTTAAAGAAATATCTATATCTAATATAACAAAATTGAATGCTTATAAAATTAATTTTAATATCTTCCATTTAATATCTAGCGGCATATTTAAAACATTTTAAAGCATTATTCCAAAATTGATACCATTTTAAAATTGCGATTTTATTTAATCAAATTTCTTTTCCTAATTTTATATATTATAATAAATTAAATATAAAAAGAGATTACCCAAGAGTCTTTTGATTTTCCTGCCTCTGCCATGGCAATTGCCCCCTCTCCTTGTATCTTTCATATCCTTTAAATCCTCTGCCCACGGATCTGGAAATTATTGGTGCGGCGGCAGCACCAGCAAATGGGCCTGCAACACCCATAATTGACTCAGCGTTTTCAGCTGGCAACAGTGCATTAATGCCCTCTTTAACTCCCCTAACTCCAAGTCTTACGGCCGCTCTTCTGGCCAAATATTCACGCATGTCTTCATCTTCGCCTAATTAAATATTTAATTTATTAACTAATCAAAAAATTCAGGAGAAAATTTCTTTGAATTATTTGATTCAAAATTTATTTTATTCAAAATTTCGATTATTTTTATAAATAGAAATTATTTTAATATTTTTATTTATTAACCAAATTATTATAAAAATTTTTAATAAAATATAAAGAAGAGATTTAAGTAAATAATAATTTTTTTATAATAAATTTAAGGATATAATTTTGTGCAATTGAATTTTTAATGAAAATTATTGGAAATAAAATAAAATATCAATTTAAAAAGTGATATTTTTGCGATTGAAAATTAAATGTCTTAAAAGTTAAAATTCAGCGTTTTTGCGAACATAAAATGTTTCCAAATCTCTAATCAGACCTATATCCACAAAATAAATCTAATTCTAGCCTAAACCCATACCATTTAAAACTATTCTTTCTGATAAAAAATTTTTAGTGCAAATTTTTCTAGGAATGGACTCACCTAAAGCATTTTCAAGTCTTGAACCACCATATGCCATCCCACTAAATTGTTCATCATTTTCGGGAATAAGGCTAAAGGCCAATTCACCAATATCTTTTTTTATTGTTGGTTTATCATTTATTTCTGTTGCATCTTTATAAAATTTCTTGAATCTCTCCAATTTTCCCGGCTGATTTCTCTCGAGCCATTCCCAGTGATAAGTATCACTAAAAATTGGAATGAAAATAAGCAATTTAAAATGAATGTTTTTGTGAAAATTAAAAAAAAAATTAATTTTTTTCATTAATAAATTATTTTGAAATTTTCAGTCAATAATTTAATTAATTAAAATTACATAAATTATTGAATATGAAGAAAATTTAAAATTTAATCCCCACTCTTATTCTTTTCTATGGCTTTTTTTTTTTAAATCATTCACAATTTCAATTCTAAACAAGACCCGAAGCAAAAAAAATTCCACGAAAAAGTAGAATCAATCAGCCATTTCGATTTTCGAATCTGGATCACCTACTTTATTCGTGAATTTCACTCATCATAGAATAAAATTTCGAAATTATGCATTAATAATTATTTATTACAAAATTAAAATTTCAATAAGAATCCGAATTCGGAATATATTTTTAACCAAATATTCCCAATTTTATTTAGTCTACAAATTTTAAAATAATTGAGTATTAAAAATGGGTTATAGCATGCCCAGTCCACCGATTTTCTATTTTGGTTATTAATTTTAAAATAAATAATATTCACTCATTTGATGTTGATGTTGATGGCATTTGTTCATCATGTTCATCAATGCTTCTCAGCCGATTATTCCTAGTAGCTGGCCTTTGTTCAGGCTCATCATCAAAGGTTTCCCAATTCCTTCTAGCAGCAGCAGGCGCACTTTCCCCAATTTTATTAGTATTTCCATTTGTGTCCATCACACGGACTGGGGCTGCATCACGATGTGAACTGTGCAAAAAATTAAAATTAAATTAATCCTCTGATTTTGATGTAAATACCCGCCAAAAAGTTCTGGATGATTGGATTGATCTGTTGCCGGTGGCCGATTGAACCTATTTGGCGTAGTAGAAGGAGATCGACGAGCTTCATTGTCATAAGGGCTGAAATTAAAGGAAAATTTTGGTCATTTCTTTAGATTTTAAAATGTATAAGATGTGATTAATGATTTAAGCTATAAATATATAAAAATTTTCGGCTAATATCACAAAAATCTAGCAATTTAATAATAAAATTGGGGACATTTTGATATCAAAATTAATGATCAATAAAATTAACAGAAAACGAAAACTCCCTTTTTTGGTTTATTTTGCCGCTTTTTGGATATAATTTTAATCAATTTCCATTCAAATCCAATAAAATAACTCTCTTTAATCAATTCATACAGATTAGGGCTTAGGGGTTAGGGCCAATAAAATATATTTTATTTTTTATCAATTTTTTAAAGCTAATATTTATTTGGAAATGACTAGATCAAAAAAGCCAAGTTTTTGAATGAAAAAGTCGAAATGTATTATATATTATATAAAAAGTGATTTTCTAAGGAAACGGTACATAAATTTTGTTGGATCATTCTTCAATAAATTGATTATGATCAATCATATTGATTATTGAATAAAGCTCTAGATGACCCAATCAAATATACTATAATTTATAAAATAGAACTGTCTGAAGCCGCTTGATGATGTTGATGGACTCGGCAAATTCGGACCATTATGTAAATTTCCAAAATTGTTGATTTCTTTTCCATTTGGATGGCCATTGATTTTGGTTTTGTCAATGATTTTTTTAAATTCTGGAAAATTATTGGAAATTGAAAATTGCTATGAAAAAAATTATTTTAAAATTTTTCATCATAGAGTAAAATATCGGCACCAAAATAAAGTGAATGGCTTAAAATACCAATTTTTAGTCAACAATTAAATTTCATTTTTTATTTCCAAAATTACAAAATACTCATTTTTGACTATAGTAATTTCTCAAAAATTTTTATTTACCATAAAAATTAATTTATATATTAAACTTTGCCTCTAGAAATGTCAAATTAATTTAATTTTCAAATTTTCTGCCCCATCGTGAACACAAAAGGAAGTTATGTGATATTTAAACGAATTTTGAAGGCGAATGCCAGCTGAAAAATTAAAATATTGGGGCAACTCTAGAGAGGAGATTTTTGGAAATTAAATCTTTTAATGAGGCCTAAAAAGTTAATTTTCATAATAATGTAGTGTTTTTACCAGCCGAGGTTTCATCATTCAACATTTTTCGTACTTCATCTTTGGGAAGATAATGGGAAAGCGGGTGATCGGCCACAGATTTGAATCCTGGTGGTTCGGCAGGTAATTTTGGTTTTTTTGCTAGTGGTCTTCGTTTTGGATATTTGCTAATTGTTGGGGAGGAAATTGGCCGGCTAAAACGTGGACCCATCCTTGGAAGGCCTCCATCCACATCGTCCAAATTGAGGCAAAGCAAAATGGCCAAAATAAAAATACGGAATAGGCGCCAAAATAGCCCATTTTTTAACATTTTATTCCCTATTATTAAAATTATTTATATTTTTTGAATATATTTTTTGTGAATTTTCTGATAAATAAAATTTTACTGAAAATGAAAAAAAAATGTAGACTAAATTTCGGCAATCAAAAGTGAAAAAGGAAAGAAAGATGACCAAGGAATTTGGTGGATATTTTTTTTAATAATTTATTCTTTTTTTTAAAAAGCCGTCTTCTTCGTCGAATTCCACTCTTCTAGACTAATGCAAAATACTTTATTTTGATCAGTGATTTTTTTTATTTTTTCGGTCTGTCTTTGCTTTAATTCAAAGGAATTTTCTGTTTTTAAAAATCATGCAATGAATTTAAAATTGTAATTATAAAAAAGGAATGATTAATAATTCAACCGTTAATAAAATTTAAAAACATTCAAATAATCTGTATAAAAAAATCAAATGGAATATTGAGGAACGAATGGAAAAGTATAATAAAAAAATATTTTTGAAAATTTAAATTAAATATAATCAAATTAAAATTTCTGTTAATTAAGAATTCATTATTTCCTTGTGAGAAAAAAATTCAAAGTAAAAAATAAAATTCATTTTTTACAGGTAAAAATTGTTTATTAATTTAAGCAATAATATAAATTTTTTGTCATTGTTAATATTAATTTTTATAATTCTAAAAATCATGTTTTTTTATTTAAATTATAAAAATAGACTTTTTTGTTGACCTAAGAAAATGCAATTAAAAAATTATTTTAAATTTCACCCTGAGTGAAATATTGAGTCCTCAAACTCGAGAGGGTATTAATAGAAGTTATACCGTTATCAATAAAGCTAATCAATCTTGAAATTGAAAGTAATGTATTAATTAATTATTTAAAAAATTTCTGCAGCTGTCTTGGTTGTATAATAAAAATCAAATTTAAATGAAAGAATTTATAATTTATGCCAATAAAATAGAAATTTGATTAAAATGACAATCAGAAAAAATTAAAAACTAGCCAAATAAAATATAGAATAAATAAATTTGAACAATTTAAATTAATTGTATTTTTCCCGAAAATAGAATTCCAAATGAATAAATATATTTTTCAGCATGAATTGCTATAACCTTTAAAAATGATAGAATTTTTCAAAATTTAATAATTTAGAATTGTTTACAAATGAATATTCACAGTCAGTTCATTCCACGAAAGTTGAAAACAATTTTTCATTTTTGTAAATGCCTTCTGTGCAAATATTCACGGGTGCATCGGCTTGCTTTGCCCTACAAGTGGCTTAATTGGTTCGTGATAGTGTGGAATGTCGGCTTCTTCGGCGATTATAGTGTCAGTTGCTGGGCGAGTGACTTTGAGACGGGCCTTGCACTTATTATAGCCTTTTTTGCGGTAGTATTTGCACCAATATAAATTTTCTCCTTTTTTAAATCGGAAACGGAATTAAAATATATATAATTTATTTATTTTTTTGTTTACATTCTCCAATTTGATGATTTTGATTTGATCCACTGTTCAAAATCCTTTTCACTGTGAAATCGGCGAATTTCTTTGTAGTTTAGAGCCCTTCGTTTTGATGGTTTATCATTTTCATTCCCTTCCATATTTCCTTAATTTGAATTGGAAAATTTGTGGTATATTCTCTATGTGATGTTAGAATATTCTGCATTGATCGGCATAATCCCCTAAGCTATCAACCCAAATTTAGATATTTCCGGCACAAAATCATAACCAATTTCCAAAAACCGTTCTCATCATCATTTTCAGCATCCTCGATTACCCTATACTGGACAATCCAATTACCGTAATACTCAAAATACCACATGCATGATCATACCAATTATATTGTGATCAAAACTAATTCCATCAGTGTTCAGCACCCTCGATAACCCCCAGTAACGATTCCCGAATAGTGCAAATGTGGGCTTTTTCGATTTCTAATAAATCAGAAACCGGTTTTAGACCCTACAAACCTAAAACTTTATATCATTTTGTAGATCTCATCAAAACGCATCAAATGGTGATAATTTGTCATTGTTTGGTTACAAAATTAAAGAGTTTTAAACCAAAAACTAAAAAATATGGTTTAAACAGTTTAACTATTTAATTTTTGGCTTAAAACTGAAATTTTATATACCAATCGATGCATCTTGATGAGATCTACAAAATGTTATACGGTTTGTAGGGTCTAAAACAGGTTTCTGATTTATTATAAGTCAAAAAAGCCCACATTTGCACTATTCGGGAATCGTTCACATTTGCACGTTCCTTTGCTTATTCGGGAATTGACCCGTATGTCAGTAAAACTTTTCAGCTCAATCAATTTTCAAAAAAAGAAACATAAACTGAACACACATAATTGACTGGACCAACTATTCTAGTCTCTTAGAAATTGAAATTTTGCCAAGCAATTTGTTGATTCCCTAATGACTCACCCAAAAATGGCGGCGATCCCTGCTGGACTATCCCCGCAGGTGAATGTTGTCCCAAATTTTGTTGTTGTTTTTGTTTTTGTTCTTGTCGCCACTTAGGGAAATGATCCCATGTTCTTACAGTTCTTTCCTTTGGATCGTAAAAAGTCAATGGATTTGGATCAAGAACAATTTCTTGATTTTCATCAGCCACTGAATCAGAACGATGTTGGTGTTGCTCAATTTTTTCTCTTTGGGAGCGAATTCCTTTTCCAGATGACACTGTTCCATCAGTAACTTTAGTAAATTTTCTTTTCAATAAAATAGTACAAAAAAATTAGTAGATAAATAAAACTTAATTAATTCATTATTTTGCTTAAATAATTATGCTAAAAATTTAAATTCCCTTAATCACAAAATCACAATAGTCTAACTTATGATTAATAATGAAATTAATTTCAAGAATAATTCTAATAAATATATTATTTTTTATACATTCTTGAACAGAGCCTTTGAAATCGGCAGGATTTGTTTCGATAATTTTTGACTTTTTTTGATGGACAATTTTTTCTCGCTTGTGCTTCTTTTTGGGTGGAATAATTTCTGTTGATTTTTGTGTTCCATCAAAATTAATAAATCCTGTGAAATTATTTATTGAATTAAATTTTAATTTCTTTAATGTAAAATTATATAATTGTCGTCTTAACGGAATTAGTTCTAATTCTAACCTCCGGCTGCTGCCTTCGAAAATTCACCGGCAGCAAATTTTCTCTTATTAGTTTGATTTTGATGGGATTCATCAGTTGGCGGCGCATTTTCTAATGGTTTTTTACCCTTTCTTTGTGATGGTTCACCTCCTCCATCTTCAATCACAGCCATATTTTCAAAAATGTTTATAAAAATAATTAAAATAAATAGAATTATTTTCATCTTTACTAAAATAGACAAATTTTGATGAAATTAATTTAAAATTAATCTTGTACAAAAAATTGGCCACAAATGAAATTTTATAAATATATTTTTTACTATATAATTATTTAAATATGAATAAACGAAATTTAACAATCTAATTAAAAAAATTTTAGATTTTTTTTTGATTTTAGTACTAGAAGAAATTGAACAAATAGAAAAAGGACGATTGGAGATATTAACTTTGGAAAAATTTTTAATAATATGAAGAAAATCCGGCAGTTTTCAAGAAATATAAAGGTATCAGAAATGGCCGAGATCTGTGGCTTGATCTCCCATGATCTATTATCTGGTACAAATTGTATTCCATCGGCAATCCTTCCCTGTTATTATGGCCATTTTATGTACCCATCCCCTCCTTGTTATTATGGCCATTTTATGAAACCATCCCCTCCCTGTTATTATGGCCATTTCATGAACCCATCCCCTCCCTGTTATTATGGCCATTTCATGAACCCAACCTCCGCCTTCCAATTCCTTCACCAAACAATTTTCATTTTCAGAAAAATAACAGCTTGACGGACTTTTGTTCTATTTGTTCTTTCTCCGAAGAAAAAAAGATGATTGATCATTTCTCACAATTCGTACGTACGAATAGAACAAAAGAGTAATCATTAATTAATTATTAATAAACAAATTCACATTCTAGGCGAAAACATGGAGAAGGGAATTTTTTTTTCGATAATTTTAGTTTTGATCATCAGCAGGTCAACTGTCCATTTTATTATTTTTTTTGAAGTCAAAAATGAATTTTATATACAAAATTACTGTATTTCGATGGAAATTTTTAATAGAACAAAAATAAATTTTGTTTAGCGATATCTGATAATTTTGATCAAAGCCACTAAGTTTAGTCCTAGTTCACGGCGCATACCCAAAATCCCAAACGCCCAAAATCCCAAATAATGCCCAAAATCTCAATGACCAAAATCCCAAATTTTTAAAAATGTAATTAAAAGCTTAAAAAGTATTTTCTGGGGTAATTTTTGCCGCTGATCACGAATCCGACGTCCATTTGGCAATATCTTTTGCAATGAATTTAAAAATATAATTATAAAATATGAAAAAATGATTAATAATCCTATCTTTAATAAAATTTAAAAGCATTAAAATAAACTGAATAAAAAATCAAATGGAATATTGGAAGAACGAATGGAAAAGTATATTAAAAATTTCTTTGAAAATTTGTTTTAAATATAATCAAATTTAAATTTCTGTTAATTAGGATTATTTCAGTAATCGGGGTAAAAATTATCGAATCAGGGTTTGATCCTAGACTTTATAATTTATAATTAAAAGAATAATACTACCTTATAATGCTGTTCGGTCCAAGAAAAATGTTGAATAATTTACATTAGGAGATGATTTCTTATGTATTACTTAATAAAGTAAAAGAAGTAAACAAAATGAACCATAAATAATTTTTTTTCAACATTTATTTGCACATAAAACGACAATTTTTGGTGCAAATATCGTAAAATATAAAATTTTATCATCAGTCATTCTCAATTAAACTTGTTTAAGCTGATTTTTTGCAAATATAACCATCAATTTTGAGGTCGCATTGGCAATCAACCCATCCCTAAAAAACAAATATTAATTATAAAGTCTAAATTTTAATAATTTTTTAAATACCAATGGCTCTCCTTCTTCCCAAAAGTTGAATGTCACGCAGCTTTCATTTCCTTCAAAATTGTTTGGTTCTGGTGGAAATTGAGGAGAATGGTCGCTCCATGGAGCGTTCAACATTTTCACATCGCCAAAATTCATTGGCGAACCATCAATCCAGTGGCAACTAATGACTTTGTCTTTCATCGAATGGCGAGTGATGGTCAACCCAATCCAATAATAGTGTGGCTTTTCCCCTTGTGGGCTCTGATGGCATTTACAAGTCCTTCAATTTGAAAAAAATTAATCGATCTCGGAGAATGTCTCAACAAACCTTCCACGAATTTGTTTTCCTCATTCGAATGTGTTGAAACAAGTTCAGTCAGCCTCCATCATATGGCATTTATCAACACTTTCCGGTTGAGTGGCATTCTCTTTGAAGACCTAAAAAATAATTCATTTAAATATTATTTGTAGATTTAATTAAATGAAAATGAATTGATTTTTTTGTCATTGTGCTGTAACATAATTTGTTGCTCTTAAATAAAATTATTTTGAAGAATATAATATTTTGTTTAAAAAGTTTATCTCATCAGAAAATATCTTGAGTTCAATTAAGAAAGAACGCAAATTCAAGTATTAGATAAATTGAGCTTGTGTCTTATCGATTCTTTAGAGATCGAAAAATTCCATCAGCATATGATTATGATTAATAATTAAAAAAGCTTACTTTATAACATTGAAAACCGAAAGTGCTCCAATCCGCTGGACATGCTCCTTCGGCTCTAGGCTGCTTAATTGAGAAGAAAAAGAATGCAAGAAAGCTTAACATTGGAATGGTGATTTTGAAGCACATTCCAGCCATTGAAAATTTATGAATTTTAAAGGATAAATTGAAATGATCTGCTGACTGATGAGGAAAAATTAAAATGATTGTTTTCGACGTTTGGTCCGATATTAAATAATGCATGATGCCTCATAGGAGTTTCACCATTTTTGCATTCCAACATTCCAACATTTATTCATCTCATTCTTTTTATTCCATTTCCTCAGAAAATAAACCCAACCATTTTTATTCCTTCAAATTCTCTGTTTGTCATTGGAATGGAATTTAATCTAAGCGGAAACAATTGTAAAATATTCGAAGTTGGGAAGAAATTATAAGAGGAATTTGGAGCATATTTTGATTTTGATATAAATTTATGGGATTACAGAATATTCATTATTTTTATGTTATATAAAATTCTGGGTAAAAAAATAAAATTCATTTTTTACAGGTCAAAATTGTTTATTAATTCAAGCAATAATTTCTTTTTTTTTAAATATTAGTTAATTCTAAAAACAATGTTTTTATAAAAATATAAAACCAGATCATTTATGTATTTACTCTAAAACATACAGACAAGCGATGTGTCAATATTCTATTTGACAAAAATTTTACAAATTTTTATTCATAAATTAAATATAAAATTTTTTATCGTAAAATGATTGTTCCATCATCATTAAGACTTATTGCCTTCCATTCGGGTAAATAATTTTCATAAGATCGGTCAGTATATTTAAAATCGGAATTATAATAGATTTGTGCATTATCCGGCATCAAATAAGCCATCCACCTTTTTTGAAAATAAAATTATTTATTTTAGTAAATAATTTTTCTGACCAAGCAAATGTGGAAGCCGAAGCCGTAATCAGAAGGGAATCGCAGGCAATTGTGCCAAATGCAAGATCTTCGCCTCGGGACATTGCTTTGGGCAAATAAAGCGAATGGAATAACTGTAAATTGTAAATTCAAAGCTTGAAAAATTTTTCACCCATAAAATAATTGAATTTGTAATTAAATTTGTATTTTTGAGACCATGAAATTTGTCCTGATATAATGCTGAAATAACCCTAATATCTGAATTCTAATCCCAAACACTTTATAATAGGCGAAAAATTTTATGGGTAAATTGAATAATTTTTTATATAAATTATTATTAAATATAAAAGGTTAGGTTACTATTTTCTAACAACAAAATATTTTTTTTGCTTACAAAAATATTTTTTAACAACAAAATAGATTTTGATTTCTAATAAATCAGTAACTGGTTTTAAGAAACTACAAACCTTACACCATTTTGTAGATCTCATCGAGACTCATCGATTGGTATATAATCTGTCAAGTTTTGACCAAAAATTAGAGAGTTTAAAACCCAAACTAGTAATATAATATGGTTTAAAGGTTTAACTTCTTAATTTTAGGCCAAAACTTGGTAAAGTATATACCAATCGATGCGTCTCGATAAGATTTACTAAATGGCATAAGGTTTTTTGGGTCTAAAAACGGTTTCTGATTTATTGAAAGTCAATAACTGTTTTATTGGTAAAAAAAATATTTTCCAATACAAAATATTTAATTATTAATTAACAAATTTGTCCAATTTTACTGTTTTATTAATTTCCAAATTCTTCAAAAAATCTTTGTCTGATCCCAGCAAAATTAATGAAATTGGACCAAATTTTTTCTGCAAAATTAAATTTAAATTTAATTAAAATTTTTCAAAAGAACCTTCATTAAATTGTGGAGGAATTTGATGGCTTCCTCTGTAAAATTCTTCTTCGATTCCCATTTCTTTATTTTGAAGTCCCCAATTCTTGTGTGGACGCACAATTTATGAGCAGTATCAACGGAATCGGAACTGCCGGTTTTTTTTAAATTACAAATTTTTACTTTTTAATTCATCGAACCACTATCTTAGACATAATTCATAATTCGTTATGCTATCTATTTATTACGTCTAATAAGCAAAAATCTGCCTTTTATTGCATGAAATTTCATAGCAAAATTACACTAGAAAAATATTTTGAATAATTTTGATTTTTTTGTGAATTTTTATCAAGCTAAACCGTTAATTTCTCATGAAGTCATGTTTAACGATTAATATAAAAGATAAAATGGAAGGAAAATAATGCTAGTATTATGGAGGCATATACATTTCGGCAAATCATTTATTATAAAATTGATAAAAAAAATTGGTTTTACATTTATTTTAAATTTTTATTATTAATTAAAAAATTTAATTTACCTATTAAAAAGTTGCTGTTTGTATATTTGAACATTTTTGCAAATGATTGGTGAAAATTGAAAAATTTGTCGAATTTCATGGCGATTAGATACAAAAAATTTATAGGATTGGAAATATTCAGACTGGGGGCATAGAATTTTTGTTTTATTTATTTGAAATTAGCTACCTTGATTTGGACATATTTTGTTTGTATAGTAGACAAATTTAACCTAAAAAGCTATTTTTATATATAAATTTATTGGTAAAAAATTTTAAAAATATATGTATATTTTGTTTATCGATATAAAATATCCAATATTATGCAGTGAACACTTTAATGCTATCAAATATAAACTCAAAAAATGCTAAAAATAAAAATTTGATAAACATATTAATATAGTATGTTCTTCTATTATTGTTTTGATTTACTTTATAATTATAAAATATTGATGTTAAATTTTTAATTTAATTAATTTTTAAAATAGAGAGTGTTAAATCGGATACCATTGTGATTTCTCTTTTCGATTCTGGAATTTTTGAAAAAAAACCCCTAAGAATTCACTAGGTTTTTGGGATGTTTAGGTTAGAAATTTTTTGAGAATTTTATTAGACTGAAAATCCTTGCCAATTTCTTAAGAAAAACAATAATTAAATTTATTTTTATACATACATTTTTGGATCCTTATATTTACAACAATTTTCCATAAATCCATCTATAACAACAGTCTTGCTTGAATTCAATTTCTAATATGTAAAAAAAGTTGTAAAAGAAATCAATATTATATTAAAAAACAGACAATATATTTGAGTTGGCTATTCAAAACTGGGAAAATTCTCTTCATTTCATCATTCTTTTCTTGCTGCTCATTTTCTTAAGGTTTTTATAAATTAAAGAATTTAATTGTCCTATTTAAAAATTTTTTTTAATTGAAATTTTAAAATTATACCCAATTAATACATTAAAATTTGAATAATAATAAGAGAATGGACAGAGATTAGATTTTTAAAAATATTTACTTAAAATAAATGGAATTGATTTTATTATATTAGTATATTGGGTGGGCTGACTCAATCATTTTATTTATTATTAATTTTTTTCTACAATACTTTTTTTTAAATGTTTAATTTCTATTTCCTATTAGTTATTTTCAGACTAAAATTTGCAAATGACAAATATTATTATTTTTATAATGTCCAAAAAATTCAAATTTTTTGGGCATTATTCAATGTCCATGTCCTTTAAGAATGAATAATATTTTAAATTTTTTTAATTTAATTTCTAATCCAAAATTCAGACATAAAATTTTTTGTCTTTTTCTCTATTTTAAAATTTTCTAAAAAACTTACGGCATTGTTGTTCTAGTGAATAAATTGGCCTTCGTCCATAGCTTTTGCCTATGCCATATAGCGATGCAAAACGCCACATTTGATTGCCCAAACCACGGCACAGATTAAAACTGGCCAACAAATATTTTCGGTCTCTTTCATCCAAAGGAGGGAATAAACTGAATTTTTATATTAATTATTGGTAAATTTGTTTAAAAAAAATGAAAAAATAACCATATAGATGGGTTTTGTCAATTCAATTTGCTTTTCTCCCTTTCTTATTTAAGAGAAAATTTTGCTTCATATAGAATCAGCTTTTTTACTCAAACATAGCTGTAAAAAGCACAAAATTCTGACCGATTGAATTCATCCAATGTAACATTTCCAGCACACATTCTCGTCCAATCATTTTTAACCAATTTGTTCGACAACAGCAAATCCTGTTTTAAAATTCAATTTTTTAAAATTTTTATATCATTTATTAAAAAATAATTAAATAAAATTCTCTATTAAATTGAAATACAATTTGAAGAAAATAATAAATTTAATTTGTTAAATTTAGTTCTTAAAAGGCTAGTCTTGTAAGAGATTTTATTAATTAAGGGCTCTTTCCTCTTTATAAAATATGTTTAAATTATTTTCCTAATTCAAATAATATTTCTAGAATTTTGGCAAACTTACATGATTAAAATTTTGTTGTTTCTTATTAATAAAATCATTACTATTCCAAAAGGCAATGTAATAAATTAAAAAGATGATTGTTGAGATTATGGACAAATATTTAACAAAGTGAATGGAAATGCATATTCTTGGAAGCAAAAGCAATTTCCTAATCATTTTAGAAATTTTATAGATTTTTTAAAAAATTCTAAAAAGAACATCATTGCTTAAATAAAAATGTAGAAAAATCTAAAACGGATTGAATATTGGTGTATAGGAAAATTAGTTTGGCATATCATTTTCGCTTATTATTTGTTGATGCCATTTAATTTATATATAGGCCTTGTTTTCGAGATTAAAAAAAATTGTTTGCAATTCGAATAATTTAAAAAAAATATATTATATCATAAAAAATTAATTTTTTCAGGAATGGTCAAATTATAAATTTATTTTAAAGGAGTGCGGTCGATGTATCAATATTGTATTGAATTATTCCATCTCGACATCAATAGAGATGAATATTTTTTCTGTTTTAAAAATGGATTTTCCACGTCATCAAATTAATATATATATATATTCAATTTATTTATATTACTTTTTTAAAATATTTTTATTATTATTAGGGTTAATTATCCGTGCGCGGATAATGAAATCACGGGTAACGGGTAGTGCGGATAATCAGGGCACGGATAAGGGACGGGTAGGCCATTTTCAAAAATTATCCGCGGATACTACCCGTCCCGTGCCCTTTAAGGCATTTTTTTGAAATTCGTTTAAAAAAATTTTTTAAAATCGCCAAAATAAATATCATAATTTTAACAATTCTTTATTATTCAATTCTTATTCATTTCAATTTTTATTTAATTTTTTGGTCAATTAAAAGCGAACACTCCAAAGTTCAAACCAAATTGATAAAAAATTTAAAAATTGGTAAAAAAAAAATTTTAAAAAGAGACATTTTTAGAGGCAAATTGAAACACTGTACACGATTCTGAATTTAATTTAAATCAAATTTTTGATAATTTGCCATATTGGTTATGTCAAATTTTACCATGAAAAAGCAAAGGATGGACCAAGGGCATAAAATATTTTTGTCGAAATTTTTTGCACCCCAATCTTTATATAGCTGACGATTATTAAAAACATAATTTTTTTTTATTTTCAAATGAAAATAATTTTTTAAAATAATGGTCGAAAAATTTATATAAGTTGAATATTTGCGAGCGCCGGTAGGCGCGAGCGCAAAAATTTTTGTTAGGCTTTTTACGTGCAAATTTTTATCTGCACAATTGACTTCGAATTATAATTCTCCATATTTTCTTTTTGAGCAGAATCCTCTCTAGGTCATTTTTCCAGAAAGACTAAAAAAATTTTAAAAATGTAAGAACATTTTCTCACCAGAATCAGTCCCTCTTATAATTGCAATATAAAAATATTATATTTTTTTTAAATTGTTCAAAAAATGCTTTTGAAAAATAATCAAATTTGTCGTAATCTTTTTCAACAAAATAATTCAGTTTAGTGAATAAAATATAATTTAAATGATTTTTCGCTTGTAGGATTCGAACCATCGTCCAAAAATTTTAATTCAAGCATTAACCAACTGAGCAAAACGAATTTATTTAGCGTGCTTATTCTCAAATGCCCAAATTATGGTGTTATTTTTTAACATTACGGGACGGGTAGGAAAAGCACGGGTAACGGGTAATTCGGAAAATACGGGACGGGTAGGCGGGACGGATAATTAACCCAAAATCGCGCGTATACCCTGCCCGCGTACCCGTCCTGTCAACGGATAATTAACCCTATATGTATGCATATTTTCAATTTTTTTAGTTGAATAATTTAAATTAAAAAGAAAACATTGAATTATTTTTTAATTCCAAAATTATAGAAAAATTATTTTTAGTCTGAAAAAGTATTTTAAAATAATTGATTTATTTCTCCTTTTTAACTATAAAAAATACCTATAAAATTTCATTTATTCAGTATTTGTTGGCGCATCCTTTTTTCTCAATACTATTTTCGGGTGAGTTTCGCCTTCCATATTATTCAATGAATAGAAAAATTAAATTATCAAGAAAAATGAATGGATCCATAAAATGAATGGTTATAAAAATCAGCAAAAGCTATAATTGAAAACTATCTAATTTTAGTCTTCTAATTAAATGTTTTCTTATAAATTTGACTAGCCAAAATTTATCGATTAGATTTGTGAAAAAATTGCTATATAAATTGTTTGTTCAGAGAGTATATGTTGCGAATGGTTTAATTAATTTTTTAGTCTTTTTTGGTTCGAAATGTTTAAATTGTTTTCCTCATCTTCCATCAATTCATCAAGGCTTCTTCTTCAACATTCAACTAAGCCAAGATTTGACATCGCTTCTTCCAGCTGGCTTTTCATTCCAACTGCTCGTTTCTTTCAATTTTAGTGGAATTCCTTTTGTATTTTTAGATCTTTCTTTTTGTTGTTCTTGTTGGAATCGGACTGAACTATCGGAAGATTTTCCAGTAGAAGTTGATTTTTCTTCATTCTTCACAAATTTTTGATGTTGAATTTTCGCAACAGAGAAAGATGGAAATTTTGATTTTTCTGCAATTTTAATGAATTAATTTTTTAATTGAAGGAAGTAATTATATTTGAATTGGCCTCAAATAAAGTTTTTAATTTCTGAATCAAAAATTGTAAACATTTTTCTGAATAAAGAATTCACCAAATTCAACAATTTTTTAGAATATCTTTTTTTGATTTATTTATTAAAAGGGAAATATTTAATTTGGCAAATAAATTATTGAAAATGGCAAAAAGAGTATTTAATTTGACAAACAGGATTTTTTTTTGTCTCAAAAGTATTGAAAATGGCAAATAAATTATGGAAAATGGCAAATAGAGTATTTAATTTGGCAAATAGCAATAAAATTATTATTGAGCAGGAGCTGCGCGGGATATAGCCGGATATAGGTGGATTTGGGGGATTAAGCCGGATTAAGGCTTGGAATCGATGGGAAATGGCCCGGATGGCCAGTAAAAGGTCTGGGAAGGCCCTGAGAGTGCGGGGATATATCCGGATTAAGGGGGATTAAGGTGGATATGGGGGATTAAGCCCATTAAGCCCAGAAATTGATGGGCACGAGCCCGGTTGGGCTGTTTTGCTTCCGGCTTCGCGAGATTCCTATGCTCCGAACCCATAAACCCCTAGCCCCTAGATAAACCCCTAGCCCCTAGATCCCATGCCGTCCATAACCATAACCCTAATCTCTAGACCCTAACTAAGCTTAATCCGGATTAATTCCCCTTAATCCACGTATATCCTCCTATATCCTGGGCTTATCCCTCGCAGTCTCCGGGCCTCTGTTACACTTCCCCGATGTTCCCGTGGCATTCCGGGGCATTTCGCATCCATTTCTGAGTTTAATCCTCCTATATCCACCTTAATCCCCCTTTATCCGGATATATCCCCGCACTCTCAGGGCCTTCCCAGACCTTTTACTGACCGTCCGGGCCATTTCCCATCGATTCCAAGCCTTAATCCGGCTTAATCCCCCAAATCCACCTATATCCGGCTATATCCCGCGCAGCTCCTGCTCAATAATAATTTTATTGCTATTTGCCAAATTAAATACTCTATTTGCCATTTTCCATAATTTATTTGCCATTTTCAATACTTTTGAGACAAAAAATCCTATTTGTCAAATTAAATACTCTTTTTGCCATTTTCAATAATTTATTTGCCAAATTAAATACCATCCTTTATTAAAATATTGGCTAGAAAAAATGGAACAAAAAATGCGAAGAATAATTTTCATTTAATTCTTTTTTTTTTCAAAAAACATCTAAAATTTATTCATTACCTTTTATTGGTGCAACCTCCGCCGCTAGTTTTGAAGATTGTGGCTTAGCCGGATGCATAACAATGGCTGCAAAAGATGGTTTATTATTCCAAATATCTATTCCTCTTTCTGAATCTGAAGTCGCAAGAGCAGGCAAAGATTCTGCAATATTTTAATAGGAAATAGTACAAAGAAAAAGAAATATACTATTGTCAAAAATTAACATAATTGGTAAAATAAATAAATAATAAAATTTAGAATGGTATCCCCAAAATCCCAATACTAATCTAACATAAACTGCTTACTAATGCCAATTATTAGGCAGTGCCAAATCTTAATACCTTTTACAGTGCTAAAGGTTCTAATCAATTTTGTTATTATCTCGAATTTTGACCATATTAAATGATTTATTTGTAGCGAAAATATGTTTCTAAACGCACCATTAATTTTTAAATTGTTCACTGAATTACCTTTTTTAATTTTTAATTCTTTCTCTTCTTCTTCATCTGCAATATCCGCCCATCTTTTCTTTTCTTTTAATTTTTTCTTTGGCAATTCCAATTTTTCTTCCTTTTGAGAAACTAAAATTTAATCAAATTATTGATAAATTGGCCATTTATATTTTTATTTTTGTAGTTTTTATTACTGTCTCTAATTGCAAATAAAAAATTCAATAATTAAAGACCGAAAATATAGGTCATTAAATAATAAAATAAAAATTCTGTAGTTCATCCCTTTCTCTCATAAAATCAAATCAATTAAACTTTTCTTTTATTTTTGTACTCTTTTTTTGGAAAGCAACATTTTGCATTTTTAGGAACTATTAGAATGTAACCGAAAATATACTACCAAGATTGCGCATGGTCTTAAACTGAATTGGATAACCTTTTGAAATTTTTGATTCTTTCCTCTCCTTTTCTTCCTTTTCTCTTCCTATATGCTTTTCCTCTTGATTAACATTAACACCAATATCCGCCAATTTCTTTTCCTTTTCTTCTAATAACATTTCCATATAGGATTCTTCCCCTTCTTTTTGTTTCTTTTCTCTTTCTTTTTCATCAACTTTCTTTTCGTTTATTCCCTTTGCCTTTGAATCTGTTTTTCCTTCCTCTTTAAAAATTATAATTTTAGTTTTATTTTGGCTTTTTTTTATATTAAAAACCCACCGAATCCTTGATTATATTCTTTATTTGCGATTGGATTTTCAGCTTTAAGAGTCGGAAAAGATGAATGATCTTTTGGGCGTGCCAAAATCGATGCATACGATTTGTTATTGGTAGTTTTAGAAGGAATATTACTCTTCTCTTTTGTGACTAAAAAAGATTAGAATAAGATTACAAATAAATTTAATGAAATAATGTTTTTTTTTTTATTATTTGTGCACTCGTCTAAATAGTTATTTCGCTAAGTTTGATATTTTTATAAAAATATCTGCGATGTTCTTTAGTGGACATACAAGCCTAAATATGCATCTTTTAGGTATTTTACATTAAAGTATAAATATTTTTCCATATATAATAGTTTTTCCTCAAATTAATTAGAATTCTATGAATTAAAATAGTTGAAATTATATATATTATATTATATATTACTAATTATTTTTATTATTATTTTGTATAAATCTCACCCTCATTCGTCAATGGACTAAAGGATTGAGCCCAAGGATTCAACAATGATGGTGAAGAAGAAGACGAAGAAGGAATTTGACTGTTGTTGTGAACGGCACGTGTAGGCATAAAGACGCCTGTTCCTGGTTGTTGATGAATATTGTACTCTTGAATTGTCGGAAATTGCTGATAATATATCATTATCGGTGTATTTATCGGAACATTTGTATATGGGTCGACAAAAACTGGAGTAACTGATGGTAAATTCCACCACCACCAACTCTGGGGCGCAATCTTTATTTAGAGTAAAAGGTAATGAATGAATGTATATTTTATAATCTAGTTTAATATAAAAAAAAACTCAAAATAGAAATTGATATATTTTTCACTAATATTGCTTGCCATTTTTCTTTTTACAAAATACTACACTAGAAAGAAGTTAATTAGAATTAATTTAACCATACAATTATAAATATAAAATTTTACGTATCGAATTTTAATATTTGTTATTTGATCCGATTTTTTATAAATAATTTTACATTAATAACAAAATTCCACCTCATTTTCTCTTTGATTGGCCGCATTTATTGCTTCTTTGGCATTCTCGACGATTTTAGTGCCAAAATCCAATTCCAACTCAGGGTCCACATTTTCATACAGTATTTCATAAATTACACTTTGCAAATACCAGCTTTCCTTTTTCGATAATTTTTGGATTTTCTCTTGGTTAAGGTATAAGTCGACGAATTGTTCTAAATATTAGGAATTTTCAAATTCTTTCTAATTTTGAAATTTTTTCAATTTATTCTAAAAAATAATATTAATATAATTAAAAGGCAAATATTATCAATTAAATTTGTAAATCTAATTAAATTTATTTAATAACAACTTACCGGTGAATTTTATAAATTAAATCAAATTTTAAAAATAATTTTTCCTACCAATTGGCTTTTCCAATTTGCCTTGCCTGACTTCATCATTCAAATTTTGATCGCTCAAAAGCTTGTTTATAATCAAATTTCGCAATTTTGTTTCGTCAATTCTTTCTTTAAATAAAAAAAGTTTTAAAATTATTTTTATTTTTCAAATTATTTGCAAACTAATTCCTTCAAACATCAATTCCAAAATTGCCAAATCCACTTTTTCAATTTGCTCTTCTTTCATTGTGTCCAAAGAATAGCCAGTTTCCTTTACATATAGACCAAATGTAATTTCTATAAAAAATTTTTTTCCTGATGAGCTCATTCCTCATTGTCAAAAGTATAATTTTTTTTAAATAATTTATAATAAAAATTCATAACCAACCGAATAATGCTGAATATTTATGCATTGTTTTGCGCAATCGATTTGTTGATTTTTGAATGAGATCGTTCAACAATTCATTTAGTAAAGTTTCATTAATTTCAAAATCTAAATAAATAGAGAATAAATATTATATTTTGCTATTTATCCAATCCAATAAATATTAGATACTTATTTCGTTTTATGTGGGATGGGGTGGGACCCCAATATTCCGACCGATAATTATTAATATTAGTATTTTATTTAGCACATATCAATACAATCATTTTTCGGCCTTAATTAAGAGTCTAATAAATTAGCTTAATGAATAAATTAGCTTAAACTTAAAATAAATTTCCCCCAGTAATATTACAAACCTACTTTATCCTTTGGCTTTTTGACTGCAGTAATGGGTAATTTTTTAAATTTTTGCCATCTCGATTTCCGATAAATCACTTCTTCCTTTTTGGCATCATAATAATCGTAAATTAATTTTTGAATGAACCCATTCAAATGGTATCGTTGTGCTGTTGTTAATTTATATTCATATGTCTTTCCACCACGCCCATTAGGATTTAAAATACTCAAATTATTCAGCGCCAAATAGAGACCAAATATTTGTTCTGTATTAATTTATTATTTTTATTGGTATATAATTTTTTAACAATGTTGTTCATTGTTTTAAATAACAAGGATATAATTTATAGTTAAAAATATTTGTATTAATTTTATATTATAAATTAATGATAAAAGAAAGGGCCTATATTTATTAAATAAATAATAGAAAAAATCTATAATATTATATATTATATAGTTTAAATTTTTTTTATTATATATCAAATTTTTATAATGAGGAAAGATAAAAAAAATATAGAATTTTCAAACCTATTTTTTTAATTTAAATATTTTACAAGTTTTTTAAAAATTATATCAATGAAAACAATTTTGATTCCAATAATTTAATAAATAAATATTAACATAAATTTAGAACGAATGACTTACTTTGCATTATTAGATGATTTTTTTCTCCTAAATTTTCTTTCACATATTTGAACAAATCTCGCAATTTATTTTCATCAACAAAATCTATAAATGGATTTTAAAAACAAACATTTTTAATTAATATTATAATTACTCACTCAGTGATTTCTCTTCATATTCTTCATATTCTTTGTATTCTCCTGCTTTTATTTTATCCAGAATTTTTTCAATTTGCTCATTGAATTTTTGTTTTTGTGGATGCAACAATTTGAATTGTTTTGAAGACAAATTACGAGCTCGGTATTTTAGAAAAATGTTTCCTATGATTATTTTAATTAAAATTTTTTGTTATTTTTTTTTTATTTAGAGATCGGCCAAATACCTCGGTCGGAAATTCCGGCTTGGGATCCCGAAAATTTACGTTTCCGAGTTTTCCCGAGATCCCGTTCGGGATTCGGGAATTTTTAAAAACAATGAAAAAGGGAAATTTTTTTACAGAAAAATGATAAAAATGATAAAAAAAAAACAATTTAAACGAACAAGATTTTAATAGATTAATACTCATAAACTTTTTTTTGGAAATTTGGGGTTAAGAAAAATCAACATTTCAGATTTTGATGTTCCGAATTCTCGAAATTCCCGAAGGGAACAGGAATTTTTAGGTATTCCCGATAATTCCCGAATTTTTTCTAACGGGAACCCTTTCCGTTCGATCTCCAATTTAATTCATTAATATTCTTCCGTACCTTTCAGTTCATTGAGTGCTTCTTCGGGAGTTGATTTTGTTCGGACATCTTTTGGTGGATTTTTGTAGAAATCCAAAGTAATAATGATTAACTCTTCTTCATCAATTTCGAATTCTGTAAAAATATTTTAAATTTTATTAATTCGGTTTAGTCCTTAAGAAATAATAATAATTATCAATAAATTAAATTAATTAATTTTTAACAAATTTTGTTAATTTAGCTTACCCAATGTCTTTTCCTCATAATCCTTATATTCTCCCTCTTTTATTCCAGCCAAAATAATGTAAATTATGTGATACAATTCATTGCTTTTCACTTTCGGCAATTGGAATTCTTTTGATGGCGCATGATTGCCCAATAAATGTGAATAAATTTTAACTATAAAAATAATGACAAATTTAGTTATTATATAAATTTTGTAGGGTGTCACGAAACAAAAAGTAACATTTTTCTCATAATTTTCTTTCTCACCTTCCAAAGTATGTTGCCCTTCTTCTACTGATTTTGGTGGATGTTTAAGATAATCCATGACCACAATAATTAATTCATCTTTGCCAATTTTAAATTCGTTACATTTGAATTCTGCAAAGTAATATAAAATATATTAAAATTAACTGTAAATTTTTTTTTATTCTATAGTCTAAAAATAAGTCCATTTTCTTCTAATGGAAAAAAAAGTAATAGAATAATTTATAGAAAAATTAAATTTGACGACAAATGAAGAAAAGATTCTAAAATGCAGTATTTTTATCCTTAACTCCAAACTTTTAATAATAAGTAGAACTCGTCGGCACTCATCCTCCAATTATGTTCGGCTTGTGTTTTAACAATTAAATGTTTTGAAATAAAAATAGAAAAAGAGTTTAAACCATTATGCACTTTAATTAATTACCAGAATATACCAATTTTATAGCACTAGTTAATGGGGAATATGGTTTTGGAAACAATGAAATATACATACTCTAAAACCATTTTAATTATTTTGCGTCATACTTTTTTTTCTCGACATATATTCTAATTGGTATTTTCATTTTTTACGGGAAATTAATTAATACATTCTTAAATATCGAATAAATCAATTAAATTTAATTCTTAAAAAAACATTTATATAACTTAACATAAAATTAAATTATTTCATTTTTTACAAAAATTATTAATTTAGCTCACCAAACTCGTAATTTTTGTATTTTCCTTCTTCTAATTTACTCAAAACTTGTTCAATTTGCCAAAACAATTCATTCCTATTTGCTACTGATAATTGGAATCCTTTTGAGGGCGCATAATTGCTCAACAATTGGTTATAAATGATATCTGTGATTAAAATAATAATTTTGAAATTTCCGTAAATTATTTATTTTTTCTCATTAATATTCTAATAAGAGTTTGGACCTTTCAACAAATTGCGCGCGTTCCATTTATTTTCCTCTTTTTGCACAGATATTGGTTTGTATTTATAGAAATAAATGGTCATAATGTTTAATTCATCTTCTTCAATTTTGAATTCGTAACATTTGAATCCTAAAAAATATTTAAATTATTTTTATATTTCATTAATTATTAATGTGCATCTCACATCACAAATTTGCATAATGAACAATTTTTTAAATTTTACAATTATAATAAAAGAATTTATTATCAAATTTCTATATTTTTATTCCTATTAAAATAATTAATTTTTTTTTAAATTTTTGTACATATTTCCAACAGAATATTTTAAAACTACTAAATTAATTATAATAATTTGATTTAAAAATCGATGTAATAAATGTGAAAGCGATTCCAAAATATTAATTAACAATGTAAATTTTTTATTTAGATTTGTAATAAATATAGATAATAAAAAATCAGTCGGGCAAACACGACCACCGATTTAAAGAATATTTCTGGCTTGAAATGTATTATTTTTGCAAAGCGTGTGGCACTTTAAATTATTTCAGCAAAAAAATTAAACTTTTTCAATTTCCAATTCGAATTTTACAATTGAAATCATAATTTAATCAGTCCAAAATTGGTTTATAAAATTCCTCTTATGGCTCTACATTTTATTATTTAAACTCCTATTCCAAATTCATTCATAAGAATTTATCATAAGCACCTATGCACATATATAGTAGGGAACTTTCAGCGATTTTTTCACCACTCTTTAAACTTCGAGATTGGCCATCATCCTCTCAACCTATTTATCATTTTGTAACTAACATTGTAACTTATTTGTTATTCTTCGGAGACAATGCATTGGTCCCGATTTAGCCAATTCTATCATAATAGTTTTTAACCAAAAAAACTAAAATTAGTTCAAAAACAATTTTCACTTTTTCTATACTTTTATTTTGACTATAAGACAAGACAATGGGGAATATGGTTTTAGAATGAATGACAAACACCTACCTTGAAATTTTGTATTCTTTTACGGCATATTTTCTTCTGGAGTTCTTTTTAGTGAAATAAATAAAGCATTTAAATATATGTACATAGAATTAAATAATTAATTAATAATTTTTAAAAACATTAATAATACTATATCCACAAAATTAAATTATATAATTTTTTTTACATGAATTGGTTAATTTTGCTTACCCATTGATTTGTTCTCGTAATCCTTGTGTTCTCCTTCTATTATTTTATCCAAAAAATAATCAATTCGGCGATACAAATCATTCTTTTTATCGTCCTCTAATTCGAATTCTTCAACAGAGTGCGAGGGCGCATTACGGAGCATTAATTTTTTATAGATGGAAACTGTGGTTTGGTTATAATTTATAAAAATAATTATAAATTTTAATTAACTTCTAAAATTTCCATTAAAATATTTAATTTGTATTTTCTCATAAATATTCTTTCCCACCTCTCAATAAATACAGTTTTTGTTTTCTCTCTTTCTCTTTTTGCACAATTTGTGGCGGATTTTTGTGGAAATTCATAGTCACTATGATTATTTCATCTTCGTCAATTTCTCTCAATCCTTGACATTTGAATACTGCAAAAAAATATTAAATTATTTTTATATTCCGCTATTATTAACTAAGTGTGTTTGTTCTCCCATCTTTTGTAAAAATGATAAAGGAAAAAAGGTTTTTAAAAATTTTTGAATTTTTCCGTTTTTATATTTCTAATCGACAATTTTCACTTAAATTAATGGTGCTAAGTAGAGATCGGAAGGATAAGGAACCCATTAATTATTTCGGTGTTTTTGTACTCTTTTTTCGATAATATCATCTAAGAGGGAATTTTTTTCGTCAATTTGATAAATCCTTAAATATTTAATAAATTAATTTTTAATTTAGTTTCTAAAAAAACTAAAATTTATCAAAAAATTAAATTAATTAATTTTTTAAATTTCACTCACCCAATG
This sequence comes from Pratylenchus scribneri, assembly GCA_030063045.1. Taxonomy (NCBI): domain Eukaryota; kingdom Metazoa; phylum Nematoda; class Chromadorea; order Rhabditida; family Pratylenchidae; genus Pratylenchus; species Pratylenchus scribneri. Next base: position 165,797 of record JAQSEB010000070.1, read on the forward strand.
CTTTTTCCTCGTAATCCTTGTATTCCCCATTTTCAATTTTACCCAAAACTTGTTCAATTAGTGGATACAATTCTTTGCATCGGAATTGTTCGGAGGGCGCATGATTTTCCATTAATCGTTTATAAATGATAACTGTGGTTATAAAAATAATTACAAATTTTAATGAATTCTAAATTCGGGTAAAGTCCTAATAGGAGTAGGCCATCTAGGCGCAAGTTATCGAAAATTTAAAATAATTTCGTTAATTTTTATATCAAATGAAAGAGCTAAATGAGAAATATCAAAAGATGTAGAATTCGTAGAAATTAATCGGTTTAAAATTCAAAAATTAGAGTCAAAATTTCAAAAATAAGGAAAAATTTTGTCACATTTATCATCGAAGTATTATTTTTGGCAAAGATTGAATTAATCTTTTTGTATATAATATACAAATATCATTCTATACTATAGACAAAATTTGTTATCAATATAAAAATGCTAAATTGGTAGAAAACGGTTTAGTACTTCGGAAGTTATGATATATTAAATTTTCTCTCACAATTTTTATTAAAATATTTAATTTAGTTTATTTTTCTCATTAATATTCTCTCATACCTTCCACCGATCTGCGTGCTTCCCATTCATTTTTTTCTTCTCGTACATCTCTTGGTTGATATTTGTAAAAATCCATGGCCTCAGTGATTAATTCATTTTCATCAATTTTGAATTCGGCACATTCAAATACTGCAAAAAACAATATAAAATATAATCTTTTTTATATTTCGCTAATTATTAAGAGTGGAATTGGAGAAAGTCGGGTACCCAAACTGGAACCGAACCGAGGCCATTTTTGGGCCAAGAAGCGGAACCGAAACCGAGGTCTTGGAACCGAGCGGAACCGGAACCGGAGACCTCGGTCTAGAGCCGACTCTCTCCAACTCTAATTAAGAGGTCTCTAATTTTCACCATATTTCCTGCATTGTTCTCCTTCTTTTTTATTCTCGTCATCTTTCTCATCCTGCCTTTCTGATTCTAAATGATAGCAGCAATAATTTATAGTCTTCTGATTAAATCTTTATGGAAAACTTATAGGTAGGAAAATTTATCAGATAACTGACAATTATTCAATTTTTTATATTAATTTTTAATTTTAAAAAAATTTCTTTCTTTTCCTTCTTTTTAATACTTTCTTTGGAAATTTTCTAAATATTTAATTACTTTTAAATAAAATTGTTAGTACCAACTTTCTCCACCCTCAAATTAGACTAATATAAGGGAAATCATTCTCTCCAATCGGATTCTCCCCTCCCATCATTCCATCACTTTGAGTGGGTCGAGAGTCGAGACCCGCTCGTCCTTTCCACATTCCCTCGTCTAATATTGTGAATAACAACTCTGGATAAAATAAAAGAAAACCCTGTAAAAATGGCACTGAAGAAAGAGCATGGAGAGGGTCCCTGGGACCCTTCGGGGACCCGGCAAAGGTCCTTGGGAACTAGCCATTCCCCAAAATATCCCCAAAACAAACTCATTACTAACAAAAATATTTAAAAAAATCTAAATTAATGTTTATTAACTCGATAGATCATTTGATGTACTAGTAAAAGGGGGGCAATTTCACAATGGTACGAACGCAAATATTTAAAAAAATTAATTAAATATTAAATAAAAAATAGGATTAAAAATTGAATATTCATTGGCTTACTTATTGATATACTGTGTGTTCAAAATTAATTAATATTCTTAAATTTTGACCAAAAAATGAAAAATTATATCACATTTAAGGTATTTAACAAAATCTATCTATTGGGTATTAGAACTTTTTCGATATTTTTGACAATTTCTTTACATACACATTTCCAATATTATTCAGCAAATTATCACATCCTTAAATATATAAAAAAAATTAATTTATTCCTTACACTAATAATTTATTAAAAAATAAATTATTTAATTTGTTAAATTTCACTCACCCAATGCTTCGTTTTTCTCGTAATCCCTGTATTCCCTTTCTATTTTAGCCAAAACTTGTTCAATTAGTGGATACAATTCTTTGCATTGGAATAGTTTGGAGGCCGCATGTTTTTCCATTAATTGTTTATAAATTTTTCCTGTGGTTATGAAAATAATGTTAAATTTTTAATCATTTTTAAAATTAATTTATTTTTTTATTAATATTCTTTCTTACTTTCCAACGATTTGCGTGCTTTTCGTTTATTTTTTTCATCTCCCAAATCTTTTTCCCGATAGATTTTCATGGCCTCAGTGATTAATTCATCTTCATAAATTTTGAATTCGGTACATACGAATACTTCTTCTAAAAATAAATATAAAATACAGTATAATTATTTTTATATTCTGCTGCTAATTATTTCGAACTTCTCTCATTTTCATCATATTTCCTGCTCTTCTTTTTTGATTTTATTTGTTGCCATTGTTCCCCTTCTTCTTCCTTTTCCCCTTCTTCTTTATTCTCGTCATTTTTCTCTTTCAGCTCTTCTGATTCTGAAACTACTGAAGATGACACAACAATTTCCTCATTAACAGGAATGGGCTCACTGCTACTGTCAGCATGGTCATTTGACGATTCTGTTACACCTGAAAATTATTTAAAAAAATTGTTTTTGATTATCGAAAAATTCGTTAAAAAACTATTATTTACCAAATTCTGTTGAAGCTAAAGGATTTCTCTTTTCTGGTGATATTTTTGAATCTTTATTTTTTATAACACTTTTTCGAGCCTTTTTCTTTTTTCCTTTCCCACCTTAAAAATTGCATTCGAATTTGTTAATTTTAAAAAAAATCACAAAATTACATTCTATAATTGCCACAAGGAAGAATAGGATTATTAACAAAATAAATATTCGAGGAATTGATGCCGCGAACATTTTCCTCTCTTTTTTCTTGATATTTAAATGCAACAGAAATTCAAATTTTAATCCTTTCAATTGTGGTTTGTTTTTAAATTTTGGAACTTGAAAAAATTCTGAAAAAAATGAAAGTAGGAAGATGGAAGAATTGGCCTCGGAAAATTTTTCAAAATAATATGAAGAAAATCGAGCTTTTTTCCATGTATATGAAGCCATCAGAAATGGCCGAGATCTGTGGTTTAATCTCCGATGGCCCATTCTCTGGTTCTATTTCCATCCCTTCAGCTTGTTCGTCAATCCATCCTTCTTTCTGCCTAACGAATAGTTCGATCTATTTGTTCTATTCGTTTGAACTTTCTTCCAGTTCCCTCTTTTATTGGCCACATCCCTGATATTATGACCAATTTTCCGGCTTCACATTCAATGCTTCACCCAGCACTTCTTTCCTCTTCCATGGCACAAGTGGCTCTTTTTCAGGCCCTCAGAGAATGGCGCGGATCTGTGGCATGCTCCCTCAATTGGTGCCAATCTAACATTTAGCTTCATTCCATTCACATCGAGATTCGAGAGCTTCGCCATTCCTCACCCTTTCCCGTTGGCCGCCAATTCCCTGGTGCCACTGCCCCATCGACATTCCTTCCACCACCCCCAAAAGTGTGATATATTTGTTCTATTCGTTTGATTTTCCTTCTTGGCCTCTCCCTTGTTATTGGTCAAATGTACCCCCATCTTCATTCAAAAATCGAATTCCTCCCTGTAATGACCATTTTTTGAACTTATCCCCTCCCCCCCACTCCAATTGCTTCACCAAGCACTTTTCTTAACAAAACAACAGCTTGATCTCTCATTTTCTGGGTATGAATGATCATTATCAATTATTATCATTTCTCACATTTCAAACGAACAAAATAAAAAAAGCAAATAAATTATTAAAAAAAAAAGAAAATAATTAATAATAAAATAGATCCAAATGTATAATTTCATAAAAATTGGAAGAATTGAGGATGACATGAGTTTAGCGGTTTTTCTATAATTTGGTTCAGAAGAACTCCATTTTCTATGTCACCGTTAAAAACGTAAATTTCTTCTGCTCATTCCTTTATATCTATTGCTATCAATGTAAATGTGAATTTGACCTATATATATGCTTTTTTTAATAAATATCCCATAACATGGATAATTATTAAGGATTGGATCATTATGCAAATATAATTTTTTCCTGTACTTGTAACGCAATAATATGTATTTAAAAAGTGTTTTTAACTTAGTTTGAACAAAAAAATGAGTTTTAAACTACATATTTTAGCATATTTTCGACTTTTTGTGCATATTTACATATTTTCATATTTGCGCTAAATTAAAAGGGGAAATTGGTCATTGAAAATAAAATATTATTTTGTCTAGAGAATAGTCAAAAAATTACTAAAAATTTATAAAATTGCGTCAGATGAATTACTAATATTTTTTATAAAATAATTAAATCAATAGAACAAGAGAAGAAAAATTAATCATTAATTTATAATGAATTAGAAATAAATAATAGTTAAAATAAAATAGTTAGTGTTCAATTGAAGAATAATTAGTTGATAAAGTGTTATTTGATCAAAAAAATATTTATTTTAATTCTTGTCCTCTTTAGCCATTTTCTCTTGAAAATTGTTTTAGCAATTATAATGTTTTAAAAATTATAAAAATGAAAATAATTGAATAATTATTATTAATAATTAATATAAGTAATATGTAATATCCATTTAAAATAGATTTCTCTTCAATCTAGAAAATGTTTTCCACCTTTCATCTAAATTTAATCCAAACAATAATAAAAAATTTCCCAACCAAAATATAAAATAAATGTAATTTTATTATTCCCGTTCCCATTCTCATCTATTTTTGTTTTCACTGTAATTATTTTTATTGAATTTATTGCGCACCCAACAATTCCCTTTATCCAATGCAATAATAAAAATGTGTACAAATTTTTTCCATTGCACATTTTCTACCTGCTGCTTTGCCTTTCCCCTTTAAATTATACCCATTAAAAAATTGTTTACAATTTATTTTACGGCTCATTCAATTCAATCTATTTTTGTGAAAAGATTAAACATTCACCAAAATGTTTTCATAAAATTTTTAACGAAAATTTCATTCAATCCAAACAGAGATATTACCCAAAAAATGGTCCAATACAAACTTTATTATTTTGATGGACGAGGCATTGCCGAATCAATTCGGCTGTTGTTCATCTACACAAAACAACCATTCGAAGATATTCGTTTCAGCCATCAAGATTGGGCCACTTGGACTGAAAAGGAAAAATCAAGTCAGAAAATTTAATTGGATAAGGAAAAAATATTTTTAGAAAATAAAAATATTGATTTGAAGAATAGCTTTAATTTAATGAATTTAGTCCATTTTACAACTGATTTTGATGAATTCTTTACTGAATGAATTAATGAATTTAATTGAAAAAATTGGCAAAAAGTTTTGACTAAAAACGCAGCAAAATTGATCAAAATTGGGTTGATTTATTATTTTGGCTCTAACTTTAGTGGCCAATTATTTTTATTTTTTATATAAAAATATTCTAAAAAAAGTTTATTTGAACTGGAAAAAGGTCATTAAAAGATCCAAATTCTCATAGATTATTTGCCATTCCGAAAAATTTGGGTGACTTTTTAGGTTCGATAGTCTTTTATCATTAAAAATTAATCTTTATCTTACCAAAAAATTTGCCACTTTTTCTCAAAAATGATTGTAAAATTAAAAATTTATTCAGAATTTTTCTATGGCAAAGTTCCCGTACTGGAAATTGATGGAAAACAATTGTCCCAAAGTGCTGCAATTTTGCGCTATTTAGGGGAAAAATGTGGTAATTAATTTTAATAATTTTTAAAATAATTTTATTTTTAAAGGACTTTGCGGAAAAGATGAATGGGAAACGGCAAAAATGAATGAAATTATCGATTTCCAAAAGGATGTTCAAAACGCAATAATGCCGTATATTTTTGTGAAAAGAGGATACAAAGAAGGCAATTTGGTGAGTAATATTTTTTGATATTATGTATAATTTGATTTATTATTTATTAAAAAAGGATTAAATAAATGAGGGATTAAGCAATAAAATAGAAATAAACCAGAATTGTGAGTAATAAATATTGATTAAAAGTTCCAAATTTTTGTAAAATTTTATAAAATTTTAACGACATCTTCGTCAAGCAAAAATCCCTCTCTATCTATTTTCGCGGAAATTCACTTAAATCAGAGAGAAATTCACTTAAATCTGAAAAATGGAAACATTGCATTCGATAGAAGTCGATATTTTATCAATTTTCTAATTTGGATTCAAAAATGCAAATAAAATAATTAAATAAATTAAATTGCCATTTTTAATAAATTGCCAAAATCTTTAGATTTTTTGTAAATTTCCTCTCTATTTATTGTTATAAAAAAATCAAAAATTTTACTTTAATAATATTAAAAATTGAAAATTTAAGGAAAAACTGACTGAAGAATTTCGAACAAATGTCGACAATTTCTTTTCACTTTATGTGAAATTGTTGAAAGAATCTGGCTCCGGTTTCCTTCTTCCCTCCGGATTAAGCATTGCCGATTTTGTGGTAATTTCTCAATTCTTCCAACCACTAATTTTTTGGCCATTTTTTACCAAGGTTATCGAATATTTGGACACCTTGCGTAAATCGGAGCCGGAAGCGGTCAACAAATTCCCGGAATTAATTGAATTCATTAACCGCGTAAATACTCTTCCCGAACTCAAGGAATACGTCGAGAAGAGAACTGATCCCGGCTGGTAATGTGGAATGAAGAATGGACATGGAATTTGATGAAATGAATTGAAGAACATGAGAAATAAATTTGAATACATTTTAGCATAACATTTATGATGAGCATAATTATTAATCAATTATATCGAAAGACAATAAATAAATTACGCAAATATCATTTTTAGTCAAAACATTTAATTAATTTGTGTCAAATGATGAGATTTTTGGCTACTTTAAGTTTGCTTATTAGTCAATTAATAAGCAATTTTAAAGTTATGGCCAAAAAATGAAAATTGGCCGATTTTGGACAAAAGTAAATTTAAATAAATTATCACTAAATTTTTGGAGATTTAATCGGATTTATGCTTATGCTGTGTGTAAAAATTCAAATACTGTTGGTATTTTAATTTCATTTAGAAAATTAAAATTTCATTTTTGCCAATGAACTTTTTATAGGGTTAAAAATTAATCTATATTTCCTAATTGCTCAAATCATTTCAGTTTTCATTCAATTATCATTTTTTTTTTTGAATAATTTCCCAGCATTTGGTTCCCCGCTTGACCATTATTTTGTTGGTCATATACATATACCTAGATGACCATCACCATCATCCATCACAGAGCATAGTAATCACTTGGTGTCCTACCAATAAAAATTATTTTTATTGCCTATACCAATTCCAATACTTATCATCCAAATGCATTTGGGCGGGTCAAATTTGAATTCATTATTAATCATAACGGTTAGCAAATTTTCACTTTGATTATTATTAAATATTTATTTTTGAGCTAATCCAGAATCCAGCAAAGGATTGGTTAAATTTATTAAATAGAATTACTCCCCAATTCTCACCCAATTTTTCTCAATTGCTAATTGTAATTACATATTTTTACTTTTTCTTTCCAATCAAATTAATATTTTTTTATTTTTTATTAAAATTCAATTAAATCCAAAATAACAAATTTTACTAAAATTTCTGCAATGCACTGCAAAATTTTGGCAATCATCATTGGGCTGATGTTTTTGGCCTCAACTGTTTTTGCGATTCCATCTGCGAATTCCACATCAACGGCTCTTCATTGTTTCCATCAAAAATCTGGCTGGGACTTTTGGGACGATGGCAAATGCAAGAATCCGGAAAATGTTTGTGTGAAAATCAAAAAATGCCCGGTTAATGATAGTCACCTCAATGGGACTGTTGATGTTGTGTTAATTAGGGTTGCGCTCCCGAGGGTCGGGGGCGAGTTGGACGGGGGCGGGTGTGATCGGGGGTGGCACCTTCGGGGGCGGGGACGGGGGTGACCTTGACGGGGGCCCCCGCGGGGATCCCCGCGGGGGCGGGGGTAGTGTAAATTTTTTAAAAAGGCTAATTTTTTAAATAAAAATTTTTCTGAAGAAAAATTTCATACAAAAAATAGACTCACAGAGAAAAATTTTATTTAAAAATAGCCTCGAAGAAGAAAATTTTAACAAAAAATTTTAATATCCTACAAAAATTTGGTCAAAATTTCCATATCGTAACCCATTTTCCTTGAAAAATCCAATAATATGGGGTGTTTTCCACCCCCGTACCCCCGCGGGGGTGAAGGTTCGGGGGACGGGAGTGATCGGGGGTGACCCTTCGGGGGTGGGACGGGGGTGAGACTCAAACCCCCGCGGGGGTCCCCGTCGGGGGTGACCCCCGCGGGGACGGGGGCGCAACCCTAGTGTTAATACCTGTGGTGATTGAAGTTTGCCCAATTGGAGAGCTGCATATCAATGGTGATCATATGGAGGAGGTTTACCACATGAAGGAGATGGAAAAAGACGATGGTTGGTTTTTGGATAAACAAATTCAAAATTTTTCAAATAAATTACTTTTTCAATAAATTGAATATTGAGTAGTTTTAGATACTAATTAGTGTGAGAATCTGACATCTATTTTGATTTTCAAACAATTTAAATATGTACATTTTTTGTAAGATTAAATTAATATCAGACTCGCTTATTATATTGAAATTGAAATGGCATCGTTATTTATGTAATTATCTTGTGGAGAAGATTTTTCCTCCATGAATTAGCTTAAGCTACCCACCAAAATTTGTCAAACCTTAAATTATATTTTTTTTATCGTTTTGAGTACTCATGGTACCTTCATAAAATTTGGAAAATTTTGCAAAAATGGAAAAATTGAATTTGTGTAATATCATATTTTTATTCTTATATATAGAAGTGCGTGGTTGTGCCCGACGTGATATTTGTGAAAATAAAAAATTGGCTGGATGCGATTGCCAAATATGCGATTCTGACTATTGCAATGCAGCATTGGGAAAGGAAAAAATGTCGATTGGTGGAGGAATTATGATGCTTGCTTTGGCCATGATTCTAATTTGTGGCATCCTTGGCCAATTGTTTGTTCCGCCAAATTTGCTGATAATGATAGGGGATGATTGAATTTGATGGATAAAAAAAAGATGATGAAGGATAATGGCATAAATGAATAAGATTAAAGATGGCGAACATTTTAGTATTTTAAATGCAATAACCAATATTGATAAAAATGATGATGACTATTTCCCTTTCCAATTCATTCTTTATATTTTTTAATCGACAATAAATGACCTTTTTACAAATGTCATTTTTTCTAATCTCTAAGAATTTACTTTATTACTGCAAAATTTATGCTAAAATTTGAATTTTGAATGTCTGATTGACTCTGATGTGGATTGAGGATAAATTTGAAGTTGAAGAAAGCTGAGAATGAGTCCATAGTCCATACTCGATACGATACACCATAAGAATGAGAAAATTGCCTCAGGGAAAATTGCGGCGCACATTCATTCAAAAGTCCAAAAAATAGAGAGAAAGGAGGGGATTTTATTATTTTTTGATGGAATGAATGTCTGGGAAATTAACTTTGAGGCAAATTTTACGATGCAATGAAGGAAAGAGAATTTGTTGATTCTGTGCATAAATGTATCATATTTAAATTTGAATGGCATTTTTGGAGAATATTCATAATGGATAATGCCAATCAGAGGTCAATCCGAAATTTATTTTGCCCTTAATAAATTGCCTTATATTTGCATTTTTGCCATTCATTCCTCAATTTTCCAAAACTTTCTTCCCCATTTCCTTATAAAAAATATAATAAGGCAACAGGGCAATTGATGAACTAAAACTCCAACGAAATTACCAAAATCTCTCATTCCTAATATTAAAATTAATTATAAATTCTTTTTTAATAGCTTAATAAATTCTGATTTTCCTAACAAAAATTTGCTAATAATCCAATAATAATTTTGCCAATTTCAATGGAAAATAAGCAACAACCAGCAGAAAGTGAAGGATCTTCGATTTGCAGTGATTTGGACCAATTGAATTTGGCCGATTTTGGACTTGATGAAGACTTTGGAGCCAAATCGAATTTTGCATTCGAAGAATTTGAGGCCAAATCGAATGATGGAACTGACGGGGAAATTGAAAAGATGAAGGTGAATATATTTAGAAAATAATTTTAAAATTAATTTAATTTTCAGGCTGATGAATTGGTGGAATTGAAGAAGGAAATTGAGGCCATGAAATTGGCAAGCAAAATGAATTCGGATGAAATTGTCAACAAATTGGATGGAAAAATTGAACGTTTGGAGAAATATGTAAATTATTATTTTAATACAAAATTTAAATGCTATGCATATGAAGATCGAAATTTGAATCCAATCAAAATAATCCTATAGCTTACTATAAAAAAAATCTGAAAATTTCTTTTCTACTTTCTGAAAATGACTCAACTATATTCCTTTAAGATATCATCAAAATTAACATCTTTCTAATAAATACAAAAAAAAAATGAAAAATGTTTAGATTTTTCTGGAATTATTTTTTCATAAATTTGTTCCGTTTTTATTGTATCCGATTAACCATTTAATTAAATCATTCATAATTAATTTAAAAATTTTTATTAAAATAAAAAAACATATTTTTCAATGCCAGATGAATGATCAATTTCAAAAATTGGCTTTGGAGAATCAGAAGAAAGAGAAGAAAGAAGACAAAGATGATGAGCAAAAGTTGGAAGAAATAAAGGAGGTGGAACAGCAAAATGAAATTGGCCAAATGGAATTGCAAAAAGAAGAAGGATGCCATCAATTGAAGGTAAATGAAACAAATTCAATTTATTCAAAAGCGAAGTGGCCAAAACTTGGGATCCACAATCCACCTTTATCCTCTTCCTTCGATCTAGGCGGGAAAAATCTAGGATGAATCCATTTTTAGTAAATTTGAATTCCACAAATTCAAGTCATTTTTCGGTGAACTACTTATAAAAAATTGGAAATAATTTTTTAAATTTATTTTATTGAAATTTAAAATAAAATTATTTTTTTTTTGCAGCCATATGAAACTGTACTCATGGAAATGGTAAAGTACAAGGAAATGTCGAAACGATTGAGCAGAATGTTCAAGCATGCAATTCCGATGATGCCCAAAAAGCATCAAATTTCGGCTGAGGCCGCTCTTCAACGCGCAACAAATCTTAAGCCAGAGGTATTTTTTTTTTTTGGATAATTTACAACAAAAAAAAATAACAAAATTTAAACTGATAATTATGTTATTTTTAAAAAATTAAGTATTTTTTATTTTATTTCTTTTTCACTTATTAAATCTTTTGATCTATCCAACATCAAATTATTTTTTTTTTTATAAAAAAAGTGAAAAAAATTTCAAAATTTTTACTTTTTTTGGAAATCAATTTTCAAATCCTTAAGTATAAAATATATGATATTGTTTCCTTTTAAAATAATCTAATTTCCAGGAACTCCAATCTTTGCTCGATATTGAGAGAAATGAATTGGCCAGAATGTAAATTAAATTGGAAAATGATATTAAATGATAAAAAAATGGTCTTTTTAGGGCTAAATGGGATGAAGCAATGCATTTTCCAACTCAACAAAAGAAAGAAGACGAATCACTCGGAGAAAAATTGGAAAAAATGGAAGAAGCAATGGCCGAATTGGAAGAAAAAATTGACCAAAAAGATGAAGAATTAGAAGAAAATTATGATGAAATTTGCAAACTGAAAGAGGAAAAATTATATTTGGAGAGGAAATTGGGAGAGAAGGAAGCAAAAATTGAATTATTGGAAGAAAAAATTGACCAAAAGAATGAAAAATTGGCAGAAAAGGATGAGGAAATTTGTACATTGGGAGAGGAAATTGATGAGTTGAAGAAGGAAATTGGCCAAAAAGACCAGAAATTGGCAGAACAAGAAGCAAAAATCCGAGGATCGGAAGATGAAATTGTCGAATTAAAAGGAAAAATGGCAGTTGATCAACAATCAACTATTAAGGACTTTGCCAATTTGAAAATGTGGGATAGCGAACCTCGGGTTGGTTAAAAATTTAAAATTTTGTTAACAAATTTTTTATTATTATTCAGTGTTCACCCTTCAATTTGACCGATTTTTCCAATGCTATACGAATAAAAGCATCAAATATTGCTGGGGATGTCAACAAAACGGAATTGAAAAAGGCTTATCCAAAGTGAGTTTGTGCACAAAAAATTAAAATGTATAAATTATTTTTTCTTCAGCTTGTTTGGATATTGTGCCGGTTGCGAACAGGGATTTTTGTGAGTATTAAAATTTCCAAATGTCAAAATTTATTATAGTCAATTAAATTATAATTTTGCATTAATTTGTTTAATTTTCGAGTTTTAGGAAAAGTGATTATACAGTAATATTTAAGAAATTTTTAATTTAATAATTATTTTATTAAAATACTCAGCTCTAAATTTTTGGCATGATAAGAAATGGCAAATTAATTTTAAAAAATAATAGTAAAAAAGTCAAAATTGAACCAAATAATTAAAAATAAAATCAACACTTTTTCCTCATTAAATTTTTCAAAATTTACCCTTAAAAATCCTTTCCACAGACAAACGGATTGGGCCCGTCAAATTGGTGACCTTCAATATCATGTTGGCTGCTTCGAATGCGACCATTGCCGTCGTCAATTGCTCACTGGTGAAGAATTTAGCCAGGATTCAAAAGTTCAGCACAAAAATTGCGCACTTGGCAAGATGGTCCCCCGAATTCTTTGCAAAAAGGATTACATGGAGTTGGTCATCCAAAAGAAGGTAAAAAAATGTACCATCAATTATATCAAAATTGCAAACCTCTAACTGATCGAAATTAAACTTAACTGACTATAAAATTTATTTAAGTTTGAGTTGTGAGAATTTACAATTTAAGACATTATCAATAAAAAATTTTATTTTTGGTTATTTTTTCTGGAAAAAATAATTTTAAAAAGCAATCTAATTTTATTTATATTGAAAATTTTTCTAGAAAATTAAATGTGAAAAAAAATTAATAGAAATACTAAAATTTAAGTCCATTAAAATTTAAAAATGCAAAAAAAATTGTTGCGTAATTTTATATGCTATACATGAATATATAATATAACCTGATTTTAATCTAAAATTGTATATTATATTTGATAAAAATAAGGCAATATTTTCAAATAGCCATATTAAAAATGTAGATATAAATTGGGATAAATTGAGGACAGATTCGTACTTCATAATTAATTAACATTCTTTATTAGCTCTAGGGAAATGTAAATGAATTAAAATTAATAAATTTTGCAAAATTTCTAATTTGGTGAAATTTTAACTTTTAGAATTAAAAAAATTCATTTTTAGTCAACTCAATCCGTCAATGCTACAAAAGTGAACAATACCGGGACTAAGAATGCTTTCTATGGCTGCAAATGGCAAATTGATTGATGTGATGGAGGACAAGAAGAGGGGAAGAATATGCGCGGGATAACGGAATTGAAAATTTGTTTGATGCCCTAAATTTCGATATATTTGGAAACCTCCATTTGGTTAATAATGGGAGTTTATTAAATAATGTCTTCTAAATTCAACATTTTAAATGGCAGATAATTTCTTTCCAACATTTTACAACCTTTTTTTATCAATTTAATCAATTCATCTACATTTATGCATATTTAATTTTCACTAAACAATTTATTTATTTCTTTTGATGTTTTTTATTTAAATCAATTTAATAATTACTCTTTAATTTATAATCATAATAAACACTCATTTTGTTTATGCAATTCATTTAATTTTCTTAATTTTTAAACCGGATAAAATTTAAATCATCATCCATAAATTATAAAACACATACAAATAAGAGAAAATATAATTTAAAAAATGTTTATTTTGCTCAAAAATGTTCTTATCCAAAAATTAGCATTTTTAATCCGTAAAAATGGCAAATCCGATTTTGATGAGTTTGTGAGTGGATTTATTCTCGTAGGAAAATTTTGAATAAATTTTTATGAAATTCCATGAAAATTTGAATTTTTTATAATAAACAAAAGAAAATTCATCAAAATATCGAAGGCCTTTGATTTGAATTTTAAGAATTTTTGGTTTATTATGAAGGAAATTATCTTTATCATTTATTCGAACGTATTTTTAAAAATGAAATAATAAAATTGAAAAAGTTCCAGATGAATTTAAAAAGGTGCAGAAAATTATTGTATAAATTATAAATTACTGAATTGTAGAACAAAAGTGATATTTTAAAATGATAGAAAATTAACTTAATAAAAAAATTGTGTCTTGATGGATTTTGATAATTAAAATAATCAAATTACGAATTTCATATAAATTATATAATATTATAATATTTTCTGTTTATCTTAATTCTTTTCAAGTTTGCAAAATCTAGCCGGCCGATTTTCGAGATCTTTTTTTTAAAAGTTTCCCATAGTGGTGGGACATACCAGAAAAATCCGTTTTTCCCAAAATGTTTTTCCGGTTTCGAGATATTAGCCAAAAACCGGTTTAAAAAATTGAACTTTTTCCGTTTGCTCAGGTAAAACTTCTTTCCTTTTGATTTTACGGATTTAGTCCGGGAGACAGGAATCATCTACAGAATCTCAGCTTTCGAATGATATATGGTTTATGGGGTCTAAACTCAAAATGAAGGGTACTTTTCCTCGATACTTTGTGGCCAAGTCGGCACTTTTTCCTTCATGGCCGATTGGCGAAGATGGGGGGATGGGGACGGAGGTTGCGGGTTCGAATCCCACCAAAGGCCAATATTTTTTTTTAGATGAACTAAAGTATGGAAAGGGTTTTTTGGTACGCGAAAACCATTTTTTGGGGTGCGCAAGGGCCAAAACTGCTGCACAAACCGGTTTGGTCTAATGGACAAAAATGGTTTAAATGGACAAAAATGTCTATGAATAGGTTTTCGATATCGGGGATCATGAATTTGAAGTTTATTTTGGGATTTGAGCCGATTCAAGGTCTTAAACCGTTTGTGCGCGAGTAGGGTTTAAGTGGTTTAAATTGTCAAAAATGTGAGGGAATGGGTTTTTGATGGCGTAGATTTCGAATTCGAAGTTTATTGCGAATTTCCATCCATTCCGGATATAGGGGGATTAAGCCGGATTAAGCCATGAAATTGATGGGAAATGGCCCGGAGGGCCAGTGGAAGGTCGGGGAAGTGTAACAGAGACCCGGCATATGCGCGGGAAATATCCGGATATAGAGGGATTAAGGTGGATATAGGGGGATTAAGCCGGATTAAGCCAAGAAATTGATGGTTGGAAGGTCGGGGAAGTGTAACAGAGGCCCGGAATATGCGCGGGAAATATCCGGATATAGAGGGATTAAGGTGGATATAGGGGGATTAAGCCGGATTAAGCCAAGAAATTGATGGGAAATGGCCCGGAGGACCAGTGGAAGGTCGGGGAAGTGTAACAGAGGCCCGGAATATGCACGTGATATATCCGGATATAGAGGGATTAAGGTGGATATAGGGGGATTAAGCCGGATTAAGCCCCGAAATTGATGGGAAATGGCCCGGAGGGCCATTGGAAGGTCGGGGAAGTGAAACAGAGGCCCGAAATATGCGTGGGATATATCCGGATATAAAGGGATTAAGGTGCATATCGGGGGATTAAGCCGGATTAAGCCACGAAATTGATGGGAAATGGCCCGGAGGACCAGTGGAAGGTCGGGGAAGTGTAACAGAGGCCCGGAATATGCAAGGGATATATCCGGATATAGAGGAAGGTGGATATAGGGGGATTAAGCCGGATTAAGCCCCGAAATTGATGGGAAATGGCCCGGAGGGCCATTGGAAGGTCGGGGAAGTGAAACAGAGGCCCGAAATATGCGTGGGATATATCTGGATATAAAGGGATTAAGGTGCATATAGGGGGATTAAGCCGGATTAAGACCCGAAATAGATTGGAAATGGTCCGGAGGGCCAGTGAAAGATCGGGGAAGTGGGCCGAAGGCCCATGCGTATGCGGGATTAAACCGAATAAAGGGGGATTAACCGGATAAATTAGAATATAAACCCTACTAGAGATCTTTTAAAGCGCGATAGCGCTTTCTTCCTACCAAAAGCAAAATTTCTAATTGTTCCATTTATTCCTTACATCCATCGAATCATATGCCCTATACAAATTTAACCAGTCGAGCTTGCCTCGACTGGTTATTAAAAAACATCAAACAAATTGCCCTCAAATTTCCTTACTCATATTTTCCTTCCTTTCTCGTTTAATTTAGAATTCACCATTGATACTTCTGCTGAAAATAAAAAATATGGTTTATCCTTGAATTTTATATGACAAATTTTGTGCATATCAATTTTTCAAGCTATTATTAAAAACTTTGTAAAAATTTGATTAATCTTCTCATTTTTTCCTACGTAATTAATTTTTTCATTCTCATCATGAAGCTTTTCCTCATTTTGAGCTGATTGAGAGGAATTTGATTTATCATTTGAAGATTGATGATTTTGTTGGGATGACACTGGTGGCATTGCATTGCTTTTTGAATTGCAATCGATCGCATTGATAACCTTAAAATTTTAGTTATTTTTAATAAATTTCAGGTAACACTGGCGCGTTCATTTGAATACACTCTATTAAAGTAGGATGTAAAAAATGAACAGTGGTTACTGGTTACCAAAGGGAAAAAATATATACCCTGTTAGCGGATTCGATTCCCAGGTACATACAAATTATTCAAAAATAAAGGTCCCCTCTCCGGGTAGAAAAATTTTTGATTTTTTTGGTAAAATCTTCTTTATAAAACCTAGCCAACCTAACCCGAAGTCTAAGGCACCAAGAGATTGGAACCTAGCTAATCATAGGCTTTTTCTGAGAAATAAAAATGAACATAAGTATAAAAGCGCTAATCTGACATAAATTTATTAAATAATTTTATAACCTTTGCAATTGTTCGCAAATATTCATCTTTGCTTCCACTTTTTTGGAAAACATATTCTTCAATTTGTCGAGCATCACCAGGAACCTGTATAGATTTACTTTTAAATTATTTCTGATCTGACAAACCGGAAGTTTCCATGCACTTTGTTGATTCCTGGCCAATTCAGGTTCTCTGGAATTTCAGATTTATTTAAAAACAACGATTTTAATCTTACAATCTGTAAATGACGTGGTCTCGAAATGATTGCGACGGCCAATCGTCTTAAATTAATCATTTATTAATTCAAATTTATTTCAATTGAATTTTACCATCAGCAGCTGAGGCTGTTGGCTCTTCCGGACGACCCGAAGGAACTGCGGTGGCCATACTCAATTTTGCCACATTTTCCTCCAATAACAAAATTTTATTGTTTTTCTCTTTTTGCTCCTTCAATTCGGCAATTTCTTTTTCTAATAATTCTCCATTTTTCTGCCCTTCATTTTTTTCTCCATCCTTTATTTCCCCATCTTCATGAAGCTTTTCCTCATTTTCGACCTTTTTTTGTTGTTTTATTTCGTCTTTTCCTTGTTCTAATCCGGCATTTTCCTTCTCCTCCTTTTTAGTTTCCTCTTCAATTTCTTCGCTAAGCTTTTCCTCATTTTGAATTTGCTCATTTTCTCCTGCAAATTTTTCTTTCGGCTCTGAGACAGCGATTTCCTCCTCCAATTTCTGTTTCCCCTTCTCTTGGTTTTCCTTTTGCTGAATTTGGACAATTTCCATGATTTCACCCATGATCATGTCCTTTTGATATAACTGTGAGAAAAATTTTCTAACTAAGCACACATTTTTTTTAAAAATATCACATTTTGGAATAGTTGTTGTACCATTTTTACAAGAATTTGTTCCTCTTTTTCCGGCAATTGTTTCTCTTGGCTCTTTGTTTCCTCTTTTTTTTTGTATTTTCTATCACCTTTTTCGGTTTTATTTGCACCAAATTTTCCGCTGATTTTCCCACATTTCCGGCACTGCTCAAGTTGTTATTGGTCATCATGTTCGGCGCCAACTGTTGACCAACAGAAGAAATGGGCATAATTCTAGCAGGAGGAGGTTGCAATGGCAATGATGATGGTGGAAATTGAGCAAATGGGATGCCATTTGGATTGGGCATATTTGCCTGGAAATTAGTAATTCAAAATAAATTTCGAATATTTGACGAACCGTCTGAGTCATATTCGGCATTAATTGTGCACCAATAGAAGGAGGCGGCAAAAGTTCGTTAGGAGATGTCATCGTTTGTTGCGAATGGTTTAATTGGACTGTTGGGAAGTCATTCGAATTAGGACCATGCAGGTTTGCCTGGAAAGTAAATGTTTTTAATGGAATATTCCAAATAAATTTCATTGAATATTTGACTAACCATTTGAACCATATTCGGCATTTTTGGGACGAAGGAAGGAGGTGGCCCGCTTCCATGATAAGGCTGCAATGACTGTGGAAATTGTGCTGTCATGTTTGGTGGCATCATCGGCTGCAGGTCGATGAAATGAGGCGGTCCAATTCTTCCCGGATAAGACGGCATCGTTTGTTGCGAATTGGCCAATGGGATGCCATTAGAGCCAGGAGCATTTATCTAAAAAATTTTTTGAATTAGTTATTATAAAAGATGAGAATTTGAATATTCGACGAACCATTTGAGTCGTATTCGGCATCATTTGTCGGCCTTGGCCGAAATAAGTAAGGGGCCCATTAGACGGTATTGCCATTGACATACCAATAGGATTGGGCAAATTTTTCTGAAATATTTTTTATGCAATGTAGAGTATATTCCATAATGTTCAAATTATAAAAATGAATTGTTTAATTAGATATTTATTCAAATAATGTGTCAAATTTCTAATTCTTTTTAGCCCAGTAATCATTAGCATTTAATTCTTCAAAAATTATTGAAGCCAATTAAAAAGATTAAAATTGATTATACCTTTGGAATGTTATTTGCTGGAACATTGCCAATCATACATGGAGGTATTGTCGAAGTAGGATTGACAGAACCTGGCAGTGTTGGCAATGAATATTCTCGACTTGGATTTAGCAAGAAATTGGGCCCATTCATTTGCATTTGTGTGGAATTGTAAAAGAGATTTGGCGAAAATGTGCCAATCTGGGGCATTTGCTGCTGTTCATGTCGTTGGCCAAACTATAAAAATGAATGGGTTAAAGGGAAATTAAAATTTTAAAAAATTTTCAAAAAAATACATTCTGTTTTGCCTGCAGCAATCGACGATTTTGGAACCACATTTCAATTTGTTCTTCGCTCAATTCATTTCCTGTCTTCTCTTTTAGCTCCTTTACCGTCGAATTTGCCACATATTGGCATGGATTGAATTTCAGCTCCAACATTTCCTCCAATGATTTATTCTGCTTCAATTTATAATTGAGAATTTGCTCATTTTGCTGATCAATCTTCTTCTGATTTTCAGCAATCATGGCCAAATTTTCATCAATTATTTTCCGAAACATCTGGTCTTCATTGATTGTCTTCTGATTTTCTTCTATTATTTTCTGATTTTCATCATCCACCAATTTAAACATTCTATCAATTTGCTGCAATGAAAGTGAATTAAGATTGATGAAATTAAATTAAGATAAATTTTTTTAAAGCAAAATGCCAATTTTTAATTAATGTTAAAGGGCAAAATCGAAAAAACCATTTGGGTTTTATTTCTCGTTTTTTGTACTCATTTTCTATTTTGGTGCAAAAATCTCTTCGGTTCGGTACCCTAGTTTTAGTTGAAGATATTCCGTAAAACCTGTTTAATTTCCCACCCTCGACCACTAGCTACAGGCAGAATAGACTTATTAATTTGTTCAAATATTTCGCCTAATTTTCTCTTTTTGAGGGGTTGAAAAATAATTTCCAATGGGAAATTAAAAGAGATTATACGGTAAAGGATTAAATTTGCAAAAGACGGCTACAAAAATCACCAAGTATTAGGAAGTTAATTAGAAATTATTTCTTTAATATATTTGAAAAAATGAATTAAAATATGAAAATTACACAATTTTATTCGTCCTTTTTTTTCTTTTTTTTTCACTGCTTTTATTTGTGAATTATTTTAATCAAAATAATAATCTATTTTCTAAAATTTGAGAAAAACCAACCTTTGAATTTCCCTTCTTTTGTTTCATTCCAGTCATCTCGTTTCCCACTCCATATGAATTCAACTTGCGCAATATAAAAGTTTTATATTTGCAGCTAATTTTCCCTTCCAAAATTTCAATTTCATTTTGCATTTTCTCGCTTTCTTTGACCAATTTTGCCACATTTTCTTCCAATAACAAAATGTTATTTTCTTCATTTTGCCGTTTCAATTCGGCCATTTCATTGGTCAATCCAGCTTCTTCCATTTCCCCAAATTTTCCCATGTTCTCAACTTCAATTCCTTCATTCATATTCTTTTCCAAAAAATGCTTCTTCTTCTCCTCCAGCGGTATTTGGATTTCCTTCTGATTATCCTGAAAATTGAGTTTATTTTAAAATTATTTTTTAAAATATTCACTTTAATCTTTTCAATTTCTTCAACGGTTCCATCATTCTCCTTGGCTTCAAATTCGTCCAATGCAAAATCGGCCAAATTCATAGGTTCCAAATCGCTACAAAATGATCCATCACTTTCTGATGACTGCTGATTTTCCATTTGAATCAGCAAAAATATAAATTTGTTGATGGGAAAATCAAAATTATTAAATAAACTTTATATCTAAAAATGTGGTTAGATTATGCTATTCATTGATGAGATTGCTTTTTTTGGCTTTTTTTCTCCTCAATGTCCTACTTTATTTTCATGGCATGGGACGATAAGGAATGAATGAGGAATTATAGGAAAAAGGGGGGAATGCAAAATGCAAATGAATGGTAGAATGGCGATGTGGAATTGTATTGTAGAATGTAGAGTAGAGTAGAGGATGAAAATTTCTTTTGGTAAATTCGTTGCATGAACAGTGGAGCATTATGAATATTTTCCTCAAATATTCCATTCAAATATGCAATTCTGGGTCATCTATCTCATTCATTTAATCCACCATTCAATAAATTGCCTCAAGTCCCCAAGCCAAATGGAAAATTTTTATTTTCCCATCCATCCATCAAAAAATATAAAGAATTACAAAAAGTTGCCCCTCCTCCTTTTTAATACAGTATTTTGCCCATTTAGCTTGGGGCAATTTTCCATTCCATTTTCTTTTACTTGATTTCGCTGGGCAATATTATCATATTCATTTGTGTATGGAGTTTGGAGTATGAACTCACCATCATTAATAAATCCTTTAAAAAATCATTCAAAAATACAAATTTTAGAAAAAAGTGTATTTATTAAGATTCCGCAAAAATGTAAAAAAAGATTTATTTCCCAAAAATCAACTAAACATTTATAATTTAAATAAAAGAAATATGAATTGTCATTGTCATTTAATTACAAAAATGAACATTAATGAATAAATCAGGGGTCGGATCTGTCCTTATTTATAAGATTTGTCCTTATTTTGAGAGGTCAAATCTTACAAAATAAAAATGTCCTTATTTGTAAGATTTGTCCTTATTTTTGACGAATTGTCTTATTTTGTCTGATTTTTCATAAAATTTCATTTTTTTCCTTAAAAATGTCAAAATTTTTCGCTGCGCGGCCATTTTTGGCTTGAATTTTTCGCTGCGCGGCCATTTTTGGCTTGAATTTTTCGCTGCGCGGCCATTTTTGGCTTGAATTTTTCGCTGCGCGGTCATTTTTGGCTTAAATTTTTCGCTGCGCGGCCATTTTGGTTTAAATTTTACGCTGCGCGGCCATTTTTGGCTTGAATTTTTCGCTGCGCGGCCATTTTTGGCTTAAATTTTTCGCTGCGCGTCAATTTTTAAATTAATTTTTCGCTATGCGGCCATTAGCTCAATTTTTTTCCTTGCTGTACCATTTTTGATTAAAATTTTTCCTTTAAGGAGTAAAAAATTAAGCCAAAATACATTATGGGAGATGAAAAATATGATATTTAAACTAAATTTTACATAAAAAATCGATTTTAAAGCACTTTTGTAAAAATCTTATTTTTGACCACAAAATCTTATTTTTTGATGTAATTTGTCTTATTTTGAAAATTTTTTGATCCGACCCCTGGAATAAATTGAAAAAGGAATTTTTCATCATCATTTTATTATTAGGGAATTTTAAATTATTTAAAACTGTCGACATTTTTGTCTGACAATTATGCCACCCTATTTTCTTTCAAATTCAACCATTTTTCAAATGGCCAAGGATGCTGAATATTTTACTGGCCTTTACAACCAGCATAATCAAAAAAAACATTTCTTAGCCAATGGCCATTTTATTTTGGCCCAATGCCACATTTTTTTGCATAGCTCTCACATCCATCCAACAGAATTTTAATTTATTAATTATATTTGAAGGAAATTATCTTAATTATTTATCCGGAAAATATTTTAATAAGAGTGAATTAATAAAAGCCAAAAATATTTCGATGAATTTAGAGGAGAGTTGCTGAGGATTTTTCATTATTGTGGTATAACAAATCCAAAGTGATGAAGATTTTCCAGTATATTGTGTATTATGATGATTTTTTTGAACAAAAAGTCAATTGTAAAATAATATTTAAAAGATTGAAAAATGGGAGAAATTTTATTAAGTAAATTGAATTAAATCAAATCGAATTTTATGTTGAAGTTGAATATTAATTGATAATTTTAATGAATTAACAATTAAAGTGCAAATTTTCCATACTATTAAAACTATTAAAATCATCAAGCAATTTATACTTCAATTAATTTTAGTCCCTCATATTTGCTTCCTCCCTTCTTAATTTTGCATCATTCCATTTCCATTCTGGATATATATAAATTAATTTAAAAAATATTAAATAAAAATATTAAATATGTAAATTTACATGTGATTTGGAATTGGAATTATTGTTGTTCACTGCGAGTATAATTTTTTCCATTTCTTGCAATTTTCGCAACTTTTCCTGATTATAAAAATTCGCATTGTCTGAAGGGTCTTCTTTGCTCTTTGTCAATGGTCGAGCAATTCCATGTATTCGATAATAGACTCCACAGGCACTATAAAAACAATAATTAAAAATTTGCAACACATAAAATTATTTTTTTTAAATTAATAAATGGAGGAAAATATTATTTCCCAAATATTTCAGCTAATCATAAATCATTCTGAGTTCCGACCAAAAAAATTAAATTTTTAGGAAAATATTGATTTAAGTATTAGTATTTATAAATATTATTTGAAAAATTGTTGGATAATATTTTAATAAAAAATGTAAAAAATATAAAAAAAAAACTCGATAAAAATAATATATAATGCAGATCATTTTGAAAAAAAATAATTTTAAAATAAAGGAAAATTAATAAAGGTTGCACAAATATAAATTTTTAAAAAATATTTTTATTCCAACTTGCAAAGGAATCCGCCATTCATATCTCGTCGCCATAGCGGTGTGCTTGTTGCATTGCAATTGATGCAAACCTTGTTCTCGTCGTATTTGCGATTGCTGCACGGTAAATTCTTGCATTTTTGTAGAATTTTTTCCTAGAATAAAATTATATATAATTAATTTCATTAGTATAATTTTATAGTTTTTAAAATTATTTTAAATTCGCTAAAAAATAAATAATTTAATAATTTTGTTTTTGGCCTATTTTATTGGTATTTTATTAATATTATCATATCAATATTAATTTGAAAAATATTTTTAAGACCATTGTTTCGTTGGCAATGTCTTTTTGGTTCTCATTTTCATCTTTCAATAATTGTTCGCATTTTTCCACCATTCCTTTTTCCATTTTCTCATCATTATTATTCGTATTCTTCTCCATCTTTGCCATTCCCATTTCTTCCATTTTCAAAACCATTGTTTCCAACATCAATAATTTCTTTTCAAAAATTGAATGCTTTTTCTCCATTTCGGCGATTTCATCTTTCAATTTGCCATTTTCCTTCTCCTTTTCTTCCAACTTTTCCTCCAACAATTTGTTTTGTTCAAAAGTGGATGTTAGATAGGCGATGGCATCTTTTTTTCGTCGATGATCTCGATACTTCTTCTAAGAAAAATAAATTTCATCAGTTAATTCTTTATTTTAAGAGCCAATTAAATTTAGCTCTTTAGTTTATACCTCCGAATTTTTCAACCAGATTTTGATTTGTTCTTCGCTCAATTCATTTCCAGTCTTTTCTTTTAGCTCTTTAATAGTGTCGTATCCCACATAATTGAATGAAATGGATTCCAACTCCAGCAGTACATTCTCCCATGCTTTATTCTTCTCCAATTTAAAATTCAGAATTTGCTCATTTTGCTGATCAATTTTCTTCTTATTTTCATTAATAATCTCCCAATTTTCTTTGGCTTTCTTTCGGTTTACTTCGAGTTTCTTCTCAATTTCATCAATTTGCTTTTGAAGTTCATCAATCATCTTCTTTTCATATTCATCAGCCATCGACGCAACAATTTGATCAACATTCTGAGGTTTAAATTACATTTTTTGGTTATTTTAGCTCAATATCGGGCAATCGAATTATCCAAAATTAAAAAATAAGTCGGAAAAAAAATTTAAATCGAAGAGAATTCCGTAAGTAATTCATTTAATAATGAATCAAATAGCAAAGATTAATTCGGTAATTGTGAATTATTATTTGTCTCAAAATTCGAAAAAAATTTTGGGAATTTTATTATTCAGATTTGATTGCAAAAGGATGAAAAAACATGATTTTAGGGTTAGAATTTTATGAACCCATTTTGTGGGTAACTAACAAAGGATGATTTTGGGCGAGAACTGGCAGCAGATAACCCACAAGTACAAAATGTTCAACTTTTCTTTTTTTGTGAAATATACAGTATTATACTTTATTGACAATTTTATTCTCAAAATATATAATAATCAACCCTAAAAAACCTTAAAAATTTCAATAAAGCATATTTTTAAAGAGGTATGATTTGAGCATTTTAAAAAAATTCCTCCAGATTTTGGGGAAACTCTAACCTTTGCATTTCCATCACTTTGTTTTCCTCCTTTTAGCTTTAATTCGGCCACCGCATGTCGTATCCCATAATCACCAATTTCTGATTTCAAATTGCCCAATTTGCGTTCGTCATTGGGATTTTTCGCTTCAAAAATTTCACATTCATATTCTATTTTCATGTTTTCCATAATCAATTTTGCCACATTTTCCTCCAATAACAAAATATCATTGTTGGAAATTTCATTTGAATCCGTTTTGCTTGCCAATTTCATGGCCTCCATTTCCTTCTTCAATTCCACCAATTCAGCCTGAATTCATTATTCATTACAAAGTATATTAAATTATTTTTTAAAAATATTCTCATTCTCACCTTCATCTTTTCAATTTCCCCAACGGTTCCATCATTGGATTTAGCAACAAATTCGTCAAGTTCAAATTGGGTCAAATTCAATTGGTCCAAATCACTGCAAAATGACCCATCACTTTCTGCTGGCTGCTTATTTTCCATTTAAATCGGCAAAATTGTTGTTGGATGATTAGGAAATTTTTTGATTAGGAAATCAAAATTATTTAAAAGTTTCTGTCTATTTTAAAACTTTGATTTAATAAATATTTCATAGTTTAGTTAATCTATCAATTGCCCTACTTTATTTTTTGATTATTGTTTAATAATGAAGCAATATAACTTTAAAGAAGAATGAGGAAATGAAAATGAATGGCAAAATACGATTGGCGAATGAATAGAAAAATATGGTGAATTTGGGGGAAATAATAAACAAAATAATGGACTAATAAGGTCAATGTAGGTCAAAGATGGGAATTATGGAATATTTTGCTCACAAATTTAAATACAACTCATCTTCATTCATTTATAAATAAATTCTCCATAGAATAAATTGCCCCAAGTACAAGTACACCCCAAATTTTAATTTTCCCATCCTTCCATTCATCATCCAATCCAAATTACTGACCTTTCCTCCCTTTTTAAGCTGCATTTTTGCCCCTTTTTCCTTGAGGCAATTTCCCATTCCTTTTTTTTTATTTTTCTTTTGATTGCCCGGGGCAATTTTGCTATTCTTTTTTTTAATGTACTGTGGATGTAGAGTGTGGACTCATTCCTCCTTCATCCTCAATAACAAAAAAATCATTCAAAAAATCAAATTTTATTGCAGATTCATGATTATTTCAATTTTAAAATACAAAGAAAATTGACTCGTTTGACGAAAAGAGCATTAGGAAAAGGTGATTATTGTCGAAAAAAACAAAATCTATTAATTTTATAATTTAAAATAAAAGAAATGAATTGTGGAATTGATATTTAATAGATTGGGAATTTTTTTTATCAATAATCATCATTTAATCATTATAATTATGCCTTTTTCAAATATTAAATTAAATTATGCTATTTTCAAATACCATATTCCCTCTATTAGAAGCCCACCTTCTACTTTTTTAATTGAATTTCTTAATGCTATGGGGATCTAAAAAACCTATATTTTGTTCAAAAATTTCATAATAACATTGCCAATTTTTTTCGAAATTTATTTATAAGCCAATGGGCTTCTAATCTAGGAAATATCTAGTGAAAAAATTTCTGAAAATAATTAACTTAAAAAAAGAACAATATTTAAGTAATAATTAATTAATTAATAATTTAGCCTTTGAAAAAAATTTATTATAAGAAGAAAGGAAAAATCAATGGGCTTAAAATTCGATTTACCAATTTAACACTACTGCTACCCATATATATTATTCTCTTTACATTATGAAGATAAATTGTTTATAATTTATCCGAAGAAAACGCAAAAATATGTATTGATGATTTTAGAACAAAACAAATTAAATTGATGATTCAATCAATAAAATGTAAAAGTGAAAATTTTCCAAATTTAATTCCGTAATTCGAACATATTCTTCTCATTTAATCCTCATTCTCAATCATAAATTTGCCATGTGGAACCAGCATAAGGATATTTCGTTCCAGGATCGCTCACTTTTACAGCATTGACCACTTGAGTTGACTAAAATAAAATATTTAAAAAATAAAAATAATTTGGAATATTATAAATAAGCATGAATTTGTCATCTATTTTTGTACCATTTGTGCAAAATATTCGTGTTTAACATTCAAAATTATCCAAATTTTTGATTTTTTTTTTATAATTTTGATTTTGAGGTAATAAATTATAGAATTTAGGCTGTATTTTAATTCCTATGGAATTTTGAAAATTTTTATTTTTGAAAATTATTTTTAGCGAAAATTTATCAAATAAATTATTAAAAATTTATTATTAAAATACCCTACTTAAAATTCAAAACTGATTATTTGTTTGGAATATTTTGCTTTTATATTTTGCAAGGGAGAGGGCGAGTTTTACCTTCTCTTCGGCAACCAAATTCATGTAGTCCTTTTTGCAGAGAATTCGGGGAACCATCTTGCCAAGTGCTCGATTTTTACGTTGAATTTTGAAATCCTGGCCAAATTCTTCACCAGCGAGGAATTGAAGACGGCAATGATCGCATTTGAAGCATCCAGCATGATAGTAAAGATCACCAACTTGACGGGCCCAATCAGTTTGCCTATGTTATGGATAATAAGATAAAGGCCAATTCGAATTTAAAGTAAATTTTTATTTAAAAATTTTGCAAATATATATTTAATTTAATTTTGATTTTCCTTGGTATTTTATTAATTTTAATCATGAAATTCTACATTTTATTCCAAAATTTTACCAATAAATTATTTTCAATTAATAATAATTTAAATTTTAAAATCATAATCACTGTTTTTCTCATATAATGTATGTAAGAAGCAGATTCAATTATGAAAGATAATTAATAATTGACCATAAAAATTTTTAACTCACAAAAATGCTTGCTCACAACTGGCACAATATCCATACAAACTGAAAATAATAATTTTAAAAAATTTAAATTTTTATTCCACTTACTTTAAAGAAGTCGTAGTAGTTGGTGCTTTTGTTGGGTTGGCATTGGAAGAATTAGTGGCATCGATGGGTGAATGCTTAAATGAAAATTTTTGTGAATATTTAAAGATTTGTATGGACCCAATAAAATTGTTTTCGTTTTGTCAATTTTATACATTTTTGAAGCCTCTTCCAAATATTCTATTGCAAAAAGCAAAACTTACAAAAATTTTGATATAAAAATTAAAATTAACTAATCCATGGTTTTGACCTGATCAATCTTCGACTTATTTTTGCTTCATGTTCTGCCAATTTCTGGTCTTTTTGGCCAATCTTCGCTTTTTGCCCATCAATTTCATTTTCCAATGTGCCAATTTTTGCTTCTTTCTCCTCCATTTTTCCCCTCAAATATGTATTTTTCTCTTCCAGTGAATAAATTTCCTCGTCCTTCTCTTCCAATATTTGGTCGTTTTGGCCAATTTCTTCTTGCAATGAGCCAATTTCCCTTTGCAATTCACAAATTTTGCTTGTTAATTTTTCATCCTGTTGTTCAATTTCATATTCCAATTTGTAAATTTTTAATTCCTTCTCATCCAACTGTTGCTTATTTTGGCCCATTTCCTTTTTGAGTACATCAATTTCTTCTTTCAGAGCACAAATTTCCTCATCCTTCTTCTCCATCTTTTGATCATTTTGGCCAATTTCACTTTTAAGCCCAACAATTTCCTCTTCCAATGCGCAAATTTCCTCATTCTTCTCTGCTAATTTTTCGTCCTTTTGGCCAATTTCTTCAATCAATGTGCAAATTTTTGCTCCTCTCTTCTCCAAAATTTTATCCTGCGAAGAAAGTTGCTCTTCCAAAGATTCAATTTTTGCTTCATGTTCGGCCAATTTGTGGTCCTTTTGGTCAATTTCTTTCTTCAATTTGGCCATTGTTTCCTCTGTTTTTGCCAACTTTTCCTCCATTGATTCATTTGGCTTCTCTTCCATCATCTTCTTCACATTTTCCATTCCATTTATGAGTCGGCCAATTTCCATGTCCAAATTGCCAATTTTCGTCTCATTCGCCACCAATTTTTCATCGAACTAAAAAAATAAAATTCGCAAAAAATTGGGATGAATTTCTCCAAATTTTAGAGTAAGAATAAGAATCTAATCACCAATTATTTTTGGCTTTAGTAAAATAATTAATAAAATTTACATATTTCTCCAAACGATCAATTTTGCCATCCAATTTGCTGCCAATCTCATTAGAATCCGCTTTGTTTGACAATTTCATGGTTTCCATTTCCTTCTTCAATTCCACCAATTCAACCTGCAAATTAAATTTCTTAAATTTTCTTAAAATATTATAACCTTAATCTTTTCAATTTCTCCTACCGTCGCATCATTCGACTTGGCCTCAAATTCGTCCAATGCAAAATCGGCCATATTCATTTGTTCCAAATCACTGCAAATTGACGATCCTTCGCTTTTTCTTGACTGCTTATTTTCCATTTAAATCGACAAAATAATTATTCTTGATTGTTAGGAATATTCAAATGTTTAGCTTTTTCTAAAATTAAAAATGCTTCAATAATATAAGTTTTTGGTTGTGTTGCTAATCGATGTTTATTTTTTAATGGCCGATAAATACTTTAAAAAATGGAATGAATGAATGGCAGTGGCAGAATGGGAAAAAAAAATACTAGGAATGGGAATGGAAATATGAAAATGATGAAATTGAGTTGGGGGTTGGGGATTGAGTTCGTGATAAAAAAAAATCGATTGGTCAATGGCCAGCAGCAGTATGGCGGATGAATAGGCTATTTTATATTTTTGTGTTCTTCCTTCTTCTGCACAATCATCATCATCATTCATCTCTCATTCAAAACATTTTTATATCTTTTAATTAACATAAAAAGCAGCATATTTCCGAATTTCATCAAAAACACCAATTATAAAACATTTCAATAAACAATGTTTTTACGAGTTTTATCATTTAAAAACTAGCGTTTTGAATGATTTTAAAGGTTATCCAACATGCTAAATCTGAAACATCATTTGTTTTTTGCTTTTTGGTTTAATCCTTGTAAATAGCCCAAAACCGGTTTGGATAAAATGTCTTAAACCATATACTTTTTTCAGCAAAACTTGATTGCAGTTTGCACTTAAAAAGAAAAAGGAAAAAAGGCTAGCCGTGAAAATAAAAATTAATTTAAAATTTTTTCTTTACTGAATATTGGCCAAATCAAGCTGATTTTGCCTAATTTCAATATGTTTTCCTGGATTATTGGAAAAAAATGGCCTAGCGACCAAATTAACTTTGAAAGAACTCAAATTTGCTTCTTTGGTATTTAATTTATTAATGCCTTTTGATTATTCAATAGAATTTTTGTACAATTATAATTTATATTTTTTTTATCCAATTTCATTGTTCAAATTGTTGAATCATGATGGTTCGAAAAATTTAATTAATTATCCGAAATGAAAATGGATTAATTAAAATTAAATATATTTAAAAAAATAAGGTAAATCTTTATCCAGAAAGAAAGATAAGAATATTCTGAAGAATTTATACCAAAAATGTATTGATAATTCAGTCAAAGTGTAAAAGTGAAAATGTTCCATGTATATTTTAAATTAGGGCACCAAACAAATATAATTTGCTCTTTCAATCTTCTTTCATATATCATTCATTCTTCTCTTCATTTAGCATAGTATTTACCAATAAGAATTTGGCGAGCTAAAAATTAAAAAATAAAAATTTGAATAAAAATAATTTAATCACCATCAGAAATTGGCACTTTTGTTGATAAAACAAAAGAACTGCAGTGATTTTTGCAAAGAATTCGGGGAACCTTCCTGCCAAGTGCATGATTTCTACGCTGACGAACGTAGTCCAGCAGGAAAAATTCATCGAAATCGATCGATTGATGACGGCAAGAAGGACGTTCGCATTTGAAGCAACCAACATGGTAGAGAAGATCACCAACTTGACGGGCCCAATCAGTTTGCCTGTGGATAAATAGTATTTTTTTAAATACAAATCAGAATTTAAAGTGTTAAATTAAAAATTTTATTTATATTTTATATGTAATTTGTTTTTGATTTTCCATAATATTTTTTTATTCTAATTGCTAATATCCATCAATATTTTTATCTTTTTCAATAAATAATAATAAATTTGTAAAAATTAAATTCTGGCATGTGGCATTTAAAATTTGGTAATTTTAATTAACTCACAAAAATCCTTGTTCACAACCGGCACAATATCCAAACAAACTGAAAAAAAAAAATATTTAAAAATTTTATTTTTCTTCAAAAACTTACTTTGGATATGCCTTCTTCAATTCCTTTTTGTCGGCATCTTCACCAACAGTTGGTGCTTTTGTTGGTCTGACGGGTGGAGGTGGAAGCTTAAATGAAAAGTTTAAATTTGGTTATAAAATTTTTTGATAAAAAAATTTGTATAGAACAATTCAATTATAAATATTTTATACGGATAAAGATTCAAAAAATAAATAAAATGAAATTTTAAAATTACTAATTTTTGAAAATTATTGTGCAAAATTCTATGGCTTTTCTTTTTGTAAGTTAATTACATTTTATTGTCAAGTTTGTAGTTTTTACTATAAGAAAAACTAATAAAAATTTTGATGTAAAATTTTATATTGATTAACCTCTGCCCATGTTTTGACATCATCAATATCCACTTTCCCAATAGTTGATTGTTGATCAACCGTCTTCTTTTGCTTCAATTTGGCAATTTCATTTTCCAATGCGACGATTTTTGCTTCCTGCTCTGCCAATTTCTGGTCTTTTTGGCCAATTTCTTCTTTCAGAGCACAAATTTCCTCAGCCTTCTTCGCCATCTTTTGTTCATTTTGGTCAATTTCCCTTTCAAGCCCAACAATTTTCACTTCCAATGCAAAAATTTCCTTATCCTTCTCTGCCAATTTTTCATTCTTGCGGTCAATTTCTTTCTTCAATTTTCCCATTGCCTGCTCCGATTTTGCCAATTTTCCTTCGAGCGATTTGTCTTCTTTTTTCCCTTGCTTCTGATTCTCTTGAGCCAATTTTTGAAATTGATCATTCATCTGACATTGAAAAAAATTATTTTTTATTTAAATCAAAAATTTTATAATAATTATGATTTAATAAAAATTTTAGATTTTTCGAGAGGATGGAGGATCATTATTTAATTTTGGATTTCAATTCGAATTAAACTATAAGCATCATTTAGCATTTTAAGTAAATTTTCAGTAAAAATTATAAAAATTTACATATTTCTTCAACTGATCAATTTTCCCATCAAATTTGTTGGCAATTTCGTTTGAGTCCGATTTGCTTGCCAATTTCATGGCCTCCATTTCCTTCTTCATCAATTCCACCAATTCAGCCTGAAAATTAATATTTTTATTTTAAAATTATTTTTAAAATATTAACCTTCATCTTTTCAATTTCCCCGGCGTTTCCATCATTTTTGGCCTCAATTTTGCCCAGTCCAAAATCAGCCATATTCAATTGTTCCAAATCACTGCAAATCGACGACCCTTTACTTTCTGCTGACTTTTGCTTATTTTCCATTTAAATCGACAAAATAATAATTCTTGATTGTTGGGAATATTCAAATGTTTAGCTTTTTCTAAAATTAAAACAAGTTTAATAAAATATGTGCAACTATTTAAGTTTTTTGGTTGTGTTGTAAATCGATAATATAATCGATGCCCATGCCTTTATTATTGGTTTATTTTTTAATGGCCTATATAATATAACTACTTTAAAAAAATGGAGAATGTGAATTGAAATGGATAATGGAAATGGCGGGGAAAGCAATTTGGGAAATGGTGGGAAATGGTGAAGGGAAATGGCAATTGGCAAATGGGAATATGAAAATGATGATGATGAAATTTGGGATGGGTATGAGGGTCGTTATAAAAATCGATTGGCCATCATTGGTCAATGGCCAGCAACAGAAAGACGGCGGATGGGGATTTGGATAGCTATTTTTGTACTCGGCTAAAAATATTTTAAAATATCGAAAAAAATACTTTTGGAATTTATTTCTTTTTACTCATTTTTGAACAAAAAAACCAACCATCGCCAATTCCCAATCCCAACTTCTTCTTAGTTACGGGCTCTTCTCCGCAGGCAAAGGCATTGGAGGGCTTCAACTTTGACTAAATTGTAGCACGGAAGTTGTAGTGCAAGGAAACAAACTTGGTATATTTTTTCAGAGACTCGGCATGATCGATTTAGTCTAGAAATTTCTACTTTTGAGCTTGTTTTAAATATAATATACATACAAAAAATTTTTTGTTATTTTTAATTATTATGTAAATTTTGTGGGTTAAATTTGAATATGAGGAGCTTTTGAGAAGTTTATGCGTATGAGACAATGAAACAAGAGACAAAACTCGATTTTTTCAATAAAAATATTTCGTCTTTTATTTAACAATTTTCAAAATAAAAAGTACAAATTTTCTGTTGAAATAATTTTTGCCAATTTTTATTAAATTTACAAAGAGTAAAAATTTTTGAAAAAAATATCAAAATGCAAAGAAAAAAAGTAAATGTAGATTATCTTGATTTATCCATCTTGTTTAACTTTGAATTTGGAAATCGAGATCTGTGATATTGCGGCACAAAAAAGTTGAATGATTGCTGTCAACAAGAACATTGTGCTCCACTAAATATTAAAATTAGAATTTTATGAATTTTAGCAACAACCTTGTCCAAATTCGTTGTTTCTTTTGATATGAAAATATTCACAAAATATGGAACTAGCCTTTAAAAATTCAATTTAAATTGAATAAATTCAAATTTATCAAAACTAACATTGCAATTGAATAAAGAACAAATGTATTCAGGGAATTCAACGCTTGCGTATGTGGATGAGAAACCTGTCAAATCAAAGAGAAAATAAGATTTTACTCATTGCAGTTTTTTTTTCTTAACTATTTTATCAAAAAAATAGTTTTAAAACATTCCAAATTAATATGGTATCTAATCACAATCAGTCAGAAGCCTATATGATACTTCCTAGCTCTTAATAAAAAAAAATACATATAAATCTGCCCTCTACAAATCACTTCATAATTCTATGGGATGTCTAGGATTCTTTTCTTACCATTTTAACAAACTTGACAATTCCAATAACCCAAAATCCATTGAAGACGACTGCCAATATGAAACAAAGTTGGATGAGCCAAATTTGGGAATTTGTGGGCATCAAAGACAAAAACAAATAGCAAAAAGCAATAGCCACCTGAGAAAAAAAAATTACTCAGTCAGAAGTGCTATATAGTATTGTTATTGGATGTAGGCATACTTTTGAAATTTAATTTCTTTCGAAAAATTATCAAATTGAAGCATAAAACATTTATTACTATTTAAAAATAACATAATAAATTCTTCTAAAAATACTATAATAATTTAAGAATAATGTTTTAATAGAGCATGCTTAATAAAATATATTAGTATAACAAAAAAGCTGAAATTTTTGATAGATGAAAACATATTACTTGGAATTGTAAGAAATTAAAAATTTTAATATGTATAAAGTATAAAAACAACAAACTTCTGAGCCTGTGGCGAGCATTGTTATAGTTATTTTTGGATTCTTCCTAAGGATTATGATACGATCACAAAGCCAGCCCATGATAGGTGCGGCAATCGCTGAACATAAATAAGGCAATCCTGTCAAAATTCCAGTACCATTTGTACTGACATTATGTGCCTAAAATTTTCCATATTCAATTATGTAATATAATTTTTGTGAAAATTTAACAATTTATCGCTTTTTTCTAAATTTATTAAAAGTGGATTATTAAATGGAATCAAAAAAACTTAATGGATACTCAAAATTTTGAACATTAGTTTAGATTTCAATCAGATCATCGTTAAGCTCATTATGTATAACAAATTATTGTTAACTGGAAATTGATTAATTAAACTTCTTTAAATACGATTAAATAAATTTTGACTCAAAATTAAAGTTTTAGCTAGTTATTCTAGGAATTAAATTTAAATTACCATTTATCATTTTTATTTTTTCTTACAATTTTGAAGAAAGTCGGTCCATATTGTGTGAATAGTTGTTGGCCCAGTGTTATGCCCATGCCTGAAATGAATACAGCCCAGACATGAGGATTTATGAGCTTAATAAAAATATTTATAAAAAAGTAATTTTTATTTTAAATATGCTCTTTTTACCATTTGAAATATCACTTTTCTATCAGTTTTTTCTCGCTTATTCTCTGTTAAATTGCGTCCATCCTGAATTCTTTTCAATTCTGTCTCATTCACTGATCTTAATTAGTTTATTATTTTTTGAATTTTTGTACTAATTTCACTCACTTATGTTCGTTCGGTGTATTTTTATAAAAACAATAAAAGGCAAAAAATAAGCTGATTGTCATGGAGCCCAGCATATAATAGATGGACGTCCATCCCAGATAGGGAACATCGCAGAGTACGCCGGAGAGTAACATGGTTATGCATCTTCCAAACTGAAAATGTTTTACGCAATTATATACTAAGTTAAATAAGTCAAATTTAATTTTCCTAAATATTTTTGGCATGTATAATTTAAAACTAACAATATTAAGAGAAAAGACTAACTATCTTTCGTTGGCCTCTTTTTTCCATTATTCATTAAAAAATATTATGAGTTACTTAGAAAAATCCTATTTTAGTCATTATAGATAATCATTAAACCAGTTTTAAAAAGAATTCGAAGTTATCTTCTTCAAATAAAATAAGAAATAATTTAAAATAATGACAAATTTAATTTAAAAAAAAACAACTTGGAAATGCGATGAGATGACACCCATAAACAATGTTGCCTCTCCCAATGGACTCCAATTTGTACTGATTTTTTCTGAAAAATTTTTAATAATATAATACCAAATTAATAATTTATATTTAAAAAAGAGGACTAACCCATTGCAACATAAGAAATTGCCAATATCAATCCCTTAATTTGGATTTCATATTAAAAATTTAAATATTTTGTCAAAGTACTTCTAGAATACGAATGCACATCATTGTTGCAAAGTTGATGGGTGGTATAAGGAATTTGGTTGCTGCAGGCACCAAAATTGTTGCCAATCCTCCGAGTAGACCATACAATGAAAAAACGTGCCGAAAGTCCATATAGTTACTGATTGCGTTGAGTAGCAGAGAGCCAAACAATGTGCCCATAGCAAGGCCCGAGAACAGCCAGCCCTGTTGAGAAAATGTGAAATAGGGCACGGCAGATTCATAATTGTGCGGTTCTTCAAAAAAAAGTTAGATATTAGAGTGAATCATTAATAATTTAAGCGGTAAGCTACAACTGGGCGCTGTCCCAACTGAGTGACGGAGCTTGTAATTCATTAAGGACTAAACCGATATTGATGATTTTGGTGTCAAATAAAGAGTGCACTACTGTGCTATCGATAGATATGGTTCATAATTAGCAGAGTTGTACTTTAAAAATCATTATATAAGATTTCTATTTACAAATTTGCGAATTTTTCATGGTTTTTTGAACACAATTACACCAAATTTGACCAATCCAAATTAATTTTATATTCGATATCCAGTGCGCTCTTTAATTTGATATTAAAATCATTAATATGGGTTTAGCCCTAGCTACAAGCGCCGTCGCCCTGACCTCCCAATTTAAGATGGTGCAAAATTAAAATAGGGAAATATCAAAAGTTCTCTCCTCAAAATTCTGATCGATGATAAAATAAGTTCCATTTGAGGATGTGAATAAAAATAATTCATTTAAAAATTTCCGTTTTTTGTTTTTGTAATTTTCATATCACATTCTCGATAAATTATATGTTAGCGGTAAAGTTGAAATTAGATAAAGTTGAAATTTATACACTATTTCGCCGAACAATCAGAGTACAAACCTAACCCTAGCCCTTAGACCCTACCCCTAATCCCATGCTGTCGAGTCCCTAACCCTAAACCTTTATTTAGTTTTTCGATACCTCACTTTTCTCTGCTTCTATAACGAAAAATAGTGTGTAAATTTCAACTTACCTGAATTACAACTCTACCGCCGACATATATAATATATTAACGCAAGTTAAACTCACTTGTTTGATTTAAAAATTGTTCTTTCTGCTGCAGATGGATTCTCGTAATATTGTCGGAGAATGATTGGGGTACTGTCATGCAAATGACTGTAAAATGTAATGCCATCGCATTACACATTCCCAGTGTTAGGCATAGTGTGCTCAGAATTAGCACGATGAATCTGATGCGACCATTAAAAATCCCATCAAATTTTTTAGTATCAGAAGATTGTTTTGTAGAATCGACTATCTTATTGGTCATATTCTCTGTTAAAAAAGAAATAATAAAATCATAGATTTAAATAATAATTATTAGTTATTTAAAAATTATGATTACTAGATGAAAAGAGACTAATATATGAAGCCTAACTTAAAAAAATAGCATCAATAAAGAAGGAAAATGAAAACATTTAGTAAAATATTTTTTCTCTTGATTAATCTTTTATAAATTTAAACTCTTGTTAAGGATATGCTTATCATAACCTTGCGAAGTAATCTTTTTTAAGGTTTTTATGTGGCATGGGAATTTATTTCGAAAAAGTGACTTAGTGAAAAAATTTAAAAATTTCTCATCATGGAAAAATTTTAAAAAAAGTGGCCCATTTTAAGAAATTTTTAAATATTTCCCAAAAATAATGCTAAGTTAAAGCCTATACATCATTTTTATTTTATTGAATTTAAAGAAATGAAAATGAATGTGAATACTGAATATAGTATAGAATAATTTCAAATTAAGTTAATTGTTGTTTTTATGGGAAATATTTATTAATTATTATATCAAAAATTTATTAATATAAAATATTATTTTGAAATTTAATCATTTTATACAAAAATTGTTGGAATCAAAATTTAAAAATTAGTAAAAAATATGTATCAATATAAAATTAATAAAATAAATTGTTAGTAATATTTGATCAATCACTCTTTTACCCCACATTATATTTAGTAAACTCACGTCTGACAGACAGAAGAGAAATTAAACAATTTTTAGTAAAGTTGCAAAATGATGAAAATAATGATAAAAATAAACAAATTAAACTGTTTTGTTACCTTAACACTTACTAATTGAAAGCCAAATTCGATAAATCCTTTTAACAAATTCGAAATAAGTATATTTTAAAATAAATTGACGAATTTTTACTAAAAAGGATTACTTTTTACTAAATGTGTAAATGAAAATATTTGCAAATTATTATTAAATTTAGTAATTAAATCAAATATATGACGAATTTTACGAATAATTAAGAATTTTTTTTACTAAATTATACATATAAGTTAGAGGAAAAGCAAATATATATAAATAACCCCCAGAACATTCAATCTATTCGTCTCACCAACAATTAAAATTAATTTAAAAAATTCAACAACCTAATAAAAATGCATTTGTTCCAAATTCCCATTGAGATGACAGAAGATTCGAATAAATATCAGAAACTGGCAAATCAAATGGTTGATGCTTGGCGCACGGATGGTGTTTTTTACATCATTGCGGATGACCAATTATTTGTGAATATGGCCAATGCATTCCAGGCGAGTAAACAGTTCATGGAGAAGCCACTGCGGTATAAGAAGAAGCATATCAATGATTTGGCCTACAGTGGTTATTTCAATGGAGGAGAAGAATATGAAGTTGATCAACTCAAACAGAATGGAGAGTCAATCAATGCCGAGAATGTGATTGGTGGACAGAAGCCGAATCTACGTACGCAATGAAAAGAAAATAAAAATATCAGTGAATATTTTCAGAAAATTGGGAATCATTT
This sequence comes from Pratylenchus scribneri, assembly GCA_030063045.1. NCBI lineage: Eukaryota > Metazoa > Nematoda > Chromadorea > Rhabditida > Pratylenchidae > Pratylenchus > Pratylenchus scribneri. The sequence goes on from JAQSEB010000070.1 coordinate 204,426, forward strand.
GCTATTTCCAAGGATTTGCCATTGGATGATCAACGAGTCCTCTCAAAATGGCCTTGCCATGGACCAGTGCCATGGCCAAATGAACATTTTAAAAATGCAATGGTCGACTTCATGAATGAATTGGAATCCATTGGCAATATTGTCATACGTCTAATTGCCCTTGGACTTGGTCTGAATGTGGATGTATTCAGCCGAATTTGCAAGGATGGATGGCATCGGATGCAGACATTGCATTATCCAGAAAAAACGGTCAAATTGGCCACATCTCTAAGCTCTCATACTGATGAAGCATTGTTGGTGTTACTGTCACAAGATAATATAGGTGAAAAATATATTTATTCAAAGCAATAATTTAAATAATAAGGCGGCCTCTATGTTCGTCCGCCTATCGAAGGTGAGGCAAGGCCTCGAAATTGGTTGGAGACGGAAAGTAGCTCTGGACTTTATCAAGAAGAGGAGCCCTGGAATCGGGTGATACCTTTGCCCGGCACATTGGTCTGCTTCCCGGGCGACATTTTTCAGTTGATAAGTGACGGTCAAATTCTTGCCACAATGCATAAAGTGATGACTGGACCCAAAGAGCGCTATTCATTCGCCTATTTCTATGAACCAAATTTTAACACATTGCTCCGACCTCTTGTCAATTCACCCGAAGCAGAAGGAAGTGAGGAAGACAACAACAATGGCATTTTCTATGGAGAATTCTTCACCAAATTGTTCATGAACATTTACCCGAATCGAATTACAACAAAAAGGATGCTGGAGGAAAAGGATCGACTAAGGGTGCTGACTGAATTATCGACAAAGGCGAGAGAGGGAATATAAGAATAACAATAAGAAGGAAAAAGAACATTGCTTACAATATTAATCAATTTAAGCTTGCTTATTCATTGCCATGTTAGCCCTTTGGCAAGGCAATAAAAAATATTTTATATTTTGTGGATAAATAAATTCTTGAAATCCAATTGTAGTATTTAAAAAATCCTGATTTAGCAAAATAAATTTTAATTTTAAGCAATTCGACTCAGTAGTTTTTTTAAAAATTTAGCTTTATTTAAAAAATTGAAAAAAAAAATAAAATTTGTATTTTAAACAAATATCAGGATTTTGTGAACCTTTTATGCAGAATTAGTAAGATAGTTGTTCAAAAAAGAAAAAAAATATTTCGAAATCACAAATTTGTCCATGTGATGTGAATATAATTAGATCCAATGATGAAAAAAAGATTTTGGTTTTTCCAAATTTTGATGTTACTTCATTTTAGGCTTTCATATACATAGTTGCTTCAGAAAATGTTCTTTTTGATTTTGCAATTGCGCAATTTCTTTGACCATTTCCCTTTTTCGATGGTTCAATTCTTTCCTTTTGCCTGCAATTTCTGCACTTCTTCATTACTCAAATTCAATACATAGAGTTCATGTGCCCCTAAAGCTTTGTTTATAATGAGTGTGTTCGTGTTAGGCTAAAAGTTAATGCCTTTTTTGTGAACACCCCCAAAATCGTATGAATTCAGGTCTGGATGTACGTAAATGTCTACGGGTGTTCACAATGGAAAAATCAAAAAAAGCATTAACTCAATCGAGTTAATGCTACGAGTTAATGCTATAACATGAACTCAAAAACAAGGGAAAGCAAAAAATCAAAATAATTTGATCATTCGTGGTTGTGTTCATGTTCCTGTCCGGGCACAACTTCATGTCCTCATTGTGAAATGGCATAGATATTCTTAAGATTTTTTGACATTAAAGGAACACGAACATTTACACGAATATGAACACAACACAAACTCTCTCATTGTAAACAAAGCTTAAAGCTTGTCCACAATGAGAGTGTTTGTGTTCATATTCGTGTGTGAGTGCGAATGAGATCACTAAAATACGAAAAAATCTATGCCATCACACAATTAAGACATTATATGTTGTGCATGAACGAATACGAAGTGCATAACTTCAAATATATTTGGAATTTTGGTCCCTTGTTTTTGATTTAATGCTAGAGCATTGACTCGATTTTATTCATGCTTTTTTGATTTTTCCATTGTGGTCACCCGTAGAGATTTTGGTTCATGCTCGAGTTCATGCTAAGCATTAACTCATGCATGCAGATTGCAGGCCTGAGTTCAGACAATTTTGTGGTGTTCATAATGAAAATGAAAAGCATTAATTTTTAACCTAACACAATCACGAACACTCTCATTGTGGATAAAGCTTAAATTGTGGCAAATATTTCGAAATTCCAATGCCAAATTGTTTCCAATGCCAAATTGTGCGATCTTCCTCGATTAATTTATTGATTATGATCAATTTTTTCAATCCATTCATTCAATTCTAATTTTTTTTTAAAATTATATTATAATTTTATACAATTTTATGTAAATAAAATGTCGGGTTAACGTAAGACTTTTATAAAAATTTCTTAATTTTCTTTATCATTCATATAGAAAGAGATTATTTTCCAAATTAATTGGCCGACCCCAGAAAAAATAATAAATATTTTTAAGTTCAGTCGAGTGAAACCGGTTTCCCATTTATTTTTTCGTAAATAATTCTTTAGTAATGAAAAAGGAAAAAAAGTGAATTAAAATTAGTAATTTTCCGTTTTTAATTCTAATGTAGAAAATGGATTCTCCTTGATTCTTCTAACCCGTGCCAGTTACAAATTCCCGAAAACATTTTTAGCCTCCACCCTTAATTCCGACCTCGACACTGTCAACCCCGACAAATCCCGAAAATCCTGCCCCCGACAATCAAGGGTGCAACCCTATTTCATGTGCACTTAATGATGGTATGCTTTGTGTTGTTTGCTTATTTATTTAATAATTTTTAGTAATATCCTTCATTATTGTCGTCATTATGATTTCAATTTTCATCGTATTCGTAAGTCAGCAGAATTATTGTTTGGATTTTGGAATTAAAATTTTAATTTACTTAAAAAATAATGAAAATAAAAATACAAATGAAATTTAAATGGTTCAATATTTTCTAAATTAGCTGGGTAGGATTTATCAAACTCATCGAATGGTATATAATTTGTCATTGTAAAGAATAAAGGTATTAAACATTCTAATTAATTTTTATTGGTTCAAAAATATAAGTCAATATAGACAAATGATGAATCTTGAGACACAAAGGGATTTATTTATTGGATATGGTTATTGACTATATGGATTTATTAGCAGATCTGCCGGGCTGGACCATTGAACTGAATAATTATAATCTTCGACATTACTGTATTTAAAAAATTTTTTTAAAAATAGTAAAATTATCATTTATCTATAGAATTTTTGGCAATTTTTGAGTTTAGGTCCCTTTTTGAAATTGAGGTAAAAATCATCTCATATAGCCGTTAACCCTAACTAACGTCCAAAGAGGAGAAGGAGACCCATCACTTTTATTTTACCCTTCTCACGAAAAAAGGGGACCTACCTAAACTCAACAAGTACCCAATTTATTTTATATAAATAATAAAAATGCTTAACATTAAGATATTTATTTAAATAATTTATTAAAATTTTTAATTTAATTTATTTAAAAGTGTATTTTAATTCAAATAAGATAATGTTCATTTAAATTATTTCAAACGAATTAAAATAAATTCTTATACTAATAAGAATTTATTGTTACAGATTATAATAAAATGTTGTGGTCATTTTGGCCTACCAAAACGAAAACGAGGTCAAATTTGCGCTGCTAATTGCATAAAATTGATCCTAGGTGCCCAGAATAGCGAGGTAAAATTTGTTTTTGTGAAATTTGTATAAAAATTCAATGAGGATTGATGATTAGAAATACAATGTTTTTTAAGGTTGGCCGTCTCTGCACATTCACAATTGATGCGACCAACGCGAGTGCCGGCGATTTTAAAATATTTGTAAATGATGGAACGAAAAATATGCCAAATTATGCGGAAAAAGTGAGCCATGCTCAATTCAGAGTCTCATTCATGCCACAGGAGGCCCGAGAGCATACAATCAATGTCAAATTTAATGGTGTGCCAGTGCCAGGTAATAATATTATTTATTCAAAAAATACAAACTTAAAAATACCATACAAGTAAAGAATTGCCCAATTTCCAATTAAAAATATTTTATATTTTTGCAATTATAAAAGTAAAAAGAGAAAATTTATTTAATTGCTTAGAAAAGTAAATGTACATACAATCAAATTAAAAATTTATTAAATTATTTTTTATTGTATGAATATTGAATTTTTTATTATAAAAATATCATTAAATCCAGAATAATTGTTTTCAGGAAGTCCACTGCGTTTTAAAATTTTACCTGCTTCACCACCTTATTCTTGGCTATGTCCCTCCCAATTCAAACAGGCCAATTTGACGCCATTCTCAGACATTCATTTGGTCATACCATCGGCACCAATATTACATGCATCAAATTCGGTCAGAACCCATCAATAAATTCCGGAAAAAATGGACCGCGGTGTGGAAACTGGAGCGCAAATTTTCCCGATAAATTAATTACTCATGCCAATTAAATAAATGATAAATATTAAATAATGATAAATTAAATTCAATTTAAAAAATTGATTTATCCATTTACTTTTTTAATATAATAATTTCAATAAATTTTTCGCATGCCTACTTAAAATCTTTTCATATTGATGGATATTCAAGAAAAAACTGATGCAGCGAATAATTTTCGAAGAATTGTCCAAAAATTGTAGAAGATATTTAATAATTTTTAAATCATATTTGAAAAGAAATATGAGTTGACTTTGTCATTCATTTTATGTTGTAATATTTTTTAATTTCATAATTTTATTCATAATTGTAAAATCAATAATTTTAATTGGCCGACCCCAGAAAAAATAATAAATATTTTTAAGTTCAGTCGAGTGAAACCGGTTTCCCATTTATTTTTTCGTAAATAATTCTTTAGTAATGAAAAAGGAAAAAAAGTGAATTAAAATGAGTAATTTTCCGTTTTTAATTCTAATGAAGAAAATTGGATTCTCTTCGATTCTTCTAACTATTGTCAATTATTGCCAATTCCAAATTCAAATTTCACAAGACGATACTTTTCAGTTTTGAGCCAACCTAACCAAAATTTATCAAAATTGGTTCCTAATGGTAATAACAGTGATCACGAATTTCATCAAAAAAAAAATAGATTTTTAAATTAATATTTCAATTATTTTAGCAATTTTAAACTTCATACAAATGGCTTACGATCCACTTATTGATGGTATGTTGCGTGTTGCCTAATGGTTATTTTTTTTAAATATTTAGTTCTTACATTCACCATTTTATTCTCAATTTTCATCATATTCGTAAGTCCGGAGAATTATGATTAAAAATAAAATTATAATCTAGTAAAAAATATAGAAATAAAACTAAGTAAATTAAAATGGTATAAATATTTTCTAAAATCGCATCCTATACCAATAGAACTTAACACTTAACTAACACATTGAATGCATATAATTTATCTTTTTAGAAAATAAAGGTATTATAATATAAACCGTAAAGCTTCTAATAAATGTTGATTTTTTGGTTCAAAAATATAAGATAAAACAGGCAAATGATGTGTCTTGAAGAAATCTATTTATTTGAATATGTGTTATGGGAATTGATTATATAAATTTTATATTTAAATGTGGGTCGGTCAGCTGATGGATGATGTTCAGGGTGACCGTTTGACTTGACCAAAAATGTGGCTTTTGCTATAAAAAATGTAGGAAAAATGTGGCAAAATTTTCCGAAAATGTGGCAAAAAATGTGGCATTTTTTTAAAAAGCTTTAAAACTCGTTAAAATTTATTTAAACCATTTATTCTTTTTATTTTTCTAATGTTTTTATTCTATTTAGAAATTCTTGATTGCCAGAAATTTTCTCGCAATCTTATTAGCCAAAAAATGACACAATAGAGGAAAAATTTTATCCACAAAAATGGCCCCAATAGGGGAAAATTTTTGTCAAAAATGGCCGCGCAGCGAAAAATTTTAGCTTTTTTAGAGGGTATTTACGGAATTTTAATGATTTTCAATAAAATTTTCTAAATCTCAAAAATGTGGAAAAATGTGGGGAAAGTCAAAAATGTGGAAAAAATGTGGGAGAATGGTCGAAAATGTGGCAAAAGCCACATTTATGTGGTAAAACGGTCACCCTGTGATGTTTTAAAAAATAAATAAAAAAGATAAAAATATTTTAATTTATTTATCTAAAAGTGACTTAATTCAAATATGATAAAATTCATTAAATTAATTTCATGCTAATTTAAATTAATCCTTATAATAAGACTTTTTGTTGCAGATGATAATGAAATATTGTGGTCGTTGTGGCCTACCAAAACGAAAACGAGGCTCAATTGATGCCGCGAATTCGAATCCAACACTTTCTCCGAAATCTAATCCATAACATCTGCTGCGATATTGTTGATAAGCGAAAAATTTTCGAAGAATAATCAAAAAATATTCATGTAATCATTCATAACAAAATAATAATGCACTTTAAAAAATTGTTTTTAATTCATGATTTTCTGCATAAATTTTTTTATCCCTATAATAAAGCCAGCCCTCGACTTGGAAAAAAATTTATTTTGAAAGAAATTTTAATAATAAAACATTAATATTTATTTTCAATATTTTAAATGAGAATATCTCTCAGCAATTTAAATTATATTGATATAATCATAATCATGCAAAAAATTAAATAATTTTATAAATTAAATGGACAATTATAATTGACTTTTTTGTGGTTTATTTTGTCTACAATTTTTTAATAATTTGCGAGACTCCATAACAACTTCCCACCTATTCCCTTTAATTTTTTGATTAATTACATTCTCAAAAATCGATGTACAAAAATTCATGGCTCACATTTTGTTTTTATAATACTCTTTTCAATTTTTTAAACTATATTTTGCAATTGATATGAATTATGAATTAAAAATAATTTCATCCTTTTTAATTGACCAATTAAAAATAATTAATAATAAAAATTAATCATTATTTAATTCAGATGTATTCATTTGTATTTTTTAATTTTTTATTTATATTTCCTTTTATATTTGTTAATTCAAGTAATTCTGATTGGAATTGTGGCAAAAAAGTTGTTGGTTATTTTACTTCAACAAGTCAGAGGGAATTGAATATGGAACAGGTTTGCTGAATAATAACAAGCATTAGAAGGAATTTTATGCATAAATTAATTCAAATATTGTAAACATTTAAGATTACATTATAAAAAGAATAAACAAATTATTTAAATTTTTTTAGCATTTTTAAGTTAAGTTGTATTTAGTTGTATTTACAATTGTTCTTAAATTTAAGGGAAATAGCCTTACACATTTGATTTATGCCGAAAATCTTCAAATTAACAAAGAGGGGAATTTTTACTGGTCTGATTCGCCACATTTTAATGCAACATTGCAGGCGGCAAAACAATTCCCTGCCACCAAATTTATGGTCTCAATAGGAAGATGGTATTGTATTTTAATTTTAATGTTTTTTAATTTATTATAATATTTATTAGGGATGGAGATTCAAAAAATTTAAGTATTATTTTAAATGATGAAACAAGCCGTATGGAATTTCGTAAAACTCTAATTTCTTTGATCAAAGAAAATAATTTGGATGGAATTGTTTTTGATTGGGAATATAATGCTATAACAAATTCAATCGAGGATGTTAAGGTAATTAAATCTTCACTCTAACAATTAAATTTAATTTTTTCAATTAAATATTTCTTTTATTGTTAGTTCATCCATTATTTTTTTAAATATTTACTTAAGATTTTTTTATATTTTAAATTAATATTTCATATTTAAAAATTTTTTTATTATGGATTATCTTTATTAATCCCATTTTTTACTTTTTATTTTGCACAAATTAATTCTCTGAGCCCCGAAGGGGCGAAGAAGATAACAATAGTCACACTTCCCTAACTGAGCTAATGATGATAATAATTAATTTATCAATTTACCTTATATGGAATTTATGCGAAATTTTTTAAATTTAATTATTGAAATTTAATAAACATTCCATATAAAACTAAATTTGTAGAGGGACAAAATCCATTTCATAAATCTGCTTAATGAATTACGTTTTGCATTTAATCAACTGCCAAATCGTCCATTATTATCAATTTTGGCTGCTCAAAGTCCATATGAATTTTTATTTCCAAATCATGCGGAATTGAATCAAATTCTCAATATTGTTGATTTATTTATCATAAAAGCCTATGATTATTATGGAAATTGGAATTGGCTTACCGGGCCACCCAGTCCTCTTTTTGATGCATTTCCAAAGGAACGGTTTGAATCGAGTGAAGCAAAATATGCGGATTGGACAATTCGTTATTATGTTTGCCGGACAAAAAAATTGGAAAAGGTGGCTTCAAATTTGGGGAATCTTGTAGTATTGATGTCCCGAAATTTTTTTTAATTAAAAAAATTGTTTTCTGGAGTTTTCTATGGCGCAAACTTGAATTTTTATCATATTATTACCGCCTTTTACCCTGAAAATACAAATTACCAAGCTGGGATCAAGGCCAATTTTCCAAAATTTTTCATTTAGTCATATTACAGCTAGCTCGTATAATTCAATTGTACTGTAACATTTTTATAAGGTAATATTGCAATATTGCCAAGTTAAATTGTACTATATCTTATCAAAATAGATATTTATTTTCTTATGCCTGCTAATAATTGAATACTATTATAATATAAAAATGATATCATTCGATTCTGCACCCCAAATTGCATCGATTAAGCGATGCTATTTTTAAATTTGGACTTTTGAAAAATTTTTTTCAAATTCGTGAAATGATACACTAATCGACTCGTCTCGTCGAGAAAGAATCTGCTAATGGTTTCGCATAAATTCAAAAACAAAAAAGTTAAGAACCAAAGAAATCAAAAAAAATTTAGCAAAGGACATACGGATTGGAATTGGAACTGCTGCGATGAGCATTTCAGAAGGGACTCCTCCGTGTGCTCCGCCTCCGCGCCGCCAGATGAGCGCTTGGTTCGCCTACACTCCCCACAGTTTCTGCACTCCGGCTACGCACACTCTGGAGTCCACTCTTACATTCCTCCGCAGTTCCAACACATTCCATCGAGACCAGAAAAAAATCAAATAGTCTAAATTTGTAAGTAGGTAGGGTTGCGCTCCCGAGGGTCGGGGGCGAGTTGGACGGGGACGGGGGTGATCGGGGGTGGCACCTTCGGGGGCGGGGACGGGGGTGACCTTGACGGGGGCCCCCGCGGGGATCCCCGCGGGGGCGGGGGTAGTGTAAATTTTTTAAAAAGGCTAATTTTTTAAATAAAAATTTTTCTGAAGAAAAATTTCATACAAAAAATAGACTCACAGAGAAAAATTTTATTTAAAAATAGCCTCGAAGAAGAAAATTTTAACAAAAAATTTTAATATCCTACAAAAATTTGGTCGAAATTTCCATATCGTAACCCATTTTCCTTGAAAAATCCAATAATATGGGGTGCTTTCCACCCCCGTACCCCCGCGGGGGTGAAGGTTCGGGGGACGGGAGTGATCGGGGTGACCCTTCGGGGGTGGGACGGGGGTGAGACTCAAACCCCCGCGGGGGTCCCCGTCGGGGGTGAACCCCGCGGGGACGGGGGCGCAACCCTATAAGTAGGGCCGGTCAAGCTTATTTATGAATATGTAAAATTGGCCTTGGTCCCCTTTTGGCATTTTCATGGTAAAAGTAGGCATGTATTGCCAAGATTGTATGATAAATGAATGTCAGATTCGTGTTCTATGCTCAAAAAAACAAAGAATCAATTTTTGGAAAATTTTTCAGATTGATTTAATTTTAATATTTTTAGCTAATTTTCTTATTTTCTTTGTATGGTTATTATTGGAAATCATCAAGTTTTACGCGAGTTATTGAAAATGATAACGCCGAGGATGGAATTTGGCGAAATGCAAAGGCCCCATTCACTGGAGGAGTGTTAAAATGGCGAACCATAAAAACAATGTTCAATCGGAATATGACAATTTATAATCGGAAAGCAGAAGCACCTTATATTTATGATGAATTGAATAGAACATTTTTGGGCTTCGAGAATGAGCAATCCATCGAGGCGAAGGTTAATTATATTCAATTCATGAATATAGTGGAATAAAATTTGTGCATTAAATCAATTTTTCAAGTGAATATTTAAGCAAGTTTAATATTACTTTAAAACAATGTTAAGATTTGGATGAATTGACTAGAGAAATAATAAATGGATTTGATGGAAATTTCAGTAAAATTGTGACCAAAAAACAGAAAAATACCGTAAATTTTCCCGCCTTAGATTTTGATGACTTATAGCTCTTGAAAAGTGAATTTTAAGAAATTTTTTATTATATTTTGGTTCCCTAAAACTCTTCAAAATACATTATATTTTGTTAAATAATGTCCACATCCACATATTGCGGAGTTTGACCATAAATGTCCCCAATTGAAAGGTAGAAAAATAATTCCCTATGTGGAATTAAAAGAGCATTTACTGTATAGGCCAAAGTCTGGAAATTTTTATTTTTATACCTTAACATTCTGACCAATTATATTCGATCAATCAATAACAAAATGCTTTATATAAATAATTTAATTAATGGTATAAAGTTTTATTAATATAATGGATTGTTGAGAAATTGACCAGTGGATAAATTCGGTTATAAGCCTAATAAATAAAAATATATTTTCAGATCAATTATATATTCAAATATGGCCTTGGAGGTATAAGCCTTTATGCAATCGATTATGACGATGCTGATAATAGTTTAATTCATTTGGTGAAATCAAAAATTAAGTCAAAATGTGAAAATGCAAAAATTGTGGAAAAATACAAGTAAAAAATGTGAAATTTAATTTAAAATTACTAAATTCTTTTTATATTCAGTTGCACACAAAAACAGGATGACGAATGTGAAATGGCTAAAGGAATTTGTACAATGGAACATCAATGTGCCGGCGACAATTTTGTTATGGGAAAATGCAAATCAGCAATTGTCAATGATATTATGTTCGTTCATTGAAAAAATTTACCAATTTAATTTTACTTATTTTTAAATAGCTGTTGTCTTGGCAGCAATATTACAGAGAAGGCCGAAATATCAGAATGGCAAAAAACCGTTTTAGGTTTATTTTTTTGAGTAAAATTTTTCGTTGATCTAATTTAACTTTTTTGCATCTAATAGTTAGATATACATAGGAGAAATAGTGCGGGTAAGAAAATTAGATGCAAAATGAGTTGATTTAGATTCAAGGAAAAGGATGTTTTTTGCCCTTTTATTGTGTGCCATTATTTTGTCCGCATTTTTCATGTTCAAAAAATGGGTAAAATAAGCAAATTTAATTCACATTTTATAAAAATTACAGAAGAAAAATTTTCAAAATAATTCAAGTTTGTGCACAACAACAACCGCTGTAATAAAATGTACATATTTATGTTTTTTTTTTTTTTAAAAGCAGGGATGCCATTTCCAAAATTAAAATTCTAGCTTTCGAGTTCAAGAATGAGAGACCGGACTGATACCGTGTCTCGGCCGTGACTTTCCAACACTCGAAACCAAGGCAGTACCGAGAATCTCGGCCGAGGTCTCGTTCGGCCTACTTATGAAAATTTTGAAGGCGATTATTCCTATTTTTTGAATAAATTATTAATTTTTTTTCTAATATTATATGATTTTTATTTTTTGATTTTTAGATATATATTTTTGAAATGAGAATTGACTTGGGAAATTCTCAATATCGGCCGAGATCTCGGGATTTTTGAACAGAGACTTTCCGAGACTGAGACTGAACCAATAGTCTTGGGCCGAGATCTTGATCGGGTGTACCATTACCATGGTCCGATCTCTAAAAATATGATAAATTTTGTGAAAAATTTTCATTCTATAAAATTCTGGATTACTTAAAATTGTAAAAAACAAAATAATGATTACAAATTTTTTATTTAATTTATTTGAGCAATACGGGTTGATATCATAAATTTTAAAAATGAGCTCACCGGAGAAAATTTAGTCCAATTTTAGGTAAAAATTTAAAAATCTGGCAAAAACTTTTATAAACAAAAATCTGGCAAGTGCTCAAAAATTTTGATGCGATGGTATCCCTGTTATGAAATCATTTCATTCATTTTAAATTGTCCACAGATGATGCTGACCCAAATGATGGATTGGTAATTGATCACCAGCAACAGACGAATATGGCATTCAAAAGTAAAAAAAAACAATTTAAAATGAATTATTTATAAATAAAAATAGTGGAAATAAACCGAAATGAGCAGCCTTCATTGGACCCGGTTTCCAGTTTCAATGATTTGATTAGCGCAAATGAGGTTGGCAAATTGATTAAATGAATGAGAATATTCACACTATTCAGTTAAATAGTAGATGGCAATTCATTCAACAAAATGCGACTACATTGGTCATCAAAGGAAAAGTTTTCCGAGGAATTAATCCTGTAGAAATGGAGAAAATATGCGAAATGGGCCGAGGGAATTATGGCATAGTGAATAAATGTCGATATAGGCAAAATGATTTGGCTATAAAGGTAATTAATGAATTGGGTTTTATTTTATTGTTTATAATTAGTGAGCAAAATTGTAGATTTTGACTTATTTTTTGGATATGTTACAGCGAATTTGCGGAATTGGTTAATCCGCGGATTAACCAAGCAATTTGCTTGGTTAATTTCGGGAATCTCGGCTTCTAGGCATCGTACTGACTCGAGAGTAGGCTCATTCGACTCGGCATGGTCGATTTCAATATGAAATTTCAATTACAGACCTCTAAACCCTAATCTTAACCCCTAAACCCTAGCCCAAAACCCCTAAAACCCATGCCGCCCTTAACCATAACCCTAACCCTAACCCTAGCCCCTAAACCGGTCTGTAATTGAAATTTCATATTGAAATCGACCATGCTGAGTCGAATGAGCCTACTCTAGAGTCTGTACGATGCCTAGAAGCCGAGATTCCCGAAATTAACCAAGCAAATTGCTTAGTTAATCCGCGGATTAACCAATTCCCAGAATTAACCGCAACAGATATATTATTTGATGAGCAAATCAAATAAATACTATAAATTCTCTGTTAGTAGCCGATGCAATTAAATTTCAAAGAATTTCTAGAGTGAGCGCTTTTATCTAAATAGAATGGGACTTCAAATAGAGAGGAGATAGCATTAATAGTAGATTTACGGTATTTAATATTTGCGATAAAATTTTTTGATTACTATTATGGTACCTTTTCCAGAGATAATCATTAGAAACTGCAACTGCACTAAAAACAAAATAAATATAAAGACAATTTCATAAAAATGGCATATTTTTGCAACCTGCTAAAAATTCACTTCCCATTTTTATGTGAAATATTTAATTTGTAGAAAAAATTACTGAAAATGCAGAAAAGAATGCTAAAAATGAAGAAAAGTTTATACCAGTTTATAACTTTAGAAATTTGTTCTAGAATCCCAAACCTTATACCTTTTCCATATATCTCGACGAGTCGAATCGTTTGACAATGGTTTCGTTTGGGTTAAGCTAATGACAAAATAGTTTTGTAGCAAAAAACGATTTAAACGGTTTGACATCTTTAATTTTTGATCAAAATTAGACAAATATATAAAATTCGATGCGTCTTGACAAGATCTATCGATTGGATATATAGTTTAGTGGTCTAGGATAAACCATTAAACCTATATAAACTTTTCTGAATTTTCAACTTTTCAGCAAAGTAAATAGTATCCATTTATTGTTGATTTAATTGTAAAAAAATTCCACAGCAAATTCGAATAACAAGCAACCATGAGGTGAAAAGGGCATTGATGGATTTGAATATATTGCGAATTTGTCGATCCAAATTCATCACAACATATTATGGCTATTTAATTGATGAAGTAAAATATAATGCTTAAATTAAATTTTTGACTAAAAATTTTGCAGAATTATTTGTACATTTGCATGGAATCAATGGCCACTTGCTTTGGAAAAATTTTAGACAATGATTTGGAGAGGAAAAAAGGTCTACCCGAAATTATGGTCGGCAAAGTGGCAAACAGCATTGTTCGGGCACTTGAATATCTCCGAGTCAAACATGTAAAATATATATTAATCTTAATCTATGCTCTTAGACCTAGCCTTCGCCGGGGGCCTAAGCCCCAGAAAATGGGATAGGGATTTTAAAGGAAAGAATCTTTAAATTATTATTTCTCATTTATCTGTTGTACTTAATAAATTGTGATAACAGAACTTTGCAAAAGTGATAGAAAAGTGCACATTTTGGTGTAAAATAAAATGAGCAGATTTAAAAATGCAGATTGTGGCAATATTTTATTGGATTGATAGGATGACGGGGTGATTAGGCAAAAGTGGAGATACAGTAGCATGAATAAGAAAAGCCCGTAGGCATTATTGTCATTGATAATATTAAATAAAAAATGAAATTGAATATTTAAATTCACCTTTTACAGAATTTAATGCATCGAGATGTGAAACCATCGAATATATTGTTGGGACAGGATGGAATAAAACTTTGTGATTTTGGCATTTCCGGACGATTGAAAGAGTCAAAATCAATGTTAACAAAGAATATTGGGGCATTGGCATATTTGGCCGTTAGCATTAAAAATGGGATTACAACATAGAAATCAATTTATTTTAAGCCTGAACGGACACATACGGACAATTATGATATAAAGGCGGATGTTTGGAGTGGGGGCATTACACTGCTTGAACTGGCCACTGGGGTGCATCCATTCGAGGCAAAAATATATTTTCATTATTTAAAAATCATTTAATAGGAATTGTACCTGATTGGTGCATCAAAATTTGCACACTACATTTTTATGAAATGAATTAATTTTTCAAGTGAAAATGCAAATTTTGTACTATAGAGCTTGTAAATGTGAATCAATTTTGAGAAAAAGAATTAATTATAAACGCAAAAATTGCGCAACCGGCTTGGCCAAATGTGACAAAATGGTTTATAGCGAAAAAAATGTGGGAGAATGGGTTTTCAATGATGGATATGGATATCACGAATTTGTCACTTATTTTTAGATTTGGTACAGTTCAAATGTTTGATATGAGCGCGATTCAGCATTCCCAATTTCATCCACACGGAATGTTGTACAAATTTTTAATTCCTTGCGACATTCCTCTGGGTTGGAAGCTTCCCGGGCTTCGGCCAAAAACAAAATCCGGGAGCGGATAATCGAGTATCACTCCGTGATAAGCGCAAACAAAAACCAATCAAATAAATCGGTTGCTCAGGCAACCAGGGGCTTCGGCCGACCACAAATCAAGCTCCATGTCTCCGGACATGATGGCCCAGTCAAGGGAAAATCCCGCATGGATAAAGTGGTTGAAGAGTTGCAGCAAGGAGTGGCGCAGTTGGCCATTATGAAAGACCCAAAGAAGGGCGCAACCTCTTTCGACGAAAGGATTGGGGGTCTCGGGCCGACCCTTTTATTAACTGATCCAGTCGAGAATGATTCAATCAAAACCAATCAATCAATCAATGATAATCCGCAGCCAGCTCGAGCCGGTTCGAAGGCTCTCACTGAGCAACATGGACAGCCTGACTTCGTCCAAGGGTGTTGCTTTCCATATGACCAGAGATGCTCTGGACTTGGTGCCCCAGCACGTGAAAACTGCGCAATCGATCCATCAAGTGGCAATTACCAAGGCATGATTGAACGGTATGGGACGTTCGATCAGTCTATGGATATCCTGGCAACAGATGACTCGAAAGAGGGGAGACAGGACGAATCTACATGATGGGTTGCCCTAAGAGGAACTCAAACCATCCAACCAGTGTTGAGCATTTTAAAATTTGCTCGTACTCGTACTTTCGTAGTACCACCCATTTTTGGGCCTCGTATCTCGTACTCGTACCTCGTACTTACTCGTATTAACTTGAAATCAAAAAATACGACTTTTTAAAATAAATTTTTATTTTTTATTCAAAAATAGGTATATTTTTGTCAAAATTGATATATTTTTGCCAAAATAAATATATTTTTTGTTGAATTACTTCAATATGGAACAAATTTTTACAAATTTTTTACTAAAAAGTTCATTTTTCATCAAAAATTTTGTCTTTATATCGTACTTTTATCGTACTTTTTGGTACGACTAAGTACGAGGAAAAATCGGCTCGTATTCGTACTCGTACCTCGTACTAGGGTTCAGCGGCACCGGTACTTTGGACCAAAATCGGTACCGGTACTTGCCGGTACCAGCCTACTCGGTATTCGGTACCGGTACTGGGTTTAGGGTCGGTACCCGGTACCGGTACTCGGCACCGGTCGGTACCGGTACTAGTCGGTACTGGAGAAAAAATGGTAAAAAATCATAGAAATTTTTAAAAAATCAATTTTTTCTATCAAAAATCAAAAATTTTTGATACAGAGAAATAAAAATCAGCTTCATAAAAGATTTAAATTTGACTGAAATTTTCATTTTAAAGAAAAAAATTTTAAAAAAAAATAAAAATTTGGCCAAAAATGCCATTTTAGGAGGTGCTTGTCAGTACCGACTAGTACCGAGTTGAAAAAACGGTACCGGTAGTACCGGGGTCGGTACCGGTACTGGCAAAATCGGTACCGGTACTGGCCAAAGGCCGGTACTTCGGTACCAGTACCGACCGGTACTGCGGTACCGCTGAACCCTACCTCGTACTGGCCATTTCAAATCGCTCGTACTCGTACTCGTATTTCGTAGTACGAGTACGAATACGAGTACGAGGTACGAATACGAGTACGAGTGCTCAACACTGCATCCAACCAATAATGATGAAGCCTTCAGGAATGTAAGAGTGGACTCCAGATTTTGTGTAGCTGGAGCGCGGGAACTGGACGAGTGCTTGGCGAAGGCGAACCAAGCGCTCGTCTGGCGACGCGGAGGCGGAACACACGTAGGAGTCCCTTCTGAAATGCTCACCGCAGCAGTTCCAATTCCAATCCGTATTTCCTTTGCGCAACTTTAATTTTTTTATTTTTGTGTTTAAGGCGAAACCAAAGGCATTTTCATGCTCAGCTCGTCGTGATGAGTCAGTCGATTGGTGTATCATTTCATGATTTTGAAAAAAATTTACAAAAAGGGCGTGTATTATCCATATAGTGTCAAATCTTTTTTAACCCCAAAACTTTTTTCCTCCAAAAAATCTTTTTTATTCCTAATCCCAAAAATGATATTTTTTGCAAATTTTTTACTAATTTGCCAACTTCATATTTATTACAATCTATTTTATTCCGTTGTACAATGAAGAATTTTGCCCATTAAATATTTCAAATCACTTTTTGTTCGAAATCATCAATTTTTTATTCGATCATTGCTATTTCTTGACAACAAATATCACAATAACCAGTTTCCCCAATTTTTATTTCTGCGCAAACAACTCATATCATATTGAGGTTGTGTAATGTGCGGATGCGAAATGAAGAGATCTCAAATTTATAAATAAGTTATTTTAATTCCATCCCTTTTTATGTATGTATACCTATTAAAAATAAGTTCTAATTTTGTTTTTAAATATGGTTCATTTTTTGCTACACATCAGATATCAAATTATGTAAAAGGACATTATTTGTATTATTATTTATTATTATTACTAGAATATTAATTATGTTATATACTAGAAAGATGCTTTCGAAATTTTCACATTTCAAAATTCAGCGGCTTTTCTAGGGATTTTAAGCTTTTGAGAGTTGCACATCCTAGGGGCAACTTTTCATCGCGCATCCCAGAAAACTATCCGTTTTTTGATAGGGGTTTGGGTTTGGGCCGAAACCGGTTTAAAAACCGGTTTGCCCAGGTAAAACTTTTTTCCTTGGACCTCAATCGCTTAGAAAAAAATAATGTCCCGTCTCCAGAGTCAGGGCTTTCATTTGATATATAGGTTGGGGGGTCTACGGTGGACGGGTAGGCTCAAACAATTGACCATAGGGGGTCTGTTTTTTGAAAATTTTTGAAATTTCCTTATAACTTTTTTGAGAGTTGAGATAGAAGTGCGCGGTAAAGAGCAAAGTTGTAGAGCTCGACGAGGCGAATCCAATGGTATATTGCGCAAGTTGTGAAACCAAAACGGTTTCGAGATATAAGCTTAAACCGGTTTCAAAAATCGGTTTGTATAGGTAAAAATTTTTTTCTTTTTGATTTTTACTATACCCAATGTATTATAAGTATTGTAGAGAATGAAAAGGCGGATAAAATGAGATATTGGGTGCGCGGGATTAAGCTGGATAAAGGGGGATTAAGCCGGATTAAGAGGGATAAATGTTCAAAATGGAGGGATTAAGGTGGAAAATGAGTCGAAAATGCAGGGGAATCGCGCCAAAGGCACTTGGCTGGGCTGGAGGCCCAAGGGTGCGCGGGATTAAGCCGGATTAAGAGGGATAAATGTCCATAATGGAGGGATTAAGGTGGAAAATAGTTCGAAAATGCAGGGGAATCGCGCCAAAGTCACTTGTCTGGGCTGGAGGCCCAAGGGTGCGCGGGATTAAGCCGGATAAAGGGGGATTAAACCGGATTAAGAGGGATAAATGTTCAAAATGGAGGGATTAAGGTGTAAAATGGGTCGGAAGTGAAGGTGAAGCGTGCCAAAGGCACGTGGGCCGGGCCGGAGGCCTGGAGTTGCGCGGGATTAAGCCGGATAAAGGGGGATTAAGCCGGAATAAGAGGGATAAATGTTCAAAATGGAGGGATTAAGGTGGAAAATGAGTCGGAGGTGAAGGTGAAGCGTGCCGAAGGCACGTGGATCGGGCTGGAGGCCCAGGAGTTCGCGGGATTAAGCCGGATAAAGGGGGATTAAACCGGATTAAGAGGGATAAATGTTCAAAATGGAAGGATTAAGATGGGAAATGCGTCGTAAGTAAAGGGTAAGCTGAATGGGTTCAACAGGCTGGCGGGCCCTCCGGCGAGCGTAGCGAGCCATACATTTCCGAAAGCGAGCGGAGCGAGCTGAATGGTTGAACAGACCGGCCGGCGAGCGGAGCGAGCTGAACGGTTGAACAGGCCGGCGGGCCCTCCGGCGAGCGAAGCGAGCTGTACATGTCCAAAGGCGAGCGGAGCGAGCTGAACGGATTGAATAGGCCCTCCGGTGAGCGAAGCGAGCTGTACATGTCCAAAGGCGAGCGGAGCGAGCTGAATGGATTGAACTGGCCGGCGGGCCCTCCAGCGAGCGAAGCGAGCCGTACATGTCCGGAGAGCGGAGCGAGCTGAAAGGATTAAACAGGCCCTCCGGCGAGCGAAGCGAGCCATACATGTCCGGAGGCGAGCGGAGCGAGCTGAACAGGAACGGGCCGGCTGGCGAGCGGAGCGAGCTGAACGGGTTGAACAGACCGGCGGGCCCTCCGGCGAGCGAAGCGAGCTGTACATGTCCGGAGGCGAGCGGAGCGAGCTGAACGGATAGAAAAGGCCTTCCGGCGAGCGAAGCGAGCCCCGATGAACTGACCAAATGACAACCGTAGTCCAAAGACGAGCGAAGCCGCATCGAACTCTATTCTCCACAAGATCCAAACATTTTCAAAGGGCGTGCTAGGGGTCCTTAAAGCGCCCCGCGCTTTCAAAAATAATTCATTACATTTCGCCCGGTCTAACCGCTAAAGCAGTCCCGAAGGGACTGGTTAATATTTGTATAATATATTTGAGCTGTTTATGTTTTTTAAATTAAAAAAGATATGGATTTCGATTCTATAATAAATTCAGTAAAAAAATTCACAAAATGTTTATTTAATTTTTTAGAATGTCAATGTCAACCGAAAATGACCACTTCGGTTTAGAATTATTTTTTGCCATTGGCTATTTATTTGCCTCTATCTTCTTTATTTTCCTTGTAATTGACACTTGGATTAAGGTCATAGAATATTCAATTTTATATTAATTTTTTAAATTTATTAGAAAATTATGAAATTTTTAAGACAAATAGGAATCAATTAAAATGATTGAAAACAAAAATAATTACATATTATTTAAGTAATTTCTTTTGAATTTTGTACTTATAAATTCAAATTTGAGTTTACTTTCATAATTGTTTCTAGGAATTTTGGAATAATTAAATTTCCTATCAAGAAAATTTCGGCAAATTTCAGGTTCGCAGAATCAGCTGTCAAATGACCAAAATGGTGATGACTAATCCAAATTCTCCAAAATATTAATGGGAATGGAATGACCGAATATTACAGAATGCTGGATGGAAATTAAGAAAAAAATACAAAGAATTATCATGCACGAAATAAATAAATAAATGATGCATGTCATTTTTATTTTTTAATAAATTGTTTTTCATAATCCCTTGAAAAATATTCTGAATAAAATGATTTTACTCCAAAATAATAACAATCTAAAAAAAAATATTCATAAAGCATGAAAAAGAAGGAGATGTTCGCAGTGTTATTAATATTTTAATTCAATTTTGAGAAATATAATTTAATTATGTATTTTCGATAATTTTTTAGTAAGAGGAATATTTATATTTTTTTCCCTGAAAAAATTTATCGGTAAAATAAAAAATATCCATATTGAAATTTAGAAAAGATAGTAAAAAGGAAAGAAATAAAAATAACAAAATATCAATTTGAATAATTTTGATCCGAAATGAAAAATATGTTTTCTTTCCAATTGTTTAATGTTGATTCATTTTTTTGGCAAATTTTCTTGAAGTCGCTTCAGAAAGCGTTCTTTTTGGCTTCGCAATTGTGCAATTTTAATGGACAATGATATTCTACGTTGGTTCAATTTAATCTTGTGTGCCTCCATTTGTTGCACTTCTTCATCGCTCATCTTCACTATATTGAGTTCATGTTGCCCTAAATTGTAGCTAATAGTTCTAAACTGTAATTCCAAATTGTGATCTTCCGCGATTAATTTACGCAATTCTTGATCAATTTCTCCAATCGCAGCATTCATTTCTTAAAAATTGGTTTTTATAAAATTAGTTTTTATTTTATATATTTTTTCGCGTAAACTAAAAGAATTTTTAAAAATTTTAAATAATTATTCATTATTTCCCAAACAAATTATTTCTCATTCCCAGAAGAAGTAATTTAAGTAATTTTAATTTTATTTAAATTTACTAAATTTTTGTTTATTACAATGCTATTGAATTTTATCATTATGAAATTTTATTTTCTTAGAATTTAATGGAATTATCCTCTGCCTAGAACATTTTCCATTATTAGAGTAATTATATTAGTTGAATGATATTTTTCCCTTTATTGTTAAATGGCTATGGTACCAATAAGCAATTCACATTAGTAGTTATTATTAATTTATTCTATTAAATTTATTTCAGTTATGCTTTATAATAAAATTTATTTATTGTTTCATACCATTTGAAACTCGATCAAATTCCACATTATTTTGATGTGTCGAACTTGCTGCTGCTAATATTTGCTTATTTGGATTTGGATCGGCCACAGATTGTGGCAGTTGATGATGACCATGGACCCCAGTCGACGATGATGATGATCCCTGGACTATTCCAGGAGGAGAATGCAGTCCCAAATTTTGTTTTATTTCTTGAAGATAATGATGGAGCCCAGCCGACGCAGATGATGATCCCTGGCCTTTTGCAGCAGGAGAATGCAGTAAATTTTTTTCTATTTCTTGAAGATAATGATGCAATAAATTTGCGTCGTTTTGTGGTTGTGGATTTTGAATTTCCAATGGATTTTTTTGATGAACAATTTGTTGATTATCATTGACTTGTGCATTAATTCCAGTCTCTTTAAAATTTAAATTTGCCCGTTAATTTATTGATGCTCATGCTCAGACAGGTATTGTCCATAGTTTTTGAGGAAAGTTCTTTCCGAAAATTTCATTTCCTGAAAGAAAATTTCCTGTTTCGTCCATGCTTTTCTGTTCCAAAACTTTCCACTTTCCATAAAATTTTCTTTCCAGAAAATCTTCAATGCTATCCCAAATTGTAATTAAAACGTTGCTTATATTATTTACTTTCAGAAAAGTAAGTATGGACTGTGCTAGGTCATCTCCATTCTCCACAATTCTGCAAATATGGGCATGTCCATAAAATTCTGCAAATATAAGTTTTTGACTTCTAATAAATCAGAAACCGGTTTTAGAATCCACAAACTTTATACCATTTTCTAGATCTCATCGAGACGCATCGAATGGTATTAAAAATTTCCAAAAGTTAAAAAGTTAAACCGTATATACCATATTTTAATGTTTTTGGTTTAAAACTCTTTAATTTTGGACCAAACCATGACAAATATTATACCATTCGATGCGTCTCGATGAGATCTACAAAATAGTATAAAGTTATTAGGGTCTAAAACCGGTTTCTGATTTATTAGAAGTCAAAAACTTATATTTGCAGAATTTTATGGACATACCCATATTTGCAGAGCCCTTTGTCTTTTGTGGAGATGACCACGGACGAGTATGGACTACTTGCCGGGAAAGTTTCTTTCCGGAAAGTTTTTCCTCAAAATGGAAAGTTTTTGGAAAAATGTATGGATATTTTCAGTAAAGTATTTAAGTATGGAATGGACAAGGCCTCAGTGACTCACCTAAAGAAGGCGTTCCTTGGACCATTCCCAGTTGTCCCAAATGTTGTGGTTCTACTCTGTGTTTTCGTTGCTCTAATAAACGTTGCCGTGTTCTTGCTATATTATCTATAATTTTTTGATTTCCGGCAGCCGATGATGAATATTGTTGTTGACTTTGTTCAACATTTTGTGCCATCATCACTGGATTTGCCGCTGATGGATTATGTTGAATAGGTTGCGGTTGTGGCTGATGAATGACGAATTTATCTTCGGGTTTTGGTGGAAACTAAATCAAATTGATTATTTTCTAGGAAAATTTTATGGCTATTAAAAAATTTTTCATAAATTTCAATTTTTAGATGTTTGAAAAAGTTTACCGGTTCGCTGTGTCCCAGATTTCTGTCTACAAAATTTTTATATTCTATTGGCTGCACCACATGAATCGGAGTTAATCCTGTTGGACTTGGAAAGTCGTCAACATCGGTATTCTTTCCAGTAACTTTAATTTTTTTAATTAAATTTAAAAAATGTAATAATCAAAAAATTAAATTAAATTACATTGTTGAACAATATGTTCGATATTTTTTGGATCTTCAACTTGAATGTGTTTTAGTGACCCAAAATGGATGATTTTTGGATCAGAGGATTTGTGTTTTTTCGTTGGATTTGCCTGCTGGCCACCTTCTCCACCAATTTTAATTCCTGTTGAAAATTTGATTAATTTGATAAATTATTAAAAATTTTAATTTATTAATTTAAAATGCTAATAAATAAACGCCTCATAGTTTTTAAACCTCTTTGATGTTTGTCAAATCTTTTAATTGCATTTGTTAATGAATTAAAATGGGCATCTGGCCGAATTGCCGCTGAATTCATTTCGCCGGTATTTTTTCCTTCATCCGTATTTGGTGAATTTGAATCAGAACTCAATTCAACAATTTCTAATGGCCTTTTATCCTTCTTTTGCGAGGGTCCTCCTTCATCTTCACCAGCAGCCATATTTTGGAAAATATTTATAAAAATAATTAAAATAAATAGAATTGCTTTCATCTTTCCTAAAGTGGCAAAATTATGTTGAATTTAATTTAAATAAATTTTTAAATATATGAAAAAAGCATTTGAAAATTTTAAATGTGAATAATCATTTTAATTCCATTAATATTTGAATGAAAATTTATGCCACAATTCTGCGCTCCCTATTTTAAAATAGGCAGCACGCAGCAGCAATGTTATTCAATGTGTACAGTGTACACATAAACACAAGGCTTTGTCGATACATCATCCGTTCATCCAAAAATGCTCTCACCCCTAATTTACATTTACAATGGCCAATCTATCCCCAAAAACGCTATACAAATCATCCGTTCAAGCTTAATTCGATGCCATTGCCTAATTCTCCCATCTTTCCAATAAAATTAGCCGTAAATAATTTATGGTTTATGCCGACCAGTCAATTCCATCAAATTGGAAAATAACTTTTTTGATTATTACTATTTTTAAGAAATTCTTTTACCATTGGATTCTACTCAATATGGCGAATATTTTGAGCCCAAGATTGTGAATCAATAAAATGTTTGCAAAATTGAAACTTTTTGACCATATTTTTGTCCATTTAAAATTTCTTGTTAATCGGAATTAGATTCCCTGAATTTGCTGCCCTTATTAGAAATGAAATTTGTAGCATAATGTATATCATATCCTCCGCAATCTAAAACTTATTAAAATTCATTATCCGATCTACCCTCCTAAAGTTTATCCTGGTATTAGTTATATTTTTTTTGTTATTTTTTGATAAGATTCGCAACATTTTTGAGCCCAAATTCTTTCTTAATTTGTCACAATATTATGGCGGAATTAACTGAATTTGTAATTTTATGCTAAACATTTTGAATATTTATGCAACAGAATTGTAATTTTATCAAATTGACAATCAGGAAATACAAAAAAATTAAAAGAAAGAAAATTGGTCAATAAACTAATTGAAATTTTATGCTTTTTCCCAGAATATATAATTCGAAAAAGATTGACATATTTTTCATAAAAAATTGTCCCATGAAATTAAAATAGGATTTTAATTGAATTGTTTAAAAAATAGTCGAAATGAATATTCAAATAATAAAAAATCCTCCGAAAAAACGATTCAAAAATTGGATTTTTGTGTTTTCCAATTTAATATTCCCCTTTTCCATCCAGCATTTGTGCATCATTCTCTTGAATTTGTCGTTCAATTTGCTGCTTTTGCTTTTCCATTTCTCCAATTTCCAAAATCACCATTGTTTTTTCATGTGCCAATTTATTTCTCTCTTTACGCGAATTTTGCTTCTCATGTTTATTCATTTTATGAGCATTTATTCTTTCATTTTTGAAATATTCCTCAATTTGGTTTCCCAAATTATCCTTTCTCTCGTATAATTTGTTCAAATATACAATGATAATTTGCAACCGTATATTTAATTCTAAAAATATTCAATTAAGAATTTGTATTTTTGATGAATACTTAAAAAATCGAAAAATTGTTCAGTTTTTTTGTTCTCGATTCATTATTAAAGCATCGAATTATTAATTTTTCTCGGTTCAAAACTTCTTTATTTTTGACAAAACCATGACATATTATTAGGGTTAATTATACGCAAGCGTATAATGAAAAAGCGTATAACGTATAATGCGTATAACCAAGGTGCGTATAACGTAACGTATAGGCCTTCCGAAAAAATTATACGCGTATAGGATACGTTACGCTCCCTTTATAAGGCATTTTTTGAAATTCGTTTAATAAAATTTTTAAAAATCGCCAAAATAAATATCATAATAAAAAATAAATCAATCATTTTATTCTTTTTATTCTTACTCTTCTTCATCTTCATATTCTTCTTCACTCAAATCTGATTCATCTGGTTCAATCAAGCCCGTAATCACGAATTTTCCAAAGAGGGAGCCATAGAAGGGAGAATGCCGAGCTTTTTTTTGCTGCCCCGCAGGGCCGAATTTTTGGGAGAATTACTTTGGATGGAAAATCTTGTTCTAAAATGGCCGCGTATCAAAAAATTTGGATCAAAATTGGCCGCATAGCGAAAATTTTAGTTCAAAATTGCCCGCGCAGCGAAAAATTTGGATCAAAATTGGCCGCATAGCGAAAAATTTGACCCTAAATGGTGGTTTTAAAAAAGGTTGCGTATAGGCGTATAGGCGTATATTCAGAGTGCGTATAACGTATAATGCGTATAATCGGGGTGCGTATAACGTAACGTATAATTAGCCCAAAATCGTTGCGTATATCCGTTACGCGGATACGTTACGCCCACGTATAATTAACCCTACATATTATATTATACCATTCGATGCGTCTCCAGTTCCAGCCGATGATGATGACGTGCCTTGGCCTATTTTAGCACTAATTTCGTGTCCCAATTTTTGTTGTTGTTTTTGAAAGAAATCATTCATTGAATTTGCACTTTCATTTGATCCCAATACCGGATTTAATTCGCTATGTTCTTTTTCGTCCATATTTGGCATATTTTGACCAGAATTCAAATCAATTATTGGTCTTTTATTCCCATCTTTATTATCAGTAGCCATATTTCCAAAAATGTTCATAAAAATAATTAAAATAAATAGAATTGTTTTCATCTTTCCTAAAATGCACAAATTATTATAAATTTAATTTAAATAAATAAATTTTTAAATATATGAAAAAAGCATGTGAAAATTAGAAAATTTTAAATATAAATAATATTTGATTCAGTTTATATTTGAATTAAAATTTGGCCACAATTCTGCACTCCCTATTTTAAAATGCCCTACAGCAATGGCATTCAGTGTACACATAAATACAATATTTTGTCGATAAATCATCCGTTCATTCAAAAATGCCCTCACCCCTAATTTACATTTACAATGGCCAAGCAATCCCCCGAAATCCTTTCATTCGATGCCATTGCCTAATTCACCCATCTTTCCATTAAATCAGCCGTAAATAATTTATGGTCTATGCCGACCAGTCAATTTAATTTAATTTGAATTATATTTTTTTAAAAGTAATAAAAATATTTTTTAGCATTAGATTCTAATTCTACTCAATTTGAAAAACATTTTGAGCCCAAGATTGATTAATTTATATTAAAATTAAACTGACACTAATTTACATCAAAATTTACTTAATCAATTTTTACTTAAATTGAAACTTTTGGGCCCTATTCACTGACGTTAATTAAATAAAATAAGTACAAATGATGAATAATAAATCGGATCATATATAGTGCCTTGAACAGGGACTGCCATTCATGCCTTCTATAAACAATGTAACTTAACCGGTTTATCAGAAGTTTAGAAACCAATTTTAGAAAATTTTTAAAAGAAAAAACCACAAAATGATCTAAAAGATAATTCCAAAATTATATAAATTGACAGGAAGGATGGAGAATGAAATGGAATAAAATATAAAAAGAATTTGGTTTTGACATCTGTACGGCTAATTTTTGTGTTTTAATTCATTTTCCAATGTTGTAATTTCCACATTTAAATTATCCATCAGTTTTCCAATTTCTTTCTTTGACGCCCGTAGCATTTCAATTTCTTGTGTGTTTTGTTCCATCCCTTTATCTTGTAAAGTTCCAATTTTCTTATTTATATTTTCAAATACACTTTTCAATTCTTTAGCTTCACGTCGCTTATCAATTAGGGTATTTATTTGTTGTTAGCGTGATTCATTCACTAAATTCAATAGTTATTTTTTGGATTTTTTTTGAAATATTAATAATTATAATTTGCATAAATTGCCAATTTTCTCTCATTTTCTTAAATTTTAACCCCTGAAATAAGTGCGAATTTTTAAAAATTTTGAAATCACTGAACCAATTAATCAATCTTGGACTTAAATTGTTCACAAAATCGAATGAAATTCAATGGCATAAATATCGTTTAAAAATATTTGTTAATTCGTCCAAAATATTGTTAGTAAAATATTCACAAAACAATAATAATTCCTCCCTCGGTCGAACAATTTGATACCTTCATCAAAGATGCTCCTCCAACATCTCTTGAAGTCCAATTGTATTTAAAAAGGATTTAGGCAAAATAAATTTAAATTTCGAGCAAGTTCTTGGATTTATCGACTAAAGTACCTTTTTAAATATGTTAAGCTTCATTTTAAAATTTAAAAAAAAAATTAAATTTGAATTTTAAATAAATAATCACAATTTCATGAGACTTTTTATGCAGAATTAGAAAGATAGATGTTCAGAAATATTTAAAAGTCCAAAAATGTGTCCATGTGATGTGAATATAATTTGATCCAATAGTGAAAATATTTGTTTTTTTTTCCAATTTTAATGTTACTTCATTTTTGGATATTTTCGTGAAATTGTAATTTTTCTTTTTGATATTGTAATTGCGCAATTTGACTGACCAATTCCCCTTTTCGATGGTTTAATTCAGTCTTTTGTGCCTCCATTTTCGTCACTTCTTCATCGCTCAATTTTACTAATTTGATGTCATATACATGTAAATCATGGTTAATTCTATCCAATTTTAATCCCAAATTGCAATCTTCCACGATTAATTTATCCAATTTATGATCAATTTTTCCAATCGCTTCATTGATTTCTTAAAAATTAATTTTTTATTTTATATAATTTTAGATAAATAGAATTAAATAACAGATTAGCTTAAAAGTCTATTTAATTTTTTAATCGTTCGTATAGAAAGTTAGAAAGGGATTATTTCCCAAATAAAATATTTCAGCATATAAAAAATAATAAATATTTTAAATAATATGTAAATTCCATTTACAATTTAAGAAAATTTATTTTTCTAATTGTATGCAATTTTCCCAATTTTCTCTAACTTTAACCCCGGAAATAACTTTCGAATTTTTTTCTATTTCAAAATTTAAATTTTTAAATCACTAGGCCGGGGATGACTACGATTTTCGTATTTTTCTACGATCATTTTTGGGATCGAAATTTCATTCTTAGATTTCGGAAAATTTATAACCCATCCCGGAGGGAATGTCAGTGCAGAAATTAGAAAAAATTTTACCAAAAATAATCCATCCATAAATTTTTTATATTTCCTATTCCTAAATTTAAGGTTTTCATTTCCTTCCCTGAATTCACCAATTTCTCTTTCATTTGGATGATTCGTCGCAGACATTTGTTGATTCAGTCCTGGAGCAAATCGTGAAATTTGGGGATGACCATGAATTTGTTGATGATGTCCTTGAATTCCGGCAGCCGATGACGATGATCCTTGGCCTATTCTTGCAACCGATGATGATGACCTTTGACCTATTCCAGCAGCAGAATGTCCAAAATATTGTTGTTGATTTTGTAATTCTCCCTGATGAATTTTTTCTCCCAATTGTGGTTGAGGATTGAAAATTTGTAATGGATTTGGATGATGAGTAACAATTTCCTGATTATCATTGACGAGTGCATCCTTTCCAGTCACTAAAATGTTTAATTTTTTAATATTAAAAATTATGAAAATAACAAAAAAGAGATTAAAAATCTAACGAGAATTATTTTAATGATATATTATTCTATTATTAGTTTCAATTTATTTTGTTAAAAATTACATTTTTGAACAACAGTTTTGAAATTTCCAGGTTCCACGTCAAAGTGTTTTGGTGAATCATAATAAATTATTTTTGGTTCAGAGAATTCCAGTTTTTTGGATGGATTTGTTTGGCCATCTTCTCTGACATTTTTAATTCCTTTTGAAGTGTTGATTAATTTAATGGCTGCCGATGATGAATGTTTCTGTGGACTTTGTCCAATATTTTGTGCCATCATCGATGCGCCTACTTGCGGATTATGCTGAATAGGTTGCGACTGATGATGAACTATGAATTTATCTTCAGGCTCTAATGGAATCTAAAATAAAATGATTAATAAATTTTAATAGAAAAAAATTTAAAAATGTTGCCAATGTTATTAAGTAAAAATATTTCATCAATTTATGAAAAGGTTCACCGGATATAGTAATTGCGATGGCAACTGAATTCCACTGTGTCCCAAATTTATATCTTTTACATCAGCAGATGCTCCGGTCACTTTAAATTTTAAAATTTAACAAAAAAGGAAATCAATAAATTTAATTACATTACATTTTTGAACAACATCTCTGAAATTTACAGGCCTCACTTGAATTGTTGGTTCTGAAGATTTGTGTTTTTTGGATGGATTTGCTTGAACACTTCCTTCACCAATTTTAATTCCTTTTGAAAAATTTGATTAATTTATTATTTTGAAAAAATTTTAATTTCTTTCACAGTTAATATTTCTCAAAAGTAAATTAAACCTCTCTGGTGTTGGCCAAATTCTCCTCCAAGTGTATTTGTTAATGAATTAAAATGGGCATCTGCAGGCCGAATTGCTGCTTGATTTATTCCGCCGGAATTTTCTTCCCGATCCGTATTTGACGAATCGGAATTCAAATCAATTATTTCTAATGGCCTTTTATCCTTCCTTTGTGATGGCTCATATCCATCTCCACCAGCAGCCATATTTTCCAAATTATTTATAAATAAAATTAAAATAAATAGAATTTTTTTCATATTTTCTAAAATTTTTTATTAATTTAAATTAATACAATTTTAGAAAGTTTAAAATAAAATTAAAAAATTTATAAATACAAAATAATATTTTTGATTCAGTTAATATTTGAATGAAAACTGAAGCTACAATTTTGTGCGAATAATTTTATAATGCCCCAAAGCAATGTATTCTGGGTCCGATCAAGGGTTTGTCGATAAATCATCCGTTCATCCAAAAATGCCCTATCCCCAATTTACATTTACAATGGCCAATCTTTCCCAATTCCTATAAAACCAAATACAAAGCATCCGTTTACCCTTCAATCAGTGCCACTGCCCAACAAACCCACTTTCGAATAAATTAGCCGTAAATAATTTATGGTTTTTATAGTTTATGGCAACCAGTCAATTCCTTTTAATATTAAATTAAACTTTTTGATTAATTATAAAATATTTATTTAAATCAATTCTTTCTTCTTTGAATTCTTCTCAATTTAACGAAAATTTTGAGCTCAAGAATGATTAATTTATTTTAATTTGTCACAAAGTTATGACAAAATTAATAAAACTAGCTCAGGCGAATGCCCTTCGGGCGTTCTTCTGAGCTAGGGAAGTGTGACTGGTGTTATCTTCTTCGCCCCTTCGGGGCTCAGAGAATTAAATTGAAAAATAAAAATGTTTCAAAAAATTATTTGTCAACACTGGGAATCGAACTTGACCCACACAGCAAAAGTCTAGCACTCTGCCACCTGCCCACCTGCGCTATTCGAGTCATTAAATAAAGCATCAATCAATTCTACTATACTATCATAGGGTTGGCAAAAAATCGGAATATTCCAAATTTTATCGGAATAATCCTACATTTCATGAAAACAAAATTTGCATATTTTATGGCCAAAACTCAAATCAAATGCAAAACCTTTGTCACCATCATACTCAGCACTATCGATTACCCTACTTTTGACCTTTCCATCATCAAAATCCAAAATCAGCAAACTTGGCCATAACTTATGGCCTAGCTGCGCGAGACTTGGCCATATCAGAAAACTGATACGAAATTCTGCATCAGCACCCTCGAAAACCCCCGAGTACAAAAACTCAGCTCATTTCATCCACACAACTTTGAGAAAATCGCGTGACAAAACAGACAAACTCCTCTAAAATTATATATAGGATTGGTAAATTAGCTTTAATTTTGTGGAAATTTTAGATTGGCCTATCAATCTTGGGCTCAAATTGTACGAAAATTCGTGGGAAATTCAATGCTGAAAGAATTAAATAATATTTACTGATTAAAATGTTAATCAACCGAAAAAAATTGTTATTATTAAAATGATCACAGATCAATCAATTCCACCTCTTGGCCAAAAATTCTTCCCAACCTCATCAAATCTATAAATCAAAACATTCAAAATTTCCCTCCCACTCCCATATATGGTCTGAAAATCTATGGTTTTTTTATAGTTTATGCCTGTCAGTCAATTCTCAATTCCATTAAATTTGAAATTAAAATTGTTTAATTTAAAAACAATCGAAAACATTTTTCTTTAATTGAATTCTTCTCAATGTAACGAACATTTTGAGCCCAAGATTGATTAATTTAATTTCATTGACAACGAAATCAAAAATTAAAAAAATTTGATAAATTTCTGCTTAAATTGATACTTTTTGGTCAGAGTTAGAATTGTTTCGAAAATTTTTGTAACTCTTTATTTTATAAAAAAAATAAAAATTGAATGGAATAATTTATGCCAATAAAATAGAAATTTGATTAAATTGACAATCAGAAAAAATTAGAAAATTGAAATGAAATTGCAATAATCTTTAAAAATGATAGAATTATTTTAAAATGAATATACAATTCAATCCAATAAATGGAAAATGGGATTGTTGAATCCCAATTGACTCAACAATAATCCAAATTACTCTTTTTTACTGAGTCCAATAAAATTATATTTTATCCAAGCAATTTATTTGTGAATATAAATTCTTTACTTTTGTGAATGATCAGTGGAATGGTAAAAATGGGGAACAAGCCAATTGTTAAATAAAACTATCATGACAAAGCTTTTTGGGGCCTAGAAACGAGCACAAAAGGCGTTGGTGTTGGCCAATGACAAAGCAAAATTGGGGAATTGGGAAAGAAATCAAATGTAATTGGAAAGGACAAAATGAATTAAACGTAAAAAACCAAAAAATGTAAAATATCAATCATCAAATAATCTTTGAATGAACATCGGTCACGACACTCCGGGGGACAAAAGGTGCCATCAGCAACCGGAGAAGCAGCCGAAGAATGATTGGCGCCGAGCAATAAAAGATTGCAAACATTCCGAAAATTGTCGCCAACCAAATTATTAATTGTTTTGGGTCCAACAAATATTTCAATAAATTTTTAAAATCAAATCCTTTAAATTCATTTATCAAATTGATGGGGCCAACGGCCATTTTCCATTCACTTTCATCCTTCATTTCTGGGAATGCCAACGTTCCTTTCAATTCAAATTTCGTTGAAGTGCTACCACAAAAAACCTCGCATTCCTCATCGATTTGCGCAGCCGAAAAATGGACGGAATGGATTTTCCTTGTCCCTTTTGGGGAACAAGTGGTCAATAATTTTGCCGAGGGGCACACAATATTTGCCAATGATTTTCCAAAGTCTGTCTCACAAATAATATCCAATTGTGCGCCTTTTTCGCATTCATAGCATCCCGTTAAATTCGCATTACTTATTTTACATGTGTTCAGTTCAACTTCCGTTTTCAATTTCATTCCAGATATTTTTAATTGTAAGGTGGCGGAAGTAAAGTCGGGGGATGCCACTACCTTTCCATTTTCATGTTTTATCATCAAACCATTATGATTGAATGGAAGGACATTGTCCTCCTTAAAAATTTGTCCTCCTGAGGACACCTCCGGGCAAAGGCATTTTACTGTGCCATCGGCTGGATGGCAATTGCAGCTTTGAACATCAACTGTGCAATTTGCAAATTCCATCGCCTCTTTTTTGCTTTTGCACTTGAACTTTTTCAAATTGTTTTCCATTTCCAAATCCAACGTTGCGGATCGCTTTCCGTCCGTCACAAATGTTGTGGCCAGCAGTGGAATATTTGGCACAGAAATTTCTTTGGCTGTGATTTCCAATTCCTTGAAATTTTGCTTTTCTCCTGGTGCCAATTCAATCAATTTAGTTGCATTTTGCTCTCCATTTTTTATAACCGACACATTTAATTTTATTAATCGTTCCCAAATTGTGGGGCAATTAAAAACTTCTAAAATTTCACTCTCGGCTGGGGTCATAAAAATTCGATAAAATAAACAAGCTGGGGTAAAATAAAAGCAGCCAACCCCCCAACCACCGGGGGTTTCCATGCATTGTGTAATTCCTGGATAATCATTGCCAATTTTTAATTCTTTAATCTTTTCATCAAAATTTAATTTTGAACATTTTTGATTTCGGCAACTTCCGGCATCATCGCAACTTTTTGCCGAAGTTACCTCAATATTCACTGTCCTTGAAAAAAATTTCCAATTTTTTGGACAAATCAAATCAACTCTGGGAACAATCAATTGAATTCCTCCAGCAATTTTTCCCCTATTATCTGTCATCATAATTTGAATTTCTTGTTCCTCTGCTGTGAGGGCTATTTCCAAAACATGGTCAAATAGGCAATGCCTTTCGCCATTCTTTTTAATTATGCAGTTTTCTTCACTTGCGGCCAATGTCGTGAGCCCGATTGTAGTTTTAAACGAAGAAACAAACAAAATTATTGCGAACATGGCATATTTGGTGCCAACCGGGCTTCGGTTGGATGGGTTGAGTGGGCTAACAATTGATGCCCAGCTTCCCCTTTCTTCTTCAATGGGCACTGCCTCTGGTGGGAATTCATCAATCAAGTCCACATTTCTTTTCTTTTTCTTCAGTTTTCTTAATTTTCTTGCTGTCCATAGAATACAATTTACTTTTGCTCTTCCAATTATATTTAATAATTTCAAAATCCAAATTATAATTTTTCCAATCATGTAAAGTGTGTTCATAGCCAAATAAAATATTATTCCAAATAAAAACATAGCCAATTCGGGAAAACAATGAGGATTCTTTAGATAATTCCAACAGATTCGGCATGCAATGATTTCGCAAATATCCCTTGCTTCGCATTTTATCCCTATTTCTTTTATCATTTCGCCTTCTTTAAAAATTTTCGCCGTGGCTTCAAAGCCAGAAATGATTTTTTCCTGTGACATTGTAATATTTTCTTTTTTTTCAGGATGGGCAATATAAAAACATTCTCCACTACAAATTTCAATTCCGCCCAATTTAATTTCAGATTTTAATTGCACACCTTCTTTTGTGCATTCCAATTGGCATGGGCATTCCAATTTTTTCATTTTGAAATCAAAAACTTTTAATTTTGCTTTGCCCCATGCTTTAATTGGAATTCTTCCTTCAGGCGTCAACAAAAAGCTCAATTCCTTTCTTGGAAAATAGCAGAATTTTGTGCCCTTTTCAGAGCAAGTGTGTTCAGCACAATATTTTGGGGATCCTGTTGCCAAACCTTCGCCGATGCATTCAAAGCCGTCTTTATTCACATCTTCTATTTCCAAATTTATTTCTTTTACTAAAAATTTTTCGCCATCAAATAATTCAATTTGATTAAATTCTTTCCAGTTGGCCACTTTATTGCATTCTTCTGTGGCTTCAAGCGAACAATAATTTGGCTTTAAATTTTTCAAAATTTCCATCGTTTTTTCATTTTTCTTTGTCGAATTTTGAACTGCTGGGCCATCAAAAAATGTACATTGGTCGGTCCATTGTGGACATTCGCACTTGGGCCCACAGTATCCTTTTGCGGCAAATTCTTTTCTCAAATGGGTCGAATTGCATTCAATCTTTTCCCAACACAAACTTCCATCTTCTCTCTCATTTATTATTAAACCACTGGAAACACATTCATCCATATGCCGAAATTTCAGATTATTTTCATTTTTTGCACAAGGAGAAGCACCAATTGGATTAAATAAAAAGAAAATAATCATCAAAATTGCACTCGCAACAGCCAAAACAGTGCTCGATTTACTCTTTTTTGACGAATTTTTCTTATAGTTTTGCTTATTTTTTGGCCTTGGGTATTCATCGCCATCGGACAAACCACTTTCTTTTGAAAACAATTCATTTTTCATTCTTAGCATTCCCCATTTGGCTGAGCCTGCCTCTTCTTCCACTTTTGCCAATTTATTTTCAAATTTTTTAATTTCCTCAACTACATTCATAAATTCCAACTTGACTGCTGTTAATTCTTTATTGTTATTTTCCAATAGTTGCCTCAAATTATTTATTTTTTCATCACTTTCTCCAACTTTTTTCACACAAAATTCAATTTTTTCATTTGGAGTAAATTTTTTGCACTCTCTTTCAAAGTGTAATTCGCCACAAAATAAGCAATTTCTACGGGGGCGCTGTTTCCTTGATGAATTTTGCCGTGGTCGGCTTATATCGAATACGCCCTCCTCCAAATATTCATCTGGTGGATTTTGACATGGCCGGCTTCTTTCAAATACCAATGGGCACATTACCACTTCCTCCAACTTCTCAATTCCCAATTCCATTGGTTCTGGTTCCGGCTCATCATCGGAATCCTTTTTTATTTTTTCCAACATTTCTTTGCAATTTTTATTCCTTTTTTTGCGCTTCTGTGATTTGCACAAACAATTACTGGTTTCTTTGCATCGGCATTCACATGGAGTCGATTTTCCACTTCCAAGCCCACATGGGCAGGTGCACCAATAAACCCCTGATTCGGATTCACTGAAAATTTCCTCTTCATCCTCGGTCGATGAAATCGCAACTTCTTCGCGCATTTGTGCGCAATAAATGCATTCATGCATTTCAGTGGGATTTTCATTTTGTAGTTCATCTTCATTGCCTTCATCGATTAACCATAATTCTTCATCCGAATCACTTGGAGGATCATTCAAAACGAATGCGCCAAAATTCAAATCTTCATCATCCGAATATTCTTTATAATTTTTTACCTTTTTTCTTTCCCTTAATTTCATTGGGTGCTTTATATTTTGTTTATTTTCCTCATCTTTTTCATGAGTTTCTGCTCTCAATTCCAAAGGGTACAAAAGGGTAATTGCCCTTATTAAAATTTTGCCTTTGCATTTTACTTTTGCCACCCTTATTAATCCATCTTTACTCTTAATTAATTCAACAATTTTTCCCAAATTCCAGTAAAATTTTGGGCTATTTTCTTGGTGCACAAGTACAATCTCACCAATTTGCGGCAAATAATTATTTTTGGCAACCTTTTGGCGGTGCCGATCCGCCCTTTCTTTCAATTCATTCAAATATTCTTTTTCCCATTTTTTGCAAAAATAATATAACATATCGTTTGCATTTTTCCAATTTTTAATTAGTTCATCCCTTTGGGTTTCTTTTAATTTAAATTCATCAATTTCCAGATTACCCAAATCAATAATTTTTTCATTCCTTTTTGGAAACATCAAATCAATTGGCCTCAAAATTTCCAAACTTTCTTCAACATCTTCATAAACATATGTTAAAGGCCGGGTATTCATTACCAATTTTACTTCCGGCAAAATTGTTCGCAATTCTTCAAAAAATAAAAATTTTCTTCCGACAGCTGCCTTTAAGGCTTTTTTCATAATTTTAACCATTGCTTCGTAAAATCCGCCGAACCATGGCGAGACAGAAGGAATAAATGTCCATTTAATTTTTTCCAATTCCATTTTCCTTTCGATTTCATTAACTACTTTATAAGTCAATCGATATTGTGTGCCATTATCGCTTATCAAATATTTTGGTTTTCCATACTCGGCAATGAATCTTCGCAAAGCATTGATGCAGGATTTTGCCGTCAAATCCGGAATTAATTCCAAATGCGTGAATCGGGTGGCCATACATGTGAAAATTTCGATCCAAACTTTCATAATTTCGCCTTTAAAATTTCTCACTTCCAATGGCCCGGCATAATCCATTCCACAATTTGTGAAGGGAATTGAGACCTTTGTCCTTTCTGCTGGCAAATGTGGCATTTTTGGGAAGGCGATTGGCTCCAATTTTGCCTTTCGGCAATAAAAACATTTGTTAATTGTCATTTTCATCTTCTTTCTTCCCATTGGGATCCAAAATGTTTTTCTCAATTCGGTCAAACTTTGCCTGAGACCACTGTGAAGAGTGCGCAAATGCGCTTCAATACAAATAATTTCAGCTAATGGCGATTCATATGAAATAAAAATTTGTGCTTTTTGTCCAGAATTTCCCAATCGTCCAGGGCATGTCCAAATTCGATATTTTGATTTTTCCATAAATAAATTTTGCATTTCTTTTTCACTTGGAGGATATTTATATTGATCTTGGCTTATTAGCAAAATTTCAGCCAATTTTCTAATTTCAATTGCATTTTTAATATTTTGAAGATCAATCATAAATTCCGTTTCGAATTTAATTTTTTGGCCAAAAATTTTAATTGCCTTGCACGTTGCCACCGAAATATTTACCAATTTTGGCCATTCATTTCTTATTTTTATGTCAATAATTTCATTAACCAACATATCCATATTTATTTCTTCCAATTTTTTATCCCATTCTTTTTCATTTTTAATCAATTCTGGTGCTTTTGGCCATTCAATTTCATCAAATTTTAGGAAGTTTGGCCCTTCCCACCAAATCGAATTGGCTTTTAATTCTGCACAACTGCAGCCACGGCTTGCCAAATCAGCCGGGTTCACATCTGTAGGCACATATTTCCATTTTATTTTCATATCCTTTCTCAATTCCAAAACTCTATTTTTCACAAATTTTGGCAATTTATCCACGTTGGAGATGAGTATCCAACTCAAGACCACCTTTGAATCGGACCATATATAATAATTGCCAATTTTCAAATCAATTTCCTTTTTTATAAATTCAAGCATTTTGCAACCGGAAACAGCAGCCATCAACTCAAGCCGCGGAATTGTCAATTTTGATTTGATAGGGGCCAACTTGCCTTTGGCATACACTATTGATGAATTAGACATTTTATTCATTTTTTCAACAATATAGGCAACCGATGCATATGCTTTGGCCGATGCGTCCACAAAAATATGTAATTCCATTTCGGCATCTGGATTTTTGACCGCCCTTCTTCTAATTAAAAATTTTCCAGAATCACCAATTATATTTTTCCATTCTTCCAAATAGGCTTCATCAATTTGATCATCCCAGCCATATTTATTTTCCTTCCAAAGGCTTTGAAAAAACATTTTTCTGGGCAAATTGGCTGGAATCGTCAATCCGGGCGGATCAAACGTTTTGGCTGTACCCTTTGCCACTTTTCGTTTTGTCCATTTCAATTCATTTTTTATTTCTTTTATTTCAATGATTATGGCATCTTTTTCAACATCCCAGCCAATTCCGAGAATTTTTGTTGAATTTTTTCTTTCTTTATCACCAAATTTTTCCATTATCGAATTATCATTACTAACAAATTCATGCAGTGTCATTTTTGCATCTCCGAATATTTTTATAATTTCATGGCATTTTTCTATTGCTTCCATTGTGTTTGATGCACCGAATCCTGGATTGTCGGCATAAATTCCTTTTCTCAACTTTTCGGCAAATTCAGTGCCATAATTTGCTAAATGGTAATCCGTCACTTCGCCAAGCAATGAAGGAGCAGCAATGATGCCGAATGGCATGCATGTGAATCGCATTTCTTTAATATTGTCCAAGGCGGGGGGTTTTTTTGGGTCTTTGAACCATAAAAATCGTGCCAAATTCCTTTGATTTTCTTTTACTTTTATTTGATGGAAGGCACTTTTTACATCGCAAAAAATGGCAATCGGAAAGTTTCGAAAACGGAGAATCATTCCACAAATATCCGCCAACATTACTCTGCCCCGTAATATAAAATCATTCACGCTTAACCCTTCCGGGGTTTTGCAACTAAAATCGAAAACAGGGCGAATTTTTCCTTTTTCCTCGTTTATTACGCAATGATGGGGGATATAAACAATAATTCCCGAATTATCTTTGCACTTTTCAATAATTCCTTTTTCAATTTGTTCATTGAATGGAGCGCAATATTTTTCCAAAAGCCCATTTTTATTTAATTTATTCCAAACACCTTGAAGCCTTTTTAAGCAAATCCAAAAATTATTTGAAATTTTTTCAGGTGGATTTTTGATTGGCCATTCAATAATATAACGTCCATCGACGTCTCTTTGGACAGTATTCAAAAAATGATTATGAGCAAAAATGTCATTTTCCAATTGCTTAGGCTCATTGATTCCACATTCTTCAATTTCCCAAAATTTTTCATGTTCAATCATTTGGCAAATAATAGGTTCAGTTTCTGTTTTCCAAATGTGGCTTTTTCCAGTTAAAATTTTGCCAATTTTAGTTTCCAAAATTGAAAATCCAGATTTTGTTTTAGGCAGCCCAACAATTTCCGAATAAAAGTCGGACCCAATCAAAATTTCAGGCATAACCTCCAAAATATTTTCTTCATTGGTTATATCATCCTTTAAGAAATGTTTAAATGTTTTTGGGTCAGCCATTTTCAATCTTTCAACCATTTGCCTTTTTTCAACACCTCTTGCAACAATATTTATCGCCTCATTATTTTTGGACAAAATTTGAAAAATATAAATTGGAGAATTTATTATAATTGTTTTATTGAATAATCCGCTTCCACGGAATTGTTTTTCTCCAATTATATGCAAATCCAATTTCTTTGCAAGCACATTTAATATGAGGCTGATTTCACATCCGGAATCCAAAAAAATTGCCGCTTCCGATTTTTGGCCCATTGCATATGGATTGCGGACGGGGGCCAAGGCGACCTGCATTAATGTAATATCTTTTTCTTTCTTCTTTTTTCCAATTAAATTGTTCATTAGGACTTTATCCAGGCTTTTATTCTCATTTTCCTCATTAATTTCTGTGGCCATGCACATTTTTTCATTCTTTATTTTATTGTGCTCTTTATAATTTTTCTTTTCATCTGCCACTTTTTTGGCTTTTTGACGACAAAAGGCTGAATTATGGCCATCTTTTTTGCATGTGAAACATTTAACATTCTTTTTGCATTCTTTTGAAATGTGGCCTTTTCCCAAACATTTCAAACAAATTTTTAGTTCTTTTGCTTTGACCAATCTTTCATCATTTGTTTTATATTTGGGGCATTTATCCTCCCAATGTTCATCGCCACAAAATTTACAATTCCTTTTTTGCATATTTGCCATTGTTTTATTTTCATACTTATTTGGGCCTTTCCATTGGCCCTTTTTGAATCCATTGTATTTATCATATTTTTCAAATTTGCCATATTTCTTTTCATATTTTTCATTTCCAAAATCAAATTCGCGATGAACGCGGTAAATATCCTCTTCTAATTTTAGATAATCGTCTAAAAATTCCAAAATGCCTTTTGTTCCCAAATTTGGGGTGGCTTTCTTTTTCTCATAAATTTTTCGGAGGATATTTTGGGGGTATTTGCTTTCTACTTCAAAAATCAATTGGGCATTTTCAATGTTTTCACCCGCATTTTCCAATT
Source organism: Pratylenchus scribneri (assembly GCA_030063045.1). Taxonomy (NCBI): domain Eukaryota; kingdom Metazoa; phylum Nematoda; class Chromadorea; order Rhabditida; family Pratylenchidae; genus Pratylenchus; species Pratylenchus scribneri. The sequence goes on from JAQSEB010000070.1 coordinate 245,009, forward strand.
GGTTAAGTATTGCCCGAATTTCCCGATGTGTTTTTTTGATTTCAGGCATAAAGTTGTTTGCTTTTTTCAATTTTCGTAAAGCACTATGCAAACTGTTTTTAATGTTTTGTGTGTCTCCAAATTGTTTTTTCAAAAGCTTCAAAACGGTTTGATAATTTTTCGCCTCAAGCGGATATGCTTCGACAATTTCCAAAGGCTCGCCCTTTAGGGCACTTTTTAGGTATTGCATTTTCCGCTTTTCTGGTATGTCTTGATCGTCAACTGCGGCCGAAAATTCTTCGAAAAAACTTGACCAACTTTTTAGGTCGCCCGAAAATTCAGGGAGTTTTATTTCAGGTAATTTCACATTTAAATTCTCCCTAAAGGCCATTCGGCTCATTTCAAATACTTCATTTTGGGCAGGAATTATTTTATCGAAAAATCTTTCATTTTTGTTCAAAACATCCATTACTCCTCTGCCCTTATTCATAACTGTCAGAAATCCCGAATCGCCTGTGGCGAGTCCTCGGTAAATTGCTAATTCCGCCTCCCTTATTTCCCCTTTTAAATTTGCCAAAAATTTGCCATAATTTGTGTTTTGTTCATCCAAATCTTTTAGGGAATTTTTAATCTTTTCTCTTTGCTCAATGCATTTTTCTCTCAATTCATTTGCCTTTTTAATTTTATCCCCTTCACCTGCATCAATGACAAAATCTATTTCGTTGGTGTCCATAATGAGCCCTTGGAGCCGATCGCGGAGTGACTTGATTGTAATTTGCAGGACGTCCGCCATAGCCACGCCTCACAAAAATTCGTCGATTGCGTTGATGTTGTTGGCTAGTACCGGGACGTTGCCGATCAAAATTCCGTTGCCTTTGATTCGGACGCTGGTGCCGACTTTGCTGCTGCTGATGTTGATGGATGGCCTGAGGGCGTTGTTGAAAATTTGTGTTCCAGAAGACCCTTGGTTGAAATGGGGGTCTGGGCCAAAAGGGTTGATGCGGTGCGATTTGTGGGACAGGCACTTGAATGAAGACCGGCTGGATTTGAGGAGCTGGTGCTTGCTGCTGAGCTGGCGGAGATTGGCGTCGTTCTCTGTTGTTATTTGGTCGTCGATTCGCAATTCTCCGACTTCTTTCAATCAAAATTTGGGCCGGTGTTGGTCGTCGATGAGCTGGTCGATCGTCTCGTCTTCTGTTGTCGGGCGATCGTTCAATTCGCGGCCTTCTTGATGATACACGTTCCACTCGATTGAAGATTGAAGCCAGTTTTCCCTTAGGCAGGGGAATTCAAATTAATTTTATTTTTGACCAAAAACCAAAACCAATTATATTTTGCCCCAATGGCAAACCAGTTTTTTGCCCCAATGGCAAACCAATTTTTTGCCCCAATGGCAAACCAAAATTTATGCCCCAATGGCAAACCAATTTTTTGCCCCAATGGCAAACCAAAATTTATGCCCCAATGGCTCGAATTTTCCAAATTGGTCGTGGCACCACTTTGTTGAATCCCAATTGACTCAACAATAATCCAAATTACTCTTTTTTACTGAGTCCAATAAAATTATATTTTATCCAAGCAATTTATTTGTGAATATAAATTCTTTACTTTTGTGAATGATCAGTGGAATGGTAAAAATGGGGAACAAGCCAATTGTTAAATAAAACTATCATGACAAAGCTTTTTGGGGCCTAGAAACGAGCACAAAAGGCGTTGGTGTTGGCCAATGACAAAGCAAAATTGGGGAATTGGGAAAGAAATCAAATGTAATTGGAAAGGACAAAATGAATTAAACGTAAAAAACCAAAAAATGTAAAATATCAATCATCAAATAATCTTTGAATGAACATCGGTCACGACAGGGATGGAGTTGAAAACAATTTTTCATTTTTGTAAATGCCTTTCTGCTGCAAAGATTCAAGGGTGCAACGGCTTACTTTGCCCAACAATTGGCAGAATGGGTCGATGATCGTGTTTGATGTCGGCTTCTTCAGCGATGATAATATCGGAATCTGGGCGGATAACCTTGAGACGGGCATTGCACTTGAAAAAACCTTTTCTCTGGTAATATTTGCACCTATATATTTCACTTTTTCGTGTCGTTTCCCATCGGAAAAGGAATTAAGATATTTAAAATTTATATATATATATTTTGTTTACCTTGTCCAATTTGATAATTTGATCCACTCTTTAAATTGCTCCTCATTATTAAATCGGCGAACTTCTTTGTAGTTTAATCTTGCCCCTCGTTTTGATGGTTTATCATTTTCATTCCCTTTCATATTTTCTTAATTTGAATTGGAAAATTCAATTTTTATTTTCAATTTAAACCGTATTTCTTCCATTAATATTCCAAATGGTTATTAAATTTCTATGACCCTAAAGAGGGGCTACTAATAGAAGGTGGATTTCTAATAGAAGAGGGGATATTAATAGAAGAAATACGTATTTAGCAATGAATTTGCACTTTTCTCTTCCTGTTTTAGAATTTCCGATAAATTTTGTTGATGAACAATTTGTTGATTATCATTGACTGGAGCATTCTTTCCAGTCTCTTTAAAATTGAAATTTGCCAATGAATTTGTTGATGCCCAATGACTCACCCAATGATGATGATTCTAGGATTATCCCCGCAACCTCCTTTCCCAAGTTTTGATGATTTTGTCTTTGTTCTTGTCGCCACTGAGGGAAACGATTCCATGTTCTTACTATTCCTTCTTTTGGATCGTAAAAACTCAATGGAATTGGATAATGAGTATTTCCTCGATTTTCAACAGTTTCGGAATGAGAATATTGTTGCCTTTGCCCAATATTTTGCCCTATCATTGAGGTGCCAAATTTTTGTGGTAAAAGCGATACAGATAATCGTGTTGGAATGTGGCCATGCTCTAGTGAGATATCTTTCACATTGGCATTTTTTCCAGTTACTTTAAATTTTATATTAAATTTTAAATTAATAAGGAAAATTTAAATAATATAATTAAAAATTAAATTAAATTACATTGTTGGACAATATGATCGAAATGCATTGAATCGTCCACTTTAATGCGTTTTACTGAATTATCAATATAAGTCATTTTTGGTACAGAGAATTTTGCTTTTTTGGATGGTTTTGTCTGGCCACCTTCTCCGCCAATTTTAATTCCTGTTGAAAATTTGATTAATATAATAAATTATTTCTATTAAAGTTAATAAATATAAGTCTCAAAAAATAAATTAAATTAAAACCTCGTTGATTGGGTCCAAATTCTCTTCGAAGTGTATTTGTTAATGAATCAAAGTGGACATTTGACCACGATTCCGAATTCATTCCAGAATTTTCTTCTTCATCCGTATTTGGCAAATTTGTATCCGAATCGGAGCTCAAATCAATTATTTCTAATGGCCTTTTACCCTTCCTTTGTGATGGTTCACTACCTCCATCTTCACCAGTTGCCATATTTTCAAAAATGTTTATAAAAATAATTAAAATAAATAGCATAGTCTTCATCTTTTCTAAAATGGACAAATTAAGATGAATTTAATTTAATAAAAATAATTAATAAATGTAAAATAATTTTGCTTCAGTTAAATTTGAATGAAAATTATAACCACGATTCTGTGATCTGCGCCCTCTCCCTATTTTAAAATGCCCCGCAGTGGCATCTGGGTCGATATAAACACAAGGGGCGTTGTCAATAAATCATCCGTTCATTCAAAAATGCCCTCATCCCCTTTTTTATATATACAATGACCAATCTATCCCCAAAAAGCCAAAACCTTTTACAAAACATCCATCCACACTTTAATCAATCCATCTTTCCAATAAATCAGCCGTAAATAATTTATGGTTTATGCCGACCAGTCAATTCCATTTAATTTGAAATTAACTTTTTGATTATTAAATTTTTTCATTCAATTCTTACATCATTGGATTTAACTCAAAATTGCGAATATTTTGAGTCCAAGATCGATTAATTTAGCTTAATTGGCTACAAAGATACAAAGTAAAATAACAAAAATCACAATCTTTTTTTTTAAGTTGAAGCTTTTGGAAAAATCAATATAATTATTAAATTTATGCTTAAAATTCAAAACGGATGCCTTTTGATCTTAATTTTATTTTTATTCCCAAATACTATGTTAAACTAATTAATCATGAAAGAAATGCATTTAATTGCAACTATCTTAAATGTTTATAAGAAATAATTTGAATGTGATAATTTATGCCAATAAAATATAATTTTGTGGTTTAATCAGTCATTGAATTGTTTATAATTTGAATCATTTTTAATTGCTTATGCTCTGTTTGTTTGCTCAATTTCATTTGCAAATCATCTTTCCATTTTCTATGCAGCATCGTTGACCATACGGACAGGGCAAAGTGCACGAAACTGAATGCATATAAATATTATCAATTTATTTACCAAGGACCGAACTCTCGAAAATATATTACGACATTTGCGGACATAAAACTGTTTTTGGCATTGTTTATAGCATTTTATTAGTAATAAAATTAAGTATAAAATAACATGAAAAACTTTGGCCAATGTGAATATGAATATTCATCGATTTATGGCCCAAACTATTGGTCATTTAAAATTATTTTCTGGCCGTTTTTGACCATAACTAAAATGCTATAAACAATGCCATAGCAGCTTTATCAACACCGGCACCAGAACGTTTCATCCGAAAGAGTCAGATCCGAAAATGTCGATTAATCATTCTTATCTATTTCCACAAATGGTATGATGCCAATTTCATCCATTTTTCTTAATTCACTTCATCCTCACCTTCTGGCGCTTTTGTTGTGGCGGAAGTCATTAGTGGACTGTTCGGCATAATGCTGCTGGGTTCAGATGGAGTTGGTGCTTCACTGGTTGTGTCAATCGGTGTTGAGCTAATTGGGACTCTCTCGCTGGTTGTGCTTGTTGTTGCGGATGTGGCACTAGTTGTTGTGCGGCTGGTCATGCTGCCTGTCGCCGCATTGATTGGCACACATTCAGGCCTCAATGTTGCATTGGATATTTGGCACCGTTCAACCCCCGGAATGCAGTCGTATTCACCACATCGTAGGATGGATACACATTCCCATTGCTCGTCGTCGTCTCTTTCCTGTACGTTTTTAGATATTTGGATTATCATTTTAGTTTTTTTCCCAATTTTTTTTCCTAATATTTGCCCAAAAGCCCAATCCCCTTTGTGGATACCTGCGATTCTCCACTACACTTCTTTTCCGGACATCCACATTCGCCGGTGGAATTCCTGACCAGATGGCAGCGCTCATTGATGCCGCAACGACATTTGCATTCGCCCCGGTGATTGTAGCCGGCATCGCATTGTGGCTCGGGGCGATTCCGGCACGGGCATTGTTCATAGGGAATGCAATTGCCGGATGGCGAACGCACTTGACCCAGCACTAGTAGGAAAAAAAATATTTAAATTAGTTATAAATAAAATAGAAGGAAAGAAATATTGGTCCCTTGGGAAGAAATGGAGTCCAAAATATTCTAATACGAATTTGGCGCTTGTAAAATTGGGCACCAAGCAACAAAATATTCATTTGATTCTCTTTAGTGCTTTGAAGTTTGGAAGGATATGTTCGTTGATGTTTGTATGATTTTCTGTCAGATATTGACCAATTTCTGGGAACCGTCCAAAATAGGCAATTAATATATGTCTATTAAAATCCACTTTTTTATTCTTTTTAATTTGAATTACAATATCTTTTTATCACATACATATAAATTATATTTTTTCTTCGTCTCATAAAAATTAATCTCTGATAATATAAAATCATTCCAATCCTTTCTACAAAAAAATGCTGTTTGTATATTTTGGCTTAAATTAATAATTTACATATTTTACAGCTAATTCAGGGAATTAGCTAGTCCCGGGATTAGCTAGCTAAGTATTTTAGCAGTCCGGGTTTCTTGGCATTGTACAGATTCGAGAGTGGGCTCATTCGATTCGCCATAGCAGATTTACTATATGAAATTGCAATCAGATTTGTATAATCCTAAACCTAGCCCTATTCTAATCCTAGTACCTTGCTTGTCCTACTATAACACTACCCTAACCTTAGCCCCTAAATCCATCTGTAATTGAAATTTCATATATTAAATCGACCATGTCGAGTCGAATGAGACTATTCTCGAGTCTGTTCGTTGTCTAGAAATAGAAACAGAATTGCCGAAATTAGTTAGCCCAAACCCCTATCTAATCCTGCGAATAGCTAATTCCCAGAATTGTATACTACATATATTTGTTACACCGAATATTGAGAATTGCAGAATATTAAAAAGAGTACCACAATGGCACCGAGCAACTGGGCAAATTTGTACGCAATACTGGCTCGGCTCGGGCTGCTCGCAAGTGGGCTCACAGCCAGGGGGCATTGAACAATTCAACAGCACCTCCCCAGGGGGACAAAAGCCTAAACATACTCAATTCAATTGAAGAATATGGGAGAAGAATTAAAAATGGACAAATTGTTAAATTTAATTCAAATTCAAGCATGGGCGAATAGTCATTTTGAAGGTTAATTCAAGCCAAAACTTTGCTATTTTACAAAATAGCCCATTTTTAGCTTTTTGGTCCATTTTTTCCGTAATCATTCAAATTTACCCATTGTTGGCGGCAATATGATTGGCTGGCTAGAATTGGAAGAAGCTGATGAATGATGATGCCCCATCATTAGAGCCATCGGCGGATTGCGCCATTGCCATTTGGCCATTGAGAAGGAAAAAGACGGCATAACAAATTGAAATAAAAACGAGAGAAAAATTGGAATAAGCGGAGGCCATTATTGGAGCTGATTTTTGGGGAAAAGGATTAATTTTGTTCGGGCTTTTATGCAACATTTTGATGGGCTGAAATTTGGCCTCAGTCAGTCAGTGCTGGCTATTAAATCTGATTTTTGGTGTTTCCAAAAAAAAAGAATTTTATTTGCGTAGGAAAAATAAAACAATAGTTAAACAAATGAAGAATGAGACCCGTTTTCAGCTCATTATTCCGTAAAATGAATTTTGATTTTTAACCCCGCTGAAAGCATAAAATCTTTGCATAGCTTACAAATGAAGCAAATGAGGGAGAGAAAAATGGGCAAAATCTAAATTTAAAATATTTGGAGCCGCAACTGAATAAAAATGCGCAAAATTCTTTGACCTTTCCTAATTCCCATTCCCATCATACATTGTGGATTTCAATTTTGCAATGTGTTGTGCCTTGACCCTTGACCTTGGCGACTATTTAAGCCAGCTTTTACTCTGAAATTATTCAGTCTTTTTTAATTTTTATTAAATTTTTTATTCATAACTTTGCTCTAAAAATTTTTCTTTCTGAATATAATAATTTTAGCACTCTTCAAATTCCAGCTAATAAAAATCACTTCCCGAACAATGAAGTCATTTTCGACATTAATTTTATTCTTTGCCATTTTGTGTATCTTCTGGCAAATTGCGATAGGCCAAAATGCAATTGAAATGTGTTTAGCGACGATGCATTCAACATGCACCTACGAGAGTGGCACATTCCCTAATTCAGGAGGATTGACACCACAAAATGGAAGGAAGAAGAGGCAAATTCAAGATGTGAATTGTTTTGCCGACGGCACATGCGTTTTACGGGTATGGTATATATAGATTTAAATGAATTAAAATTGATTTAAAATTAAAAAGATATTTTAATGTTTTAAAAATTAATTTAAAATTGGTCTAAAATTAATTAAATTTTTTAATATTTAAAAAATTTAGAAAATAATTCACCTATATTTAAGAAAATTTGTTTTCTAAAAAATTCATTTAATTATTTTTTCGAGTCTATTCAAATTTTTTAAATATTCATTTCCAAAAATTAATTTTATTCTTTCTTTTCCTCCTCACTCAGTCGGATGGTAATATTATCCGTATAAAAGTATTCGCCCAACTTGCTTTCGAACTTTCAGAGCACTCCGAATCGGGATACCTGCTGTAAAATTTGCAAAAGTTGCACCTTCCAAGGCTGTTGCCATTGTTCATTTACGGATAAGGAGAAATATTGCCCGATACCGGGATGGCGAGCGCCAGACTATGATGGGGATAAGGGCCGAATTCAGCCCCGGGATGGGCTCGGCGGATGCGGTAAATTGGAGGAAAGGGCTGTTGATAATGTGCTTATATTTTCAGGTGATCCCGTCGAATTCGGCAACCGGCTCTACGACCGAGCCATGCAATTGTTTGTGGGCACTGTTCTGCTCCAACTTTCTGGTGCCCTTTTTGCCCCCTATCTTCGCTATGATTGGACATATGTGGACCCGAACACGTGAGTTAATATTTATTGAATAAACATTAGTTCAAAAAAAAAATTTAAAAAATTATTCCCATTTCCGCATTCTGATATGACCCATCATTCTTTAACTTAAAAGAACAATTAAAAATACAAAAAATAATATAGATCACAATAACCGTGTATATAAACACTATCAAGAGCCATTGCATATTGCTGGAGTGATTTTTATAATACTTTCTAATAATTTGTCAAAAAAACAAAAAAATCTAGCATAATTAATTAATATAAATTGGAATTGAAATACGGCATCTCGGACAAATTAATTTTTTTTTTTAATTTTTTAAATTTGACAATAATTTATTTTGATTCGGAAATATGTGGACAATTAATAAGCCAAAAAATCATTGTTCCACCAGCAATCGTCCAAATGATGGGTTCGTGATTGTGCGCGCAATGGAGGACAATGGGGCGGACCGAGTGGACTACATGGAGCGCATCATCATTCCCCAGGATCTTCGCGACCGAGATGGCTCTTTCACCTCAAGCAATAGGACTGAGTGGTTCAACGAATTGGATGGCGATTTTAACACGGATGAGGTAAATTTGGAATATGGCATTTGGAATTGTGGTAATATTAAATATATTCTATTCCACTTTGCAGGCTGGACACATTCTCGCCAACACAGTCAGTCGAATTTTAATCATTAATAAATATATAATGAAATTCAAGAGTCAATAACTCCCCTAAAGGCCTCTTCTGAATAGGATAAATACCCTTTTATAAAGGGGAAATATTGAAAAATTGCGAATAGAGTATTGAAAATGGCGAAAAGTTTATAACGGTTTGTCCAAAATTCATAAACCATATACCATTCGATAGAGTTCGTCAAGACGCATGAATGGTATATAATTTGTCATGGTTTAATTGGTTTTGAACCAAATTCTCATAGATGGTTTAAGTGATTTAAAACCCATAATTTTTGATCAAACCACGACAAAATATATACCAAAGGACGAGTCTAGACGAGATCTATCGATTGGGTATAAGGTTTGGGGGTCTAGGACAAATCGTTAAACCGCTATAAACTTTTCACAATTTTCAATAATTTATTCGCAAAATTAAATACCATCCTTTTATAAAGTATTAATTTTTTCTAAATTATTTTCTAAGTATGAATTAATTTATTTCAATTTCAACAGGCTAAATTTTTTAGTATTGTATTTAAATAAAAAAATAATTATTTTTGAAAAATTTCAAAATATCATATTTTTTAATTTAAAAAATATTTTGTCGAAAATATTTCACTTCTTTATTGCGCATAATTTCTGCAGCTGGGCGGCCCTAACACTCGCTACAATTTCTTTCCTCAACACGCAACTGTCAATCGCAATTTGGGCGGTCGCTGGATTATGGACAGCTGGGTGGACACGGAGACGGAAATGCGCCGTTTCATGGGCGAAGGCAGGCCCGGCTCCTACATCCTCTTCCGAGTGCTGCTCATCTATCCGAACGACTCATCCGGCAGACCCGATGAAATAGGTTAACTAATAAATTCGATTTTATTAGGAATTTTATAAAAAAGGCCACTTTTTGAGTTTTATTTCCATATAAAAATTTAAAATTGATTCATCCTTTTTTCCTGCGCACAGCTTGGTCGGCCGTTTTCGTTGCGCCGAATGCACAGGAACCGCAAAATGTGGTGCGTGCAATGGGTGGACGAGTGTACAACGATGGTGTCGAACGTCAGGGACCCCAAGGAGTATGTCCCCGGCCCAATTGAGAAAAGGCGGTTTGGAATTGCAGGCAAAATAAAATGAAGAAGGGATCCGAAAGAAAATGAAAAATGATGATAAAAAATTAAATCAAATATTTTATACAAAAATCGACAATATTGTGACAAAAATTGGAATTTATTGACGGTCATTTAAATCAATTTGTGGCTGATTTTTATTTTCTTTTAATGAGACTTTGCTTTTTCGACTTTATCCAAAATTCCCATACATTTTGCCTCCTGTGTTCATTACAATATGGACCATGCCCTGTCCTTTGATTTGTCGATAGGCCCGGTAAACTATGAAATAGGCAAATAAGCAAAGGAAATCGTAGAGCAAAAAAATGGCAACCAACATAGCGAAGGGGAGAAGGACAACTGTGGAAAATTTAGACAATTTCTATAATATTTGACATTTAAAAACCATTTGTTTGACGATGCCAAATTAGTGGGACCAGTGGGGCAATGATGAAAACAATGAGAACGAATTGGGCAATGAAGAGGAGAAAAATCTGAACAAAAAAAAATTCAAAAATAGCAAATTCCAGTAAAAAATGGAAATTCTCCAAATCCCAATTTCCCAACCTTAACAAACAAATATGCCCTTATAAGAATGACAAATTTTGTGCATAGACCAATTAGCAACAAAACACAAGGCAAAATTTCCATGACCATCTCAGAAAGCAGATACATTTTTGGATTGTCCGTGGCCATTTTTATTAGTTGCAAATTGGCTTCATCTGAATTTAAATTATTAAAAAATTAGAATTTTTAATATAATTTAAAAATTTAAAAAATTAAAATTTTTATAATTTAAAAATTAAAAAATTAGAATTTTTAATAATTTTAAAAATTTAAAAATTTGAATTTTTAGTAATTGAAAAATTAAATTTGAATTTTTAGTAATTTAAAATACCAGTTTGGTTGAAAAAAGCATTCAATTCTTGTATTTCCTGTTCAGTGAGGTTAGTGGTGGCCAAGGTGAAATTGATTGATTGGAATTTGTAACCATTTTCAGTGATATTGGCCAAATAGAAGTATTGGCCTACGGTGATTGCAATGCCCAATACAGCGACTATATAGGCCAGGTCAAAACATGACCCACAACAACAACAACAACAAGAATGATGGGATTGTTGTTTGGCATCAGTCATTTCAACAATATAACCAATATTTAGTCAAAAATTCAAATATACAATGAATTATGTACAGTTAATAAGCGCTCCGAACATCAAGGGGATTAATTAGTTTTATATCGCATTTGGTGAATGCAAATTTTCAGCTGTTCAAATCTGATGAATTGGTGAGCAGCAGGCCCAAGAATTGGGTGAAAGCAGATGTTTATAAAGAATATGATAATTAGAATTGAGAAGATTATTCTATTCTTGTAACCATCTGCTTTGCCAGGTAATCAAAGATGAAAATAAGGCCGCTGGCTTGAATATTATATTTAACCATTCGGCCAAAGAATTTGGATCAACTTTAATATAGAAGACCTGAGGACTGTTTTTTAATGTTGTCATAGAAATAAAAAACCAATAGCATTTAATTTGTCATATATCCTTTTAAATATTAAATAAAGAAAGTTTGAATAATTTTTCTATCAATCAATTCTGCTTTATATAATGAGTATACTAAGCTGAATTAATTAATTAATTATATTTAGCCACAAAGTTCAATCAAAATTAAACTGAATTTGTAAATATATGCTTAAAAGATCAACCACATTTGCAAGATGATATTTGGTTCAAAAATTTTTGCAACTTCCTTGGTTGTATAAAAAAAATAACTTTTAAATGCAATAATTTATGCCAATAAAATAGAAATTTTTAAAAATAAATTGGGAAATATGAAGAAACAAAATAAAATATAGAATATAGAAATTTGATCAATTTTTTAAATTAGGTAATCGAAAATTTCTATTTTCCCCGGAAATATTACAAAAGAATAAATTAAAAAATGATAGAATTTTATAAATTTAATATAATTGTTTCCCCAAATGATGGAATTTAACAAAAAGATTATTTAAAATAAGCCCAAAAATATGATCAAAAATGAATTTTTGCTTCTTCCAATTTAATGTTGCTTTTTTCCAGCCATCATTTGCATCAATTTGTCTTGTAATTCTTGTTTTTCATTTGCCATTATCGCAATTTGCGCCTCTATCTTTGCTTTATTTTCATCAATTCTTTTCTTCTCCTCTTCAGTCAAATAATCCGTGTTTTGTCTTTCATATATGTGAATATTGTTTAATTCGTTTTCCAATCTAACATATTTTTTGTTTAATTTATTCAAAGCTTTGTCCATATCTGAATTTATTTTAAAAGTATAAATTTGAATATTTAATGAATATTTTTGACAAATATTTAAAAAAATTCAAAACTTCAAGGTAGTAGTGAACAGGGGGGAGGGTTTGGTGGGGACAGAGTGATAGGCAACTGTCAATTAAATTTATGTTTCGATACTAGTGGACGTTAAGGGAAGTGGGGCGTAAGAGAAGTGGATGTAAGGAATATGTTGGAAGGATTTGAAAAAATTTCAGGAGGGATTACAGCCTTCTGTTCATGTTAACGCGCCAAGGCGCGTTCGACCTACCCTAGGGATTCGGATTTTGAAATTATTTAAAGGGCGTGGGCAGGCTCGCTTCGCTCGCCCGCTTTTTCCCAGGTCGTGTGCAGGCTCGCTTCGCTCGCCCGCCTCTTCCCTGGTCGTGGGCAGGCTCGCTTCGCTCGCCCGCTTTTTCCCAGGTCATGGGCAGGCTCGCTTCGCTCGCCCGCTTTTTCCCAGGTCATGGGCAGGCTCGCTTCGCTCGCCCGCTTTTTTCCCTATTTCAGAAATTTTTTGAACCGGTTTGCAAACCGGCTCTTGCGCAGATCACAAAATGGATTTCATATTTGAATTCTCCATATTCGAAAACCCCTGATTCCCGATTTTCATCTAATTCTGACAAAATATCTATTTTCGGACATTTTTGAACCGGTTTGTAAACCATCCGTTGCGCGGATTTCAAAACTAATGTTATATTTGAATTCACCATACCTGAAAACCCCCGGATACCAAATTTCAACTCAATCTACCCATATTCCCATTTTATAAAATCTTTAAAAATTGCATTTAAATTTTTTTTTATAAAAATTGCTAATCCTCGCAATCTATTTTTAAAATAAAAAAAATGAATAGAAATCATACAAAAATGAAGAGAAAAATTTATTAAAATTTCAAAAAACTTTAAAAAATTTCGTCAAATCTATCCTCTTTCCTCTAAATTGGACTCATTTAAAAAATTAACATAATTATTAAATTTATTAAAATCTAAAATGATTCTCTTTGCTCCAAATTTTATGGCCAAATATCGATAAACTAATCAATATTGAAAGTATTAAATTTTTTTCGAAAATTTTTGCCTTGATTAGATATAAAAATAAAATTTGAATGCACCAATTTATGCCAATAAAATAGAAATTTACTAAAATAACAATCAAAAAATTAGAAAATATGAAGAAACTAGCCAAATAAAATATAGAATAAATAAATTTAATCAATTTAATTGAAATTTTGTTTTTCCCCGGAAATAGAATTAAAAAAAGAATGAATATTTTTTAATGAAGTTGCAAAAACCTTAAAAATGATTTTATAAATTTAAATGAATTGTTTTCAAATTAATGTTTACAGTTAATCCCGAATAAAGAAATTGAAAAAATTTAAAAATAAGCCCGTAAATACGAATCTAAAATGGATTTGTGTATCTTCCAATTTAATTTGCTCTTTTTTCACAATCATTTTGTCCATTTTCGTATCTTCCAATTTAATTCTGCCGTCCCTTTCCATACTTTTGCATAAATTTTTTGTATAATTCTTGTTCTTTATACAATATCTGAATTTTCTCCTCTATTGCTCTTTTTTCATCTAACCAATTATTTCTTGTTTGATTCAATTTTGTCTTCTCTTTTTCATTCATATTCGCATGTTGTATTTCATCATTCAAAAGTTTAATTAAATTGTTTTTCAAATTATCCTTTCTTAAATTTAATTCATCCAAATTTTCTTTAATTGATATCAACAATTTTTCCACCTCTAAACATAAATTAGGAATTTTATTATTTAATGGATATTTTTAACAAATATTTAAAAAAACAAAAAATCAAAAAAAGTTTCATTGTTTGTTCATTTAATTTGTGAGTTTTGGGTTCATAAATTAGAATTAACTTGATTTACCGGACTGTGACATATTTTGATTTGGATGTGGGAAATTTGTTTCCTCTGTTATTTGCCAATTCGGATCAGCAGAAGATTGGCCTATTCCAGCAGCAGAAGAATGCTGTCCAAAATTTTGTTGTTTTAATTTTTGTTGTCCGGGGAAATGTTGTAATGTTTGCTGTTGCGAATTATAAATTTGCGATGGATTTTGCTGGCGAGTAATTTGTTGATTATCATTGATTAGTGCATGTGGGTGGAACTTGTAAATTTCCACTGGATTTTGTTGATGAATAATTTCTTGATTATCATCGATTGGTGCTTTCATTCCAGTAACTTTAAATTTTAAAATAAAAAATTTATAAAGTAGAACAGTATGGCCTAAACTAGACTAAATCTATATGCGGTAAATTCTTTTTTAATATTCTATAGGGAATAATTTTTCAACCTTCTTAAGAAAATTATTAGTGAATTAGGAATTTTTATTCAATGTCTTTGAAAGATTGGGAAAGAAAATATTTAACAAAATTTTGTTTTGGAATTTTTTTACATCACGCAATTTTATAAAATGTTTTTTTATTAAATTTAGTTTGCTTTTGGACATTATTTTTCTGATGTAAATTTGGAATACCTCTATTTAAATAATTCCATAACGACAAAAAGAATTTCCTATTTAGTATTTACAAATAAAAATTTTGGATAGGGAATTAATAAAATATTTTAGGATAAGGAATTATTAGAGAGTGGGGAGAGAATTTATGATATAATGCTAATAAGAACAAGAAGCATATATATAATTAATAATAAAATTCACGGAAAATTTGTAGATAAATAATACAATGTTTTTTTATTATGGGCAATAATCGCAGCTCTCTGTAAATTTCAAAAGGGTCGACTAAATCTTAGTGAATATAAAATATGAATATTAATTTTTAATTTTTACAATTTTGAACAGCGTCTCTGAAGTTTGCAGCACTGGTTTGATTGTATTTTGGTGGCGAAATATGTTTGGCCTTTATTGGTTTGGATTTTTTGAAAATATTTGATGATTGGCTTGATACGCCCAAATTTAATTCTAAAAATTAATTATATATTATTTTAATTTTTAATTTAATTTAATGCTATTTTCATCAATGGAATTAATCGCAAAACCTCTTGCTGGTGTTTGTGTCTGAGTTGCTTGATCGAATTTCTCCTTCCCCTTTGGCACAAAATTGCTTGGGTTTTCCAAGGGCGAAGATTGGACAAATTTTTCATGTGCATTAGTCCGTTTTGGGTAAAGAGCATCCATCTGTAGTTTCTCCCAATCTATTATTGTCGGATTTCCTTTTCTGTCCGGTTTTCGTTCCCCATCAGTATTTGACGAATTTTGCCCTGATTCCAAATCAATTATTAATTGTCTTTTATCCTTACTTTGTCTATTTTTATCCGTATCCAAATTATCCTTGTTAATTTTCAATGATTGTTGTTGCTTAACTATTTCTTGTATTTCTTCGAATGTTGCATCTTTTCCAGTCACTAATGAGATTTAATATTTAAAAATAAAAAATGAATAGAAAAAATAAATAATATCAACAAAAATTTAATCAAATAATAAATTTACGGAGTCTGGCACCGGGGATATTTCTCTAAAATAAAAATCTAACCTCAGATAAATTAAGTAAATGTTGACTCCTAAAAATCCCCTCTAAGGTTTTCTTTTTCATATATAAAAATTCCCCGAAATCGGTCACCACCGAGTTCACCCATTTTCAGCCAATTCTCCAACAAAATGAACGAGGACATTCAGTGGATAATGGAAAACAAATCGAATTTATTTAAAAAACTTTTATATTTTTTATACTGAATAAATACTCCAAAGTCCAAGCCAAATTCTAGATAATTAATGGATTTATTTAATTTTACTACTGAATCCATCACATCCCTGATATAACAAATCGTCTTTAAAATAAATATTTTCAACATTTTTTTTATCAAATATATTTTTTTTTAAATTTTTCTAATGGGCTAAATTCAACAAAGATTTGGAGTAATATCATTTTTTCCCTAAAAATCCCCTAATATACATTTTTGAACAAGGCCTTCGAATTCTGCTGGTTTTGTATGCACTTTTATTATTGGTTTCTTGATGATTTTGGATTGTTGTTTGGATGAATTATTTGTCGCCAGACTCCCTTTTCCTTTAAAGCGAGATGGTGTGAACATTGATAATAAAGATATTTTAAAAAAAAGTTTTAATTTTCTTTTAATGCTATAATTATAATTTATTCTGATTTCTCAATTATGATATTTTCTCAAAGAGCAGTGATGGATCGATTAGAAAATAATTGGAAGGGAAATATTTAAATTGTCGAATATAATATTGAAAACGAAAAGATTATAATAACAGTTTAGTGGTTTGTTCTAGACTAGACCCTCGAACCATATATCCATTCGATAGAACTCGTCAAAATGCATCGAATTGTATATAATTTGTCATAATTTAATTAGTTTTGAATAAATACCTTTAATCAAACCATGACAAAATATATACTAAACGATGCGTCTTGTTGAGATCTATCGATTGGGATAGGATTTGGGGGTCTAGGAAAAACCATTAAACCGTTATAAACTTTTCGAAATTTTCTATACTTTTTTGGACTTTTTCAAATAATTTTTTTCGACAAATTAAATATTATCCATTATTAAAATCCAAAATCGATATTTCGGCACCAAAAATGACCGAAATAATAAATTTCATTAAAATTTTTATTATTGGGCAAAATGAACAAAATATGATCATTAATTCATAAATCATAAGATAAAAAGAGAAAATTCTAATGAAAAAGTAACTTTTGCTAAATATTTAAAAGAAATTTGTGCCGAAAGTCATTATATATATATTATATTATTATTGTTTTTTTTCTGAAAGAAAAAAAAACGAAATTTCAGAGGGTCAAAAATTATTCGGAATTCGAAAAACAACAATTCGGTCGTAAAATTTCGGACCGAAATGAATTAAATCGAAAATCGAACCCATCCCTGATCCCAACCTTCTGCTAATGATTTTGCCTGCGATCCCCCCTCTGCTGGATTGAATATTTCATTCGGAGAATTTTGTACAAAATTTCCTGGATTTATCCGCAAAGGTGCTTGTAGAGTGGCAAAAAAATTATTTGCCCATTTTCCAAATTCGGAAATGGAATCTACTGCTGCTGGCTCTATCATTCTGGCATTTTCTTCGCCATCCGTGTTTGGCGAATTTGTCCCGGAACTCAATTCAACTATTTCTTTTTCTGCTGGTATTTTACCCTTCTTTTGCGATGGTTCACCTTCACCTCCATTTTTAACAGCATTCATATTTTCATAAATGTTAATAAAAATAACTAAAATAAATAGAATATTTTTCATCTCTTCTAAAATAGAAAATTATTATATTTTAATAAAAAAAAATTGAAAATATATCGAAATTGTAAAATATTGATTTGGAAAATTTCAAATACAAGTAAATTAATTAGTCAATTTTATAACCCAAAATTTTTTATTGGCGATTTGAATTTATGGGAAAAAAATTGGACTATAAATGAAAATCCAGCCAATTTTCTTGAAAATAATATAAAAAAATTAACAGAAAAATTTTAGCTGAATCAAAAATTGGGCTCAATTTACAGATTCCATTATCTGCATGCCCATCGTTCAATTAATATATATGTATTCAATATCTTATGATTTTAATAAATAAAATCATTTCCATTTCCTTAGCCAAAAATGTCCATCTTCCCACTCCTGGGTTAAGACTAGGGGTAATAT
Organism: Pratylenchus scribneri; assembly: GCA_030063045.1. Taxonomy (NCBI): domain Eukaryota; kingdom Metazoa; phylum Nematoda; class Chromadorea; order Rhabditida; family Pratylenchidae; genus Pratylenchus; species Pratylenchus scribneri. Next base: position 262,990 of record JAQSEB010000070.1, read on the forward strand.
GCAGGAGGCGAGATTGTCTGAAATTAAAATTTCATTTAATAAATCGACCATGTCGAGTCGAATGAGCCTATTTTCCACTCTCTGGGTTGCTTGGAAGCCGAGATTTTTAAAATTAAATAAGCCAGACGATTAGCTAATTCCGTAATTTGCTAATATCCAATATTTGCAACAAATACAATTATTTGGTCATAATTGAAAATTTAATTAATTTATTCGAAAAGTATATAAAATTAACTAAAATTTCTGCTGAATGAAAAATTGGGCAAAATTCCGCGGTCTGAAATGGTCTGCTGGGCCCCGTCCGGTGACATCTCCACAATATGCAAAGGGCGGTACAAATATGGGCACCTCCACAATGGTACAAATATAGGCATTTTCGATTATAATAAATCAGAAACCGGTTATAGACCCTACAAACCTTATACCATTTTGTAGATTTCATCGAGACGCATCGATTGGTATATAATTTGTTATGGTTTGGTCAAAATTAAATGATATTAAACCATTTTTCAAGTTTTTGGTTTTAAACTCTTTTATTTTGAACAAACCATAATAAATTATATACCAATCGATGCGTCTCGATGAGATCTACAAAATGGTATAAAAGGTTTGTAGGGTCTATTCTATAACCGGTTTCTGATTTATTATAATCGAAAAAGCCTATATTTGTACCATTGTGGATGTGCCCATATTTTTACTATTGTGGAGATGACATAGCACCGCTGGGCCCAATAGGTATTATATATTCAATATCTTGTGATTTTAAATAAAAATAAATCCCACTCCTTAATTCACCCAGATATTGTCCGTCCATTGCCCAATATGCCATCTCTTCCCACTCCCCATGGGCATTTTTGTGGTTTATGATGCCGATATTTGTTTATAATTTGATGAAATCATATTTTTTCAACAATTAAAGTTATCAAAATAATTTTTCTACCATTGGATTCTACACAATATGGCGAATATTTTGAGCCCACGAATGATTAATTTATCTTAATTGGCCACAAAGTAATGACAAAATTAATAAAATTGGTAAATTCGAAGTTTTTGGCCATAACTTTGGTATAAATTTTTATATGATATTCAATCTTGGGCTCAAAATGTTCGAAAAATCGTTTGGAATTCAATGGTGTAAGAATTAAATTAAAATATTTACCAAAATTGTTAATTAATTCAAAAATTATTGTTATTAAAATGATCACAAATTAATCGATGCCTGCTCTAGGCCAAATATTCTGCCCAACCTCATCAAATCTAAATTCAAAAACACTCTATCCTTCCCCTCCCATATCCCACTCCCTTATTTGGTATGAAAATCAGACATAAATTTGTGGTTTTTATGTTTTATGCCAACCAGTCAATTCCATTAAATTTGTAACTAATATTGTTTAATTTTAAAAGCAATCCGTAAACATTTTTCTTTCATTGAATTCTACATAGTTTAGTGAATATTTTGAGCCCAAGAATGAATAATTTAACTTAATTGGACAACAAATTCTGGTAAAATTAAACATACTTGGTAAATTATGTGGAAATTGAAATTTTTTGTAATAAATTCTATGTCAAATCAGTTTAATAATCCCGGATAAATTTGCTAATTAAAAATTTTAAAAAATCAACATATTTGGAAAATCAATTTTTCTAAATTGATGTTTTTATCAATTGTTTTATGGCCAGATGGACGAATCGATTTTGGAAATATATTGATTCTGAATTGATAATTGTATCTAGGTGCTTGGTCGTGTCCACAATATTGCAAATGCTAATTTTGTTTTGATCTTACTTAATGGATAAAATTAAAAATAAAAATAATTTAAATATTTATAATTACTTAAAAATCAATGAGAACCGTAAAATAAATAACAGGTAACATTCTTTCCGAAAAGAATCTAACCGGAAACAATCTAACCGGGAAAAATCTAACCGGAAAAAATTTACTTCTAAATTCCCATATCTAATTTCAAATAAAATAAAATTAGCATTACCATTATTGTGGACATGACCAATTTTGTCTGCCCTTTATCTATTGCGGGAGATGACCCCAGAATTGTTTCTAATAAAAATAAAAAATAACATTTATAATTTTTAAAATTTTGAATGGAAAAATTTATGTCAAATAAAATAGAAATTTAATTAAATGACAATAATAAAATTAGGAAATGTGCAAAGTCTTAGTTTTTCTTGTTTAATTCGTCCAAATTTTCATTTGTTTTTACGAGCTCTTTTTCCAATTCTAAAAATATTTAAAAATTAGAAATTGGGATTTGTTTTTATTTAAAATCACAAGATAAAGAATATATACTAGGGTTGCACCCCCGGGTACCCCGATCATTTTCCCAGAAAATCAAATGTTCCCCGAAAATTTATCCCCGAAAATCAACCCCGAGATGTTCCCCGAAAATTTGATCCCCGTGACGGGGAATCCCCGTCCCCGTTGTCATCCCCGGACTTTTTCCGTCTCCGAAAATGTTTTTTGGCCATTTTTACATTAAATATAGATAATTTAAATGTTTTATATCGTAAATTTTGTATTCCAACCCGAAAAAGAATTTAATAATAAAGATATAAGTAAGATATAATATTAATATTGTGCATAAACTTCAATCAAAATTAACAGAATTTGTGAATTTATGCATAATAAATCAATCAAAATCATTAGTAGTGATATTTGTATGTATTGAAAATTTTTCCAACTATTTTGATTGTATAATAAAAATAATTTTTAAATGAAAAAATTTATGCCAATAAAATAGAAATTAGTATATTTTTATGTGTTTTCCAATTTAATGGTGTCCTTTTCCAGCCTTCACTTGTGCATCAATATTTTGAATTTTCTGTACAATTTGTTGTTTTTGAGCTTCCATTTTAAAACAATTCTCCATCAAAGCTGTTTTTTCATATTCCAAATTCGTTCTTGTTCCTGCTGTGCATCAAATTATTCGCATTTCTTTCAGCAATACTAAAAGAATTGATCCGCAATTGCAATTTATATAATTCTTTTTTTAATTCATTCAAATTTTCATCTATATTTAAGAGCAATTCTCCCAACTCTAAAAATGTTTTTTTTAAAGTAGGAATTTTATTTTTAATTCAAATTTTTTTCTTATTTTCAATTCGAATTTTATGAATATTTAGAATAAATATTTAAAAATGATTCAACAATAGTTTTTGGCTAAATTCATAAACTAGAATTAATCATAACTAGGGTTGCGATAGTTATGTAAATACATATTTTTTTCCTGATATCAGAACGCCGAAATAAGCATGAAAAAAGCATTTCCCACTTGATTTGAAGCTTCTAGCGTGAAGTTTTATTTACATAAATTTACATATTTTCGACTTTTCATACATATTTACATATTTTGCGATTTTTCTATATAATTTACATATTTTGCCATTTATGGGAAATTTTAAAAAAAATGCAATAAAAATGAAAATTTTTGAATTAAAATTTGATAAATTGGATAAAATATGCCAAAAATTCCTGAGTGGATCAAGAAAATTGATCTTTTTTGCCTTCAAAATGTGAAAAACAGATGATTTTAGTGACCTGAAATTTTGGTCGAATGGCGGAGAGAGGTGTCTTTGGAATGCCTACTTTGAAATTTGAATGGGTTCTAGAGTTTGAATCCCGCCCCATTTCAATAATTTTTTTAGTCGAAAAAACCGATTTTTTGTTTTTTTAAGCATTTTTCTTTGAAAATTTAGTAAAAATGGCTAAAAAATGTTCGAAAAATTACTAAAAAGTCACAAAAAATCAATTTTATCTACATATTTTCATACATATTTTCAAGTTTTTCTACATATTTTATGTACATATTTTGGACTTTTTATTTACATAACTATCGCAACCCTAATCATAACAAACTTAGATCTTAAAAAATTTTTTTTGGTAGCTTGAGAAATTTCGCAAGTAAATTTGAAAAAATTTTTTTACGACATAAAATCATCTTCAACATTCATCATATTGTTATGTAACTGTAATATAAATCAAATATCCCTGGTTAAAGTGATATGATTAAAATTAATGCTATTAAACCATCGAATACATTTGTTTAGCCTAATTAAACAAAATAATAATCAAATGATGGAAGATTTATTGCCGCTGGCAAACTATTAAAGCATAATTTATATAATCTATTCGGCATTTTAATATATTTTATTTATACTTTGTTTATCGTATGAATTTATTGCTTGAGAAAAGCGTGCGGTTTCATTTGGATCAGCAACAAATTGATGACGCCCATTAATTAAATGTTGATAATAATTAAGATTAATTTGATGTTGATAATGATTGTGGCCGGGAACAGGGACTCCAGCAGTCGACGAGGATGATCCTTGGTTTATTCCAGTAGCAGAATGTTGTCCCAAATGTTGTTGTTTTTTTCTATGTTGCTGAGGGAAATGAACAAATTCTTGATTAACATTGTCTGATGCATTCATTCCAGTAACTTTAAATTTATAATTTGATAAAATAAATTTACAAAAAAAGGAAAGAAAAATAAATCATAGATTTAATCGGAATCTCGAAAATGAGAATATTTTTAATTGTTGGAGATTTCTTTATCAACTTCGTTAGATCATTAATATTCCTTAAAAATAAATTGCCTAAAATTTCGAATAAACAAAAAACTCTTTCAAAAAATGTTAACTCCCCCCTATTCTCCGCCGATCTAGACTTATTAGCCTTGTAAAATCTGTAAAGTGAATATGGATTATCCAGAAAAAAATGAAGATATAAATTATAATTAATTTTAAATTTGCTCTAAAATGATTCTCAATTTTCAGTTATGGCAATATTTATTAAAATGACATCTCAATCTTAGCCAATCAACAATTTTGAATTATGATGTGATGATATTACATTTCTCTATAAAATGTCCGAAATTTGAAGTATCCGTTTGATAGTATTTTTGATCTCCAATTTGGATAATTCTTGGTTCGTCGAGCTTCTGTTTTTTGGATGGATTTGCCTGCTGCTGGCCATCTTCTCTTCCAATTTTAATTCCTGTTAAAAATTTGATTGATTTAAAATTTAGAAAACATTTATTAAAAATTTTAATTTATTTTAAAGCAACCTCCCGCCTCTGGTTGATGCCCAAAATTAATTGGATCTAGTGGATCTTGCCCAAAAATTTCTTCCCAATCTGCAAATTCATTTGGATTATATTCTTTCCCATCCGAATTTAGTGAATTTTGTCCGAAATTCAAATCAATCCATGATCTTTTATCCTTTCTTTGTGATGATCCACTTTCATTTTCGTTTCCAGCCATATTTTCAAAAATTTTTATAAAAATAATTAAAATAAATAAAATTTTTCTCATTTTTCTAAAAAATTGGAAAAATTTAATTTCATTTAATAATAATTAAATTTAAATTGAATTTAAATAATAAATGAAAAATAATTTCGATTCTATCTTACTTATGATTTTAAATAAAAACAATTCCCCACTCCCCCATTAATCTAGCTTTTGCCAATAGCCAATGCCCAAAATATCCATCTTCCCACTCCCTTGGCTTTTTTGTAGTTTATATCGTCCACTGCATTGTTTACAATTTAAAAAAATTTTTTTAACTTTAAAAGTAATCAAAATAATTTTTCTACCATCGAATTCTACTTGATAGGGCAAACATTTTGAGCACAAAAATGGCTAATTTATCTTAATTGGGCACAAAGTTATGATAAAATTAACGAAAATGGTAAATTCAAATTTTTTGGCTTAATTTTTATAAAAATTTTGCTAGGATTTATCAATCTTCGGCTCAAAATGTTCGAAAAATTAAGTAGAATTCATTAGTTTAGGAATTGAATAAAAATATTTAATAATTAAAATTTTAATTAATTCAAAAATGTTGTTTTTTTTAAATAATCACAAATCGATCAATTCCTCCTTTGGCCAAACACTTTGACCAAATTCAAAACAACAATTCTTCCTTCCCACTCCCGTATTTAGTTAAGTATGATGGAATTTGGATCCAATAAAGGAATATAAAATGACGGCATTTAAAGTGGGGATTAAGCTTTAATTAATTAACAATTAGATTCACTTTTTAGTCATTTTAAAAATAAAATAAACTAATGTGTGAATGATTTTTTTTTAAATGATGCGTTCTCTTATAATAAAAACAGATACAAATAATTGGCAATAAAATAACCATTAAATTACAATATTGAATCTAATCATAGTTTGGCAGAGTTCAAAAATCATGCATGGCCCGACAAATTTTCGCACTCGGTTCAGTCAGGGTTGGGACCGAAAGGTCGCATAACAAATTTAATTTTTTTTTTGTAAAAATTGGTAATATACGCCGAATCCAAAATAATTTTAAAAAGAAACAAAATGAAAAAAATTGTGCAAAAATGAAGAAAAAATATTAAATTATAATTTAAAAATATTAATAATTTCGTCAAATCAATCCTCTACTTATTTAAAAAATCAACATAATTATTAAATTTTCTAAAATTTAAGATGATACTTTTTGCTTCTAATTTTATGACCAAACAGCAAACACCTATAAACTATCAATTTTGAAAGTAGAATGAAAATTGTTTCGAAAATTTTTGCAATTATATTTTGATTGTAAAATAAAATAAAATTTGGAGACAATAATTAATGCCAATAAAATAGAAATTTAATTAAATGACAATCAGATAAAATTAGAAAATATGAAAAACTAGACAAATAAAAGATAGAAAAAATAAATTTGATCAATGTAAAATAAATTGTATTTTTATCCCGGAAAAAGGACTACAAAAGAATGAATATTTTTCATAAAAATCAAATTATAATAATCTTTAAAAATATAATTTTCGTAAATTTAATAGAATTGTTTCCGAAATGATTGCTTACGGTCAATCCAAAAATAAAAATAGTGGATTTGAAGAAAAAAGAATATTTTTAAATTAAGCCCAAAAATATGATCAAAAATGAATTTATGTGTCATCCATCCAATCTTCCAATTTAATGTTGCTCTTTTCCAGCCACAATTTGTATCAATCTTTGGTATTTGTGTTTTTGCTTTCCCAAATTAGCAATTTCATCGATCACTTTCCTTATTTCAAGTTTCAATCGAACTATCTCCGCCTGGTTTCGTATCTTAAAAATGTGGTAAAATAATACAACAATGGTAATTTTACCCTGTGATTTCACTATTTTTGTTTTTTAAAGATATCGTACCTTGTCATTTTCATTCATATCCATATCCTGATAATAAAGTTCTTTTATCATTAATTCTACTTCCAATTTACCTTTTTTTTCATTTAATTGTTTCAAATTTTCTTCAATTGTTTTGAGCTTTTCTTCCAACTCTGAAATTATTTTATTATTTAATGGATATTTTTGTTAAATATATAAAAATGTGAAACATAAAATGTTTTTTCTGTTGAATGTTTGATCTTTTCGAATTAGAATTAATTCATCATACCAAATTGTGACAAATTTTGATTTTGATGTTTAAAATTTGTATCTTCCATCATTTGCTGATTCTGTTCAAAAACAGCAGATTGCGGCAACATTTGAGGATGGCCGCGAATTTGATGATGATTTTCATGGATTCCAACAGCAGACGAAGATGATGTTCCTTCTTTGCCTATTCTAGCAGCAAGTTGTTTTTCCATATTTTCTTCCTGTTGTCTCTTTCGATAATTAACAACTACGTTTTGATTTTGTCTGAGTGTTTCATCATTCCCAGTCACTTAAAATATTAAATTTATAATTTAAAGAAAAAAAAGATCAAAAATCTTAAAATGAACAGAATAGAAAAGGCTTCAAAAAATTTTTAATGCATAGTTAAAGTTAAAAAGATGTCAATTTCGACAATCTTCGGCACTTTAGGCATATTTTTTTTAAAAACGAAAGCCTTATCCCTTAATCTCCTTCAACTTCAGATAAAATATTTATTCCGATAAATCACATCCTTTAATCATAAAAGATTTCTTTCCCTTAATTTGGATCCTTTCTTCATATTTGGGATATTCCCTTTAAAAAATTATTTAGAAGTTCAAAACCCTATTCAGCCAATTGTCCAACAAAATGAAATATAGTTATATAGTTCAGCTAATAATATCTTAAAAATGGCAACACACATTCCCTTAGACAGATATTAAATAAAATTTTATTAAAAAGCTTTGGCTCCGTGTTCGGAAAACTGGTCAGTAAAAAATAAGACTAATAATGCTCTAACTTGTATATTTTCGAGCTATTATAGGAAAATAATATTTGATTCATGTATAGCTCACCGAATTGCATCCATTTAAGCATAATATACTTACGGTCTCTCTACCTAAAAAGAAATACCCACTGACTACTTTTCCACTGACCAGTTTTCCTCATTGACCAGTTTTACACATTGACCACAGTTTTCCGGGAACCTGCTTACTAAGTAAATACTAATAAGATAAGGAATATAGTATTTTATGCAGTTCTGAGCAGAATTTTAGATAATTTATTTATTTAATAAGTATTATTATTGAAACGATAAAACATTGATGCAAAATATGACCATTGATTTTAAGAAAATTTTTGCCAAAATATCTCTGTTTTTTTTTCAACTTTTCTACGAGACAAAAATCCAAAAAGATTTATTTAGCTACCACATTAAACCTTTATAAGAAAGCCTTAATAACAATTATATTAATTTAATATATTAAAATATAAAATTTATTTTATACATTTTTGTACAGTGCCTCTGAATTCTGAAGGAATTGCATCCACGACCACGTATTCCGGTGGAATGTTTTTGACTGTATGTTTCGAGACATTTGTTGAATGACTACCCTCTCCTTCAAAATGAAAAAAATATATTGATTGTTTAGAAATACATATACATACCTATATTAAAAAGTTTTATTTTTTAATTATATTAGTAGGGTAGCTAAAAAGTCTGTTTTAAACGGGTTTTCGGTTTCGAAGGTTTCCATTTTTTAAAATCCTATGTTTTGGTTTTAGTTTGATCGATTTTTTGAAAAAAAAGCATTAAAAATTTTTAATATTTAATTTTTCATAAAATATCGAAAAAATCAAAAAAAATAATTCAAATAAAATCTCCAATACTTTTTTCTTAATCAATTTCTAAATCTTCTAGAAACAGAAAGGGAAATTTTAGTCAAAAATTGCCCAGCATGCTTAAAATTTAAAAGCCAAAAACCGATCGGTTTTGAAGCTCAGTTTCAGTTTTGGTCGGATATTGATGTTCGGTTTCGATTAACTTCTATACCTCTTGTTGCTACTTTTTTCTGCGATTTCTTCACTTTCAAATAACTTTTTGGTTCTTTATCCTTCCATTGCGATGATTCACTTTTTCCATCCTTAGGAACAGCCATATTTTCAAAAATATTTATAAAAATAATCAAAATAAAAAGAATTGTTTTCATCCTTCTAAAATGGCAATTAAATTTACTATATCTAAATAAAAATAAAAAATGTATCTAAATTGTTAATAAATAAAATATTCCTTTTTAATAATATTTTAATTTGCTAAATTCAAAGACAAGAGAATTAATTATTAGCCTGAAATTTAGGAAAGAAATAATTTTTTATTGACGATTGTCAAGGATAAAAAGTGTTAACAAATTAATATATTTTAAATCCGGTTATAAGTTATAATTTGATAAATGAAAATAATATAAAATATAATAAATCAAAAAGCTGAAACTAAATGAAAAATTGTGCAGAATTTCGCGGTCCGAAATGCATTTTATGTACTAGATAGTAGATATATTAAGATTTTAAAATAAAAACCACCATCATCCCCCATTAATCTATATAGCTGCTGCCCATCCTCGCAATGCCCATCTTCGCATTCCCCCATGAAGATTTTTGTGATTTATGTTTATACTTTATACTGGATCTTTTTGTTATAATTTGAAAACATATTTTTCATTTATTAAAGTAATCGAAATAATTTTATTTCCTTTGGATTCTACACAGTATGGCGAATATTTTGAGCCCACGAATGATTAATTTATCTTAATTGGCCACAAAGTAATGACAAAATTAATAAAATTGGTAAATTCGAAGTTTTTGGCCATAACTTTGGTATAAATTTTTATGATATTCAATCTTGGGCTCAAAATGTTCGAAAAATCATTTGGAATTCAATTGTGTAAGAATTAAATTAAAATATTTACCAATTAAATTGTTAATTAATTCAAAAAATATTATTATTAAAATGATCACAAATTAATCGATGCCTGCTCTAGGCCAAATATTCTGCCCAACCTCATCAAATCTAAATTCAAAAACACTCTATCCTTCCCCTCCCATATCCCACTCCCTTATTTGATCTAATAATCAACAATAAATAATAATTTGTGGTTTATGCCGACCAGTCAATTTTCATTAAATTTGTAATTAACATTGTTTAATTTAAATGTAATCGAAAACATTTTTATATCATTGAGTTCTACATAGTGTGATGAAAATTTTGAGCCCAAGATTGACTAATTTAAATTAATTGGACAGAAAGTTAGAGAAAAATTTAACAAATTTATGAATTAAATATTCTTATACTAATTGAGGAACTTTTATACAGAATTAATTTGGGTTTAGGGATAATTTTCCTCTGCCGGAATGGAGAGGTCAATATTCTGAAAATTTTTAGCCCGAAATTGATGATGATTAATTTAACTTTATGAGAAAATTAACTGAATTTGACTTATTAATTAAATTGAAATTTTTTGCCATAATTTTGGGTCAAATATGTCTGTATAATCAATCCATAGATTAATAAATAAATTTAAGGTTCCTTTTTAAATAGGTACATTTTTGTTTAAGTTTTTATAGCCAAAAGGATAACTTTTTCATTCCTCTGAAAATAGGGTAGATGTGATAATTCTTTCTAAACTTTTTAGATATATTTTAAAACTGTGAAATAAAAAAAAAACATTTTGAATATTTAAATTAAAGTGGGGATTAAATCTATAGCTTTTAATTTGACACATCCTTTTAAATATAAAATAAATCATTTTGGAATAATTTTTTACCAATCAATTCTGCTTAATATAATGGGCATATTAAGATTAAATTTATATTAATTGGCAGCAACTCTCAAAATTAACTAATATGTAAATTTATCTTCAGTAAAGTGATATTTGTTTCGAAAATTTTTCGAACTATTTTGATTATATAATAAAAATAACTTTTAAATGAATCAATCAATTTATGCCAATAGAATAGAAATTTGATACTGAAGGAAAAAAATTAGAAAATATGAAGAAATTAGCCAAATAAAAGAGAGTACAATTTAATTAATTGAAATTTTGTATTTTTTCCCAAAAATAGAATTTCAATAATTGAATAATATTTTTTCATAAAGAGTTGCGCAGAGTCTTTAAATATATTGAATTTTAATAAATTCATAATGATAAAAATCCAGAAAAATTAGTTTACAAATTAAAAAAACATTTTCGTGCGTTTCCAATTTAATGGTGTCCTTTTCCAGCCCTCACTTGTGCATCAATATTTTGAATTTTCTGTACAATTTGTTGTTTTTGAGCTTCAATTTTAAAACAGTTCTCCATCAAAGCTGTTTTTTCATATTCCAAATTCGTTCTGTGTTCCTGCTGTAAATTTTTCAGCATCAAATTATTCGCATTTCTTTCAGCAATACTAAAAGAATTGATCCGCAATTGCAATTTATATAATTCTTCTTTTAATTCATTCAAATTTCCATCTATATTTAAGAGCAATTCTCCCAACTCTAAAAATGTTTTTTTTAAAGTAGGAATTTTATTTTTAATTCAATTTTTATGAATATTTAAAATTGAATAATTATTTAAAAAACCTTAAAAGATTTTAGAAACAAAATCTTTGGCGACTTGAGAAATTTCTTGACTTAAAATTTTTAAAAAAATTTTAAACCTTTTTTCATCAAAATTTTATCACTTTAATTCATTTTGATCAAAATTTTTGAGGCCTTTTTCTTAAAAAATTTTTTTTGGTAAAATTTTTGGTAAATTTTTTTCATTTTTTCCAATTTTTTTGGCACCATTTTTCCCACTCCTATTTATCATAATTGTTATTTCGCCCTTTTCGTCAAATTAATCAAATCTCTAAATCAAATATCTCTGTTAAAAATAATATGATTAAAATTAATGCTATTAAAATCATCGAATGCATTTGTTTAGTCTAATTTGACAAAATAATAATCAAATTATGGAAGTTCTAACGCCGCTGACAAACTTTTAAAGCATAATTTAAATAATCTATTCGGCATTTTAATTTAATATATTTTATTTTATACTTTGTTTAAGTGTATTCCAATTAAAAACCAATTTATTGCTCTATTTATTTCACCCCAATTCACACAAATTCACATTTTCCATAATTTTATTAGTCACTTTTGTTCGCTGAATTCAACAATAAGAAATGGGTTTTGCATTTCATTTGAGAAATTGACCAAAATACCCTCCATTCAAATAAATGGGCTATTTTTTTAAATTCAAACATTTATTTTACTTTATCATTCCAATTTTTATTTTTCACATCCAAAATCATGAGAACGACCTTTTGCCTAATTTTCCAATTTTCCATTAAAAAAATTCAACACAGATGAATAAATAAAATTCATCATTTTTTTCACATTTCATTCATTTTCATTCATTTAATCAAAAAATTTTTTTTGTTATCAACGTGGAATTTGGATTGAAGGAATTAAAAATTAAAAGGGGACATGGAATGGTGTTTAAATAATTATTTTGATCAAAATTCAAAATTTTTTTCACACAAAACCAATTTATTGCTGTATTTATTCCATCCCATTTCACATTTCAATCATTTAATTATTCATTTCTCTTTTCATTTTTGTTCGTTTTTTCATCCATAATAGGAAATTCACCATTTTCCTTTCAGTCAAATATTAAAAATTATAAATGAATCATTTTTAATTCTTTTTCTTTTAACTTTTAATCTAAATTTTTAACAGAAAATCCTCCAAACAAAATGTTATTCTATTTTATTTCCCTCCTTTTTATTCTTCCTTTTATCAATGGGCAAAATGATGAAGAAGCCGCGCAACAAAAATTTCCATGTTCTACTCCAAGCGAAGTCTACAATGCCTGCGGCAAACGTTGCGAGACAAAATGCGGTGATCCGCCCGAGGGCCGTCCTTGTGTAAAAATTTGTGATCCACCGGCTTGCGCTTGTGCAAAGGTTTGAAAATAATGGAATAAATAGTTTTTTTTAATTAAAATAAAAAATCAATTTAAAAATGAATAAATTTTATTTTAAAAATCAATTTGTTTTGAAAAAGTTGAAAATATTAATAATATTTTTCCATAAAGAATTATGCTCGCAACAACAAACTGGCCGATGTGTTCCAAAATCAAGATGCCCATCGGTGGATAATGGCGACCCAACAAATCGTATACCATTTTCCAATAAAAAAAGGCTTATTAATCATTAAATAAAAAAAAATTAGTAGCATTTTCAAAATCTACAAACTATTTTTAAGCATGTGCGGCCACAACATGCCTTGAAGGATCGCTTTGTGTTGTGAAGAATGGTCGGGCAAATTGCGAGCCAAATAATCAAAATAGTAAGATTTTCACGAATTGTTGATTATTTCTCAAAATTTTGGTTATTTATTTTATTTTATTTTCCAGTTTGTGCAAGAGTGCGTTGCCGTGGTGGTTATAAATGTGTGGAGGGTCAGGGATGTGTGCGCGACAATGATAATAATGATGATGCCGAAACTGGCGGCGATGAATAAATGAAAGAATGGAATATGAATTAAACGACGAAATATTCAACAAATAAATTCATAATGAAGCAATCAAATTAATTCACATAAAACGAAATAATAAATTATTTAAATGTAATATTTTTTTAATCCACGAGAAAATTCTACTTATGGTGTCTTATTGCGAAAATAACCAAAAAATTTATATTAATAATTTACAAGTTATAATAAATATTATAAAAAATTGTATACAATTATAATATTTTATTAAATTTTTTAATAGAATACTTTTTGTTTTTGTAAACAATTTTTTTTCCAAATATTTTTTTCTCAAAGATTTACAAATTCCACTAATAAAATTTTGCAAATACAAACAAAAAAAAAGAAAAATTAAAAAAGATATTTTTGATGGCAAATATTGGCAACAAAAAATATTCAATTAACATACAATATTTTGCTATTAAAGAATTTCAATTAACAATTTAGTCGACAACTAAAATAGAAGACGCAGCATTCATTTTTAGCAAAGTCATAATGATAAAAAATATTAGAAATCTTCGTTTGCAAAAAATGAATTTGTACTTTTAAATTTGGATTTGCTATATTTTGGAACTTTTATATTTTATTCAATTTTTTCAATTCAAAATCACGAGAATTTATTTAATGAAATATACTCATGAAAATATCAACCTGCTGAACAAATATTATTATTTTTATGGAAATTAGATGGAACAAAGATTTATTTCAAATACAAATGTTTTATTATCTTTCTATCGGCAAATTCTGTATTAGATGCTATAAATATCTTTAAATTCTGCCCTTTTCCCAATTATTTTCATTTTTCACATCCAAAATCACGAGAATGACCTTTGCCAAATTTCCTAATTTTTTCACCAAAAATTTTCAGCAGATGAACAAATATTATTCATTATATTTCCCTATTCAACCAATTCATTCATTTAACAACAAATGTTTGTTATTTTCCTTTCATTGAATTCGGGATTGGATTGAATGGATTAAAAATGAAAAGTGAGGGAAAGGTGTTTAAATAATAATTGGATATGATCAATATTCACAATTTTATTTCCATATTTCAAAAATGAATTTATTCGCTGTATTTATTTCATCCCAAATCCTTCATTTTATTAGTCATTTCATTTTTGTTCGTCGAATTCTCAGCATTCAGCAAGCAAGAGGGAAAAACGTTTGTATTTGGGAAATACACACTATTTTCTATTCAGTCATAAATGGACTAATTTTTCCTATTCCCAAAATTTTCTTTTTCCTCAACTTACTGCGCATTTTGATAATTCATTTGTTTAGCGAATAAAATTCTTTACGGAAAACTTTGGATAATTATTTCATTACCAGTCACGATCTTGTTGGCTATTTAAAAGGCCATTTTTCACGAAACAGAAATTACTTGCTGATAAATGATAACCGTAAAAAGTCTCAATAGTCGATCTAGCCAATTAGACATATTTTAATTTTAATTTTTTTTCACTTTTAACCAAAACACAGAAAATCCTTTAAAATAAAAATAATTATTTCATTACCAGTCACGATCTTGTTGGCTATTTAAAAGGCCATTTTTCACGAAACAGAAATTACTTGCTGATAAATGATAACCGTAAAAAGTCTCAATAGTCGATCTAGCCAATTAGACATATTTTAATTTTAATTTTTTTTCACTTTTAACCAAAACACAGAAAATCCTTTAAAATAAAATGTTATTCCATTTTATTCCCTTCCTTCTTTTACTCCCACTCATTATTCCAACAATCAACGGGCAAAATGATGCGGATACGGATGCTGCGCAACAAAAAGACATGAAATGTCGCCGCCCAAGTGAAGTTCACAATCCATGCGGCAAACGTTGTGAGGCAAGATGCGGTGATCCGCCCGAGGGCCGTCCTTGCGTAAAAATTTGTGATCCACCGGCTTGCGCTTGTGCAAAGGTCAGAAGGATATTTTTATTAATAAGCCGAAAAAAGCATAATTTTAAAGTTAAACAAAGTTATTTTGAAAATTTCAAAAAAAATTTAAATAATATTATTTTTCCATATAGAATTATGCACGAAATAATCAAACTGGCCGATGTGTTCCAAAATCAAAATGCCCATCCCCGGATGATGGCATCCCAACAAATCGTATCGAATTTTATTAAAACTGAAATAAAAATTTTATTTAAATAATTTGACCAAATTTTCAAGAAAATAGACAAAAATTCGTAAAAATTAACCGTTAAAAAATGAGTTAAACCTTAACCCAGATTAAATAATAAATATTATTTGATTAATTTTTTATTTAAATTTTTTTACATTTTAAATTTTTATTATAAATATTTAATTTATTTAAGCATGTGCCGTTACGGACTGCATTTCAGGATCGGATTGTATTGTGGTCAATGGTCGGGCAAAATGTGTGCCAAATAATCCTGATGGTTAGTTTCCCATCAATTTATAATTATTTCTTTTACTTATTTTGCACAGTTTGCGCCAACAAAACTTGTCCCCCTGGGCAAGTCTGTTATCCAGAAGTTGTCCAATGCTTTCGGGCCCCTTGTCCTCCCATTCCAACATGTCGACCTGCTGGTAAGATATTTTTGGAGGAAATTAATTTCCAATAGAAGAAAATTTCAATTTTCACTTCCAAGGAAAAAATTTTTTATTGAAGCGAAAATTTTTCCAAAAATTATTTTTTTAAGGAATTCTGATATATGTATACAATTGTATATTTAAGGAATTCTGATGTATACAATTGTATATTTAAGGAATTCTGATGTATACAATTGTATATTTTAGGAATTCTGATGTATACAATTGTATATTTAAGGAATTCTGATGTATACAATTGTATATTTAAGGAATTCTGATGTATACAATTGTATATTTAAGGAATTCTGATGTATACAATTGTATATTTAAGGAATTCTGATGTATACAATTGTATATTTAAGGAATACTGATGTATACAATTGTATATTTAAGGAATTCTGATGTATACAATTGTATATTTAAGGAATTCTGATGTATACAATTGTATATTTAAGGAATACTGATGTATACAATTGTATATTTAAGGAATACTGATGTATAACAATTGTATATTAAGTAATTCTGATGTATACAATTACATTTTGCAGTTTGCATAACAGTGAAATGCGCTGTTGGTTATAAATGTGTAGAACCCACTCAATGTCTCGCACCGCCCTGCCCATCCGGTTGCGTGCCAATCAATGATGCCGAAACAGGCAACACTGATTAAATGAATGAAATAATGAATTTAATACTTCCAAATTGAAACAATCCAAAAATTCATAAATTAATACTATTTCCAAAAAGCAATACATAAATACACAATTTTCCCAATTTTCCCTTTAATATTTGAAAAAATAATACACCATAAAATTCTTTAACACGAAATGATAAAAATTCAAAATTGTTTGTTTGAACAATTTGCTCTTCTAATATTAATGGATAATGAATATTGATATAATATCAGAAGTTCTTGTACAATTTAAACTTAAATAAAGTCGGTAACTTTAATGTTTAATGCATTGAGGATTTATGAACTATATGTCAAGTAATTCATCAAATGTTTTTGCTGTCATTGGCATCATATAATGTTGACTCAAATTATGGACAATTTCTTCAGCATTTTCACTTTCATCCTCATTCAATTCTTGTTTGGACATTATATATTTTCTTCAATCGTTCATAAACCAATAATAATTTAGCGGCTGCAATTCGAATCTATAACAATAATGGCTAATATTTGTTTTTTTAGATAGGAACTATTGGTTTGAGACAGTTTTAAACCGTGATTTTAAGTTTACCCTGTGTGCCACTCTTGATTTTTGATTTGATTTTGTAAAATTCCTTGGTTTCCGGTTCGGTTTTCCAGATTTTCTTGTATTCGAAAAAGGGCAAAAAATTTTAAAAATTTAATTTTTTCCAAAAGGTCAAAAAATTTTTAAAAAAATTTATTTTTCATAAAACATCAAAAATCATGCAAAATAATTTAAATATTATTTTCATTATTTTTTCTTCATCATCTTTAATTTTTTTTGTCATACAAAGAGAAATTTTAAAATAGCTCCACAAAAGAAAATTGGCTCTAAATTGCTCCTCTAAGAAAATAAAGGCAAAATTGCCAAAATGGCCAATCGGAAGAAATTTTAACAACATAAAGGGAATCCACTAGAGAAAAAATTGAAGCCAAGAATTGACCTTTAGGATGAAAGCTAAATAACCCTCAATTTCGGTTTTGATCGGTTTTTCGGACTATGGTTTTTGATTCGGTTTTTGACCAAAAATCGCCTCGGTTCTGTTTCAGTTCGGCTACCCGCTCATGGACAAACCATAATTTATATAAATTAATTTATACTTTCGATTTGCTCTCTGCAATTCCATCTTCAATTTTGATTCCATGTTCCACAATAAAGTTTTCTATTTGGAAAAAAACCTCCGCCAATCCCAAATTTTTGTCGATATCTTCGACCAAATCATATGATACATTTTGTATAATCACTTTGGCCTCATCAAAAACTTGGCGCAATATTGGTTTCAGAATTTGTTCTACTAGAACCGCGCTTCCAATTTGTATTTTATTTTCATTTCCATCTACAGCCTCAGCCGCCAATTTTTTAAAATTTTGGCTAAGATCAACAATTGCATTATTCAACAAATTGTAGGCATATAATTTGTTGTATTTATGGGGAATTTTCTGTAAAATTTATTAAAAATGCTAAAATTTTATAAATAACCTTCATATCGCCTTTTGCAGATTTCGTAAATTTTTTCTCCAATTTTTCCCTTCTTTCCGTTTGAGTAACTTCCTTAAAGTATTTTAATTTTTTCATATTTTTATTGATGAAATTATTTGCTTCAATTTGCCATTCATCAAAATTCCTTTTAAATTCTTCTTTAATTGTTGAATGAATTTCTTTTATTTCACTGAAATATTAGGAATAATTTTTAATAAGAAAGTCTATTAATTTGACGAAATTCTTTCGTGTCGAAAAATATTATTTTTTGAGGACATATAACTTGGACAAATCGGACTTTTTTAAGATTCTCTAATCATTAGTCCCTAGCCCCATCCTGCTCTGAATCTAATCCTGAGCTCTGATACCTTATTATGGCCAAGTTATATTGATAATATTTTTCGATATGAAAAATTTCGACAAATTAATTAGGCAAATTAATATTATCTCTTTTTAATAATGTCAACTTGTCGCCAACCCAAATTGTCACAGTTTATAATTGCTCAACAATTATTAAACAACTTTTTTAAAATTAAAGAATAACTCTTGGTCATCAATTGATATTAATTTTATTCGAATTTGTTCATAATTAAAGAAATTATGCACAAAAAACTACGGATAATTCCGATAATCTCTAATAAAAGTCGTTTTAAATGGTTTTATACGCACAATTCCTTAAATCCTAAACCAATTTAAATAAAAATAATATCATTTGATAAACTAAAGTCTGCTCTTTAATTTGAAAAAAAATATTTAAATTGTTTGAGTACCTAATGAATTATTATAAGCGGTAGCAAATTGGATCGTGGGCAAATTGGCCAACACAAGTCGGTCGACGACAAGTTGAGGCTATATTCTAAAGTTTTGGCTGACTGAGATATATTTTAACCTAACTTAAATATTCAATAATATTTTATTTTACCGTAAATTTCTATTTTTCATTTTTTAAATTTTGTTATTAAATAAATTTTAAAAAATCACTTGATTGCATCGATGCTTTGTCCATAAACAATTTCAATTTTCAGCACTTTTATGAATTCATTGATCTTTCTCCTTAATTTTATATATTCCATCCCTACATCCGTGTTGACCTCCTCGACAGTTTTTTTAGACTTTTCTGAATATTTTATCAAATTTTCTCTTTCTTTAGAAAGAAAAAGTTCAAAATTTTACCGTCAAGTTTCCATAAAAGTTCATCTAAAAAGTTGTCAAAAAATAATCGTGTATATTTTTCCATGATATATGGAAAAAAGCGATGATCATTTATTTCCGAAATTTTATCCAAAATTTCACTATAATTCTTGCTAGATTTTTCAGCATCTTTGATTGCAATAACCACTTTATTGATGGCCAAATGATACAAAGATTCTTCTTCGTTTTTCAGCTTTATTTTGTGGAATATATCCTTCAAGAATTTAAATTTTTCCACAATGTAATTGTTGAAATTTTCTTTGGATGCCACATTTGGATGACCTTTATAGGTTAGAAAATTGGTAGAAGGCGCTGATGATGAATATCCCTTGAAAATTAAAAAAATCTTTTTTCTTTTAATTCTTTAATAGCGAAAACAAACCTTCAAATTTTTATAAATTTTTTTGCATATTTCTATGAATTTTTCATCGTTTTCAGTTAGATTTGAATTAACAAATTTAGTGCCCAAAAGTAAAATTAAAAATATAATTGAATGAATTAATTGAGAATTTTTGGAAAATTTTAAAAGCATTTTTGTATAATCTGAATATTTTTTGGGGCTATGATAAATTTCCAAATGAAATAATATTAAAATGTGATTCGAATTATAGAATTTGATCGGATTGTCTGGCCAATACCAATCGAAAGTTTTGCTGAATTGCTTGAAAAATATTTCATGGATCCTCCTCCTCTTCCAAAGAATTAAATGTGAAAATGGCATATTCTTCATCTATTCTTTAATTATTTTATCAAAAATTTCGGATATCATATATTTATTGGAAGAATATGTGAATATTTTGTTAATTTCTTTGGAATGTCTAAAAAAGTTCTGATTTTTTTTCTTCGAAATATCTATTCATAAATTATCATTTTTTTAATTTTTAAATGATTATTTTCATTTTTTCATTAAAGATTTGAATGACTTTTTTTTAATAATTTATTTTTAATTTATGATATGCCTAAAATGAAATTGCGAATTGTTTGAAGAATGCCTCAAATCATTTGAATTTAAAAACAGTTTCCGTACTTATATATTGGGGATTAGAATAAATATTTAAAATTAGATTTTTACAAAAACAATAATGTAGATTCGGATTCGCTTAATTTATTATCTATTTGAGGTTTACAAAAACAGAGATAAATAAAATCGGTGGGAAAACCGAACTTAATATTTCAAAACCGTGATGTATTATCCTAATTTTTATTTTCATCAATCTCAAAACAAGCTATCGGCTTGTTATTGTTGAATTGATTTTGACTCAAAGAGCAGTCAAGAGTTTCGATGCGCAGCAGAGGAAATCGATTTATTTAAAATCTCTCTCTGGGATTTAGTTCAACTTTTCCGATTCATCATTCAATGAAATGTAAAGTTATTGTGTAAATTGTTCTGTAAAGTCACAATAAGATGGGATTTTTATTTCTCTTTCAGTCTATAAAAATTAAAAATCGCTTGAAACAAAACCGAGTTGAACATAACCAGCGGAGAAATCGAAACCGAAGACCGTGGAACTGGCGATCTATTATCGAATTAATATTGTTGGCAAACCGCAGACTGTCATCACAATTTGCGCATGACCTGATCATGGCTCAAAGGACAGTCACAGGAGGATCTCGCGTGAGACCCGGACAATCGATTTATTCAAAATCGGCGGAGGAAAGGCATTTGATCAGGGGAGGAAATTGGTAGAGAAAGGAAAAATCGTGGAATTAGGCGCGGCACATCCCAAAGAATAGAACGGCGCTGAAGTAATGAGAATTTTGGCGGCCATTAATTTTTGGCAAAGACTAATCCTTATTTAAATATGATTAATTAATGGAAAACAATTGAATTGTCGAATTGACAAACTTTTTTTTTAATATCTTGAATATTTTTTCAAAAAACTTCGGTAATAGTACAGTTCGTTCCACACCTTTTTTCCAAAAAAATTTTTTTATTTTATTTCTCGCTAAAAATGTGTATTTAGAGGTTTTCGATGGTGGGGAATCCGAATTTAGCATTAGTTTTCCATTATCTTTATTGGTTGAACCGTTATAGGTTTGCAAACCGGTTTCGGAAAGTCCAACTTCAGTATTTTGGGTCAATTGATATATCATTCAACGCGTCTCAATGTGCTGAGAATGAATCTGTAATCAGTTTCGCATAAAACTCAAAACCAAAAAGTTATGGCCATTTAGACACATGGGCCACGTATACACCTTATGAATATTTTAATGGCCATAACTTTTTTGGTTTTGAGTTTTATGCGAAACTGATTACAGATTCATTCTCAGCACATTGAGACGCGTTGAATGATATATCAATTGACCCAAAATACTGAAGTTGGACTTTCCGAAACCGGTTTGCAAACCTATAACGGTTCAACCAATAAAGATAATGGAAAACTAATGCTAAATTCGGATTCCCCACCATCGAAAACCTCTAAATACACATTTTTAGCGAGAAATAAAATAAAAAAAATTTTTTTGGAAAAAAGGTGTGGAACGAACTGTACTATTACCGAAGTTTTTTGAAAAAATATTCAAGATATTAAAAAAAAAGTTTGTCAATTCGACAATTCAATTGTTTTCCATTAATTAATCATATTTAAATAAGGATTAGTCTTTGCCAAAAATTAATGGCCGCCAAAATTCTCATTACTTCAGCGCCGTTCTATTCTTTG
>JAQSEB010000071.1:600000-795000 GCA_030063045.1 Pratylenchus scribneri
TTTACAGAGGCATTTAAGGGATCTGAAGAAAAAGAAGAGGATAAGGAAACCCAGAAAGAAGAAACAAAACCTAAAGAGGGAAAATCATCGACTGGGATTAACAGATTTACAGAGGCATTTACGGGATCTGAAGAAAAGGAAGAGGTCTCCAAACAAGAACTGACAATACAAACATCATGGGGAATTAATAGATTCAAACAGGCATTTTCAATCAATACCTATGAGAGAGGATCCTCCCCGAAAGAGGAAACAGAAATACAGCCTACCCTAACATATTCAGGGATAAATCGATTTAAGCAGGCATTTACAACCATTACTTCCCCTTCCGAAAACGAAGAAGAAGACGAAAAAGAAAAGAAGCTAGCAGGAATCGATAGGTTCATAGATCCGTTTAAATCAAAACCAGTAAAAGAAGAAGAAAAAAAGGATGAACAAAAACCGGACAAACCAGGAGGACTTGAATTTTTCAGAAAAAGGATGCTAGGAGAACATGATAAATTACTCTCTGATCTATTGTCCGAAATTACGAGCCAACAAAAGGCGGATGAAATGGAGGCATATTTGGTCAAAACATTTGGCTCTATCCAGCAATATGTGAATATCGATCGGATCAAAAAGGTGATGGACTCGATAACATTTCGTTATCATCCAAAGTTTGACAGATTCATTCTCGATTTGGAGGACCCGGACATTAGTCATATAGAATTATCGGAACAACTAGCATACATGCTTGGCTTCGAATCCCGATACAATATTCGGCATAATCAGATGGCCAAGTACACTGTTGATTTACTTGGAGGATTTTCCAGCTTTGCTGTCTATGCCAAAGGACTTACAGCGAACATGATCATTGGCAATTCTCTCAGTTCCCTATTACGTGTCGTAAGTGTAAGCGGAGCAAAGCAAGGAGAATATAATGAGAAAATCTATGATTCACCTCTCTTCAGTCAAGTATTACCAAGAGAAGTCAGTGAAATTGAAGTGGAAATACAAACAATGGATAATAATAGATTGGTCCCATTTCAACATGGAAATGTTATGATTGTATTAATCTTTAAAAAAGTGATAAACTTTTAATTTTTGTCTATTTAATTTTTTATCCCTAAAACCCAAATCAAAAAAATAGGAGCTAAGGCTAGGGGCCCCGATGTCTGTCTATAAAAGACCATACAGGTCACCATAATTGAGTAAACCAAAAATGGTACACGAATTATTTGATACATCCGCAATTTATTATGACGATTATGATCTACAATCGGGATCGGGATCGGGGGTAGGAATACCAGAATATTATCGTGGAGGATCGGTCTACCAGCGAGGATATGGTATTCAAACCGGGGCGGGCATTGGTGATATTTTCAAAGGACTATGGCGATTTTTTAGACCTCTATTACAACGAGTCGGAACGAGTGTAGGTGAAGAGGCATTGAACACTGGTCAAAGGGTACTGGAAAAGCTGAAAGAGGGTAAACCAATAAAAGAGGCCGTAATCACGGAAGGTAAACGCGGAATTGATAGCGTACTCGAGCAAGGTGGACTGCCCAAACAGTTTGGGACGGGGAGCAGACGGGGTCGCAGGTCTATAAAAAGGCAACGAGTCATCGAAACGCAACCAAATCCTCAGAATATTGTTCCATCGACAATTAACGAACCCATTGTGCATTCGAAAAACGTCTTAGAGCCGATATATTCGGCTTATATTAATTAATAATGACCTATTATAAAATTGATAAAGAATCTGTAAATTCTATAACCAGTGCTCTTGATTTATTCCAAATCCCTCCCACAAATGTGTCAGTTTCATCGGCCAAAGTATTTGAAATTTTGACCAGTAATCCCCTGAACGATCCCCCTTATCATTTTAAAATTCATTCCTCCGATAATTACATTGATCCTACAAAAATTTTCCTCTTTTCCGAATTTCGTATCATAAAAATAGTTGAAGGAGTCGAAACAGTTTTGGCAGATACAGATAGAGTTGCCCCGATCCAACTCCTCGGAAACACATTTATCAAAGATTTACGTGTAAGGATACAAGGCCAAGATGTATTCACATCCAACTCCCTAATGGCCTACAAATCATATCTTACCCATGAATTATCCTATTCAACCGAGGCCAAAAAGTCCCATCTAACGGCGGCAGGCTACACCAACGACGAAGCCGATGAAAGCCTGGAAAAGGGCCCAGGTTTCGAAGACAGAATTAAACGATACAGTAAAAGTAAAATGAGTAAATTGGATGCGGATATTTTCAATCAACAGCTCTACCTGATCAGTCATTTGGGCATGGACATTACAATAACGCCAAACGATGGGAATTTCCTATTGATCAGTCAAACTCCGGGTGTACGATATAAATTGGAACTCCTCGATCTGAGACTTTATGTCAAAAAGGTCAGTCTTTTGGATGGTTTGGCTTTGGATATTTCAAGAAAATTGGACACGGGCAAGCCAGTACGATATCCCATCCGAAAATCAATGATGAAGTCCATGTTCATTAGTGCGGGCCGTTTTGAATTTAGTGCCAACCTATTTGAAGACCAAATACCCCGAAGGATCATATTGGGACTAGTGAAAAATTCCAACTATGTCGGTGACGTGAGCAAAAGTCCATTCAACTTTCAGCATTACAATGTCCGAGAAATTAGCATTATAGCTAACGGTAGAGTGTATCCACAAACTCCATTTATTTTGGACTATGATAACGGGAAATATGTTAGGGCCTTCCATGAGACACAAGAGGCCATTGGCCTCGTAAACACATCCGGAGGAAACGGTATAAGCTATGAACGATTTGGAACAACCCATTGTATTTACGTCTTTAATCTAACCAACAGCGGGGATGACCAGGGAGGAGTATTCGATCTACTAAGGAATGGATCAACGGCGGTCAGTATTAAATTCAACAAGGCAGTGGAAAACAACGGAATAATGTTAGTGGCATTTGCCGAAGTCGACTCAATTGTAATGATCGATAAATACAGACACGTAACAACCGATACTACCATTTGAAAAATTGTATTTTTTATAATATGGATAAATATTAATTATTC
The DNA here is from genome assembly GCA_030063045.1 of Pratylenchus scribneri. Taxonomy (NCBI): domain Eukaryota; kingdom Metazoa; phylum Nematoda; class Chromadorea; order Rhabditida; family Pratylenchidae; genus Pratylenchus; species Pratylenchus scribneri. Next base: position 603,054 of record JAQSEB010000071.1, read on the forward strand.
TCTTTTTTTTGTAAACTCTGGGGAGTAGGGCTATATAAGTCTAGGGAAATATGGGGAATCATATTAAACAATAAAAAATGTTTCAAACAATCATTCTTCTTCTTTTGGTCTCCAGACCATTGACCCCTTTACTCTCCGATGAACCAGTCACTGGTAAACAATGGGATGAGTGGTTGATCCAGCAAGGATTGAGGACAACAATGACGACCCCAGATCAGGCATTAGAAAGTGAAAATCCTCTAATCAATGCCCCCGTCGTTTTGGGGAATAATCCTCTTTGTAGAGAGACACCCGACTCGGGGGATATATATGGGCATATAAGCTGCATTCTAACATATGTCCTATACATTTTGGTCATTGCTAGTATCGTAATCTATCTATGGAAGAAATGGAAAACGGCTCATGAAATACGACAAAGTGACAGTCCCATAAATCTGGATTTAATCGTTGACACATTAAAGACGAATGGATTCCCTCCAAATAACCAAAATACTCGAGGCAAATCCCGTAACCAATCGATGGTTTAAAGGATGTTTCCCGAGTGATATGTTATCAATACCCACCAATTTCCCAGCTTCCTTTGTCATCAACATGGACCCCATTCAAAAATCGGGGAGCCACTGGGTTGCCGTATTCGCCCCCAACGAGAATGAGGTCTGGTATTTTGATAGTCTAAAGAAAGATGTGCCGCTCCCCATTGATAAATTTCTAAAATCATTTCCCCAATTTAAGACAAACAAGTACCCTTATCAATCTATCTTTGTCCCAAGTTGTGGCCTTCATGCCATTGTATTTATCTATTACATGTCCCTAGGTTACACATTTGATCGATATATAAATTTATTAAATTCAATGTCAAATACTGATTTATTTGTAAAAACCATTGTGAATAAATTAATATAAAGACAAACATTTGCTAAACGGTAATGATTAGAAGATACAAATTGCTAAATGGTAAGGTTTAGAAGATGTACTTTTAAGGGGTAAATGAACGTCATTAAGGATTGGAAGATACATTTTTGTAAACGACAAGCTTTGGAAGATGCGATTTCAAAATTGGTACTTCCAAAGATGTAATTTGGAAAACGTTAAGGTTTAGAAGATTTACTTTTAAGGGGGAAATGAGCATAGTTAAGGAATAGAAGATACAATTTGATAATTTAGAGACATTTTTGGTTATTTTACCCTATTTTTAGGGGTATGCTTAAGCATGTGGGCGTATATTTTTGGGGTGTATGTGTATTTTGGAGGTGTACATGTGCACGTTCTAATCCATGTCCGAGTCTGATATTTCATCATCGGTATCATTGTCATCGTTGTCGTCTCCAATTTCGTCAAAGTAAACGGGACCATCCTCATGGATAAGGCCACATTTATTACATTTAAATTGATCGCTGTATCGACGTAATTTCCTGCCAATGAGACCACCAATATTGCATTCTTCCCAACCTTGATCATCCCTGCTGGTATCATCGTCGTCGCTTGTCATCTCTTGGCTAAACGGGAAACGGGTCAGCTCATCATCTTCTGGTATGTATTCTGTCCAGCCTTCATGCTCTTCGCAACTGGTAAAGAAGGGGATACCGTCATGAAATTCACCGCATGCATCACATGGCTCCCTGAAGTTCAGTGGTTCCTTCTCATGGACATGATTACAGTCTGGGGATAATTTCTCATCAATGGACCTTTCCTTGAACATGTTCCCCAGATAGCCAGTCAATTCATGTACTTCTGGTTCATCGAGTTTCAAAAGTTCCAATGGGTAGAATCGATCTTCGCCACGTGGAACTAATTCCACCACACATGGGAGATAGGGGTATTGGAGACGAATACGGTGTCTGGAGTAATAATGCTGGGCAATGGTACAGTTGAATGTACGGGAGAGACGACCATAGGCCATGGTTTGGTCAGCTCCCCTATGGGTGAGACCATCAAAGCTAAAGGTTTTTTCAAAATGTAATTTGTCCAGGTAAATGGTCTTTACAATTCGTCCTTGGAGCGCTTCCAAGACTTGGGCACGAAATTGAGGGTGGAATAATCGGTCCCTAAGTTGCTGTCGAGTACAGCTCAAAATGCGAGCGCATTCGTCAACGAGTGAAGTGAGCATTTTTTCGAGAATGATTTTGTGATAGGATGAAATGATAAAAATTAATCGTTTATATAGATTTTTCCAATTAGATCTTAATTAGAATTAATGGGCGTGTCCAGGATTTGAAAACTAGATGAGTCATTCTCAATGACGTCATTTGTATTTCGAAATCTTCATTGGTCTTGGATTTCGAAATCTAGATTTCGAAATTAATGAGAGTGTGGTCGATTCCCGATCTATTTGCCAAATCATTTGAAAAACAAACTCGAAAAAACAATGATTCCGATTCCTTCTCTCCGCGATGTCCGTCTTTCCACAGACCAAAATGTTCTCTTTGAACATCTCTCTTGGGTTATTGAAGAGTATTTGGACTTTACAGTCCCAGAAAACTGTTCCGTCTTTTACTCGGGCACTAATAAGGTAGATGCCGAAAAATTTGCCAATTCTACAGGTAAATTCATTGTCCAGCATACACCTGGGGGCATGTACCTGGACAAATTGGATTTGTTCAACCAAAAAATCACCTATGCTCGCGCCCCATTGAAATGGCACAAAGCCGTGGAAATTTGGGACATGGCATCTGCCCAATTCGCCAAGCAGGCAAAGGGAAAAATCTTTACTTTTATTCAATCGATCCCACCCATACAGGATGGCCAACTCCGTACATGGTATCGAATTGAACTCCCCATCCTACTCTACCAAAATACTGTTTCGGGGATCAACTTTATGAATAACGATGGAGGGCTGAATGCGGTCTACACCAAATTGCCAGCGATCGAATACCTATTTGAAGAATTGGAAGTTTAAGATTTTTTCCTCCCCAATCCCCATTTCCAAAATATGAACAATTATTATTTATAACATTTTTATTTTCGATTAATAAATTTTAAATAAATTGTATCGATAAATGGATAAAAATTGATATTTTCTGTATCGATTAAATTTTTTTCCTCTAATTTCTTTCCTTTATTTCGATGAAACGGGACCTTTGTATGGATGAGTCAACAAGGTAGTGGCATTAATATTGGCATAGACACAATTTCGGCAAAGCTCGAATTTGATGAGCCATTTGTCCCCCTGCTCTGTGAGCTTGTCCTTTGAATGGTACAACTTTTGCTGGCACTCACTGCATAAGTGATAAATTAGGATATTTTTTCCCTTGAACAATTTCCAAGTGGAAATTGGTTTGGTAAAGGTTGGGGAATCGTTTAAATCGGTTTTTGGAGAATCAATTTTTTGAGAATTTTCCATTTCTTGAAAAAATGGTCAAATGATGAAAAATGAGCAAAACCCCACATTTTTATAGTCTCCCACCCATCATTAATCATATGACGTCATAATTGGATTTCGAAATAATTATTTATTCAAAAAATGTTTAAAAATACAATATAAGCGATAAATTGGAATATGCGGGCAGCTGTTTACCTATGATTGCTGCTGGCAAACGCATTAAGAAAATAACCGCAATCCGAATACCCTGTTCCCTATCTCCCACATCCCACCCACATCTTTCCATTACCCATAGCCCATCCACATCTTTTCATTACCCATATCCCATCCACATCTTTGCATTACCCATATCTCACCCACATCCTTTGCTTCTCCCCACTTTCAGTGAATAAAATATCGATTATTCATTTATTCAAATAAATATTCCCTATGGATCCCTATTTTTGGTAATTATCAAGTTAGAACTATGGGATTTTGGTCCATGAATAGGATTAGGGGCTAAGATAAGACTGGAATTTATTTTTTTCAATTTTTACATCCGTAGTTTTTTCTATTTTTTATTCGATTTTATTCAATATAAAAATATTACAAAATAAAATATAATCATAGGGATTAATATCGTTTATATCTTTTCGTATATGTATATTTTTCAAGTTGACAGTGGGCATGAAGAATTCTATTTCGGGCAATAGATGACGAGCATCACTCCGGGTACGACAATATGAGGTGCGAATACATCGATATCCTTGCGGCGAACCAAATCTCGTAATACGTCCGACGAATCCGTGATCAAAGAATGTACCATATCTCGTTTCTGATAAGTGGTATATCGATTGAAAATGGATTCTAAGCATCGCTTAACGAGTTCTTTCTTGCCATTCTTTGTTTTCATTTTCTCCTTGTCGATTTTTGTCCCAAATTCCTCTTCACATAGAAGAAAGAATGCGTCCAAAATCTCCATGCTTCCAATCTTTGTCGATAATATCATTTGTAGGGGGGAGAATGAAGAATGGAATGATGGAAAGTCCATTAGATCATTTTCGACATTATAAAATGCCATTGTTCTAAAAATCGCGGTAATATTTGAAAGTTTTATGGATGTAAATCTGGTGGAAAATGTGGAAAAATGATCAAAATTATAAAAATCTGGGCATTTTATAGGGCTATGAAATAGGGCGGGGGCTTGACATTGCCAAGTGGCTTGTCACTGTACAAAGTCACATTGTCAAATTAAATGAGACTCAAGGAATGGAGGAGTCTGGTAGAGAAAGCAAAGATATATGCACCTAATGTTTTTTGTTTGTCTAAACGATAAAATATGGTTCTTAGTGGTAAACCTCGTATCTAATCTAATCGATAAATTTATGACTCAGTCCATAATCCCCTATACCGTAAAATCGCCAAAGTATGGAAAAAATTTAGGGTTATTTTCCCCTTTTATTTTTCCCTAATTCTCAATTTATGATACATATCTACATCATTTTTAGTAATATTTTTTCTAGATATCCATTTTCAGTATTTTTTTACTCCACATAAATCATTTTACCCATATTATAAAAACATAAATAACTTAGTTAGGAAAGGTATTATACAAAGAAGATGACATTATAATAGTTGACCTTTCATCAAATTTAACCTTTTTTGAGAAGAATGGAAAGAGCCAGGGATTATCCCACTTCCCAATATAAAAGTATGGGCTATTCCCATTTTTTCTCAGTACATAGGTATCAATTATTCATTTATTCAAAAACATAAAATAGAAAAAATACAATATAAAAGCGATAAATTGGAAAGCCACAATAAAATTATGGGGAGTATCCAAAGTCACGGATGACAAGTGTTTGGGGATCGATAATACCCTTTCCCACAAAAGGTCGATAAATTTTAATCAATTCTTGGGATAAAACGAGTCCATCGACAATAGAGGGACGGAGAAAATGGGGATAAATGATATTGATCTTTTGAATTTTTCCATCTTTTCCATATTTCAAAACCATCTCCTTGAATTTGTCGTACTGTAGACCATCCCTGTGTTCGGCATCATATGTGATTGTAATTCCTCGAATCTTGAGTGCATATTCAAATGGGGCATCTGGGTCTTCCTTTCGCCGAAGTTTCAGTCCATACTGCTTGGCTCCCCCAAAAGTGGCCTCGACAATCTCATGGTCTGGACACTCGTCTGTAAAATCCCCAATATGGGGGCCCAGTTCCAGAGGACAGTCGTTTTCCGGCGCTGCGAAGATTAAACTGTCCGTATCGACATATAAAAGTGTGCAGACTGGGGAGCGGACCACCTTTTGCATGTACTTGAGGAGGGTGAGCCTGGCACAACTGGTCGTCCAGGCGGAAATGGCTACATTTGAAGAGTCATGCTCTTTGACAAAATCCTCCTTATAGGTGTAGTTAATGAGCAGGACTCCCGGTGCAACTTCATGGGGAGGCATGAGTTTAATGTCCGTTCGATCCAGCAGATCCCCATATTCGGATGGTTGTTCCGTAATGACCGTTTTGACCAACTCATTATTCTTTAGACTGAAACGACCCCAAAGCGAGTTTAGGCATAACTTGACCAATGCCCTACGACCCTTGTTGGTTTTCATCTTTTCGGGATCGATGACTATCCCAAATTTTTCCTCACATGCTTTTATGAATGCAATCTGGGCTTGTTTGTCATTGGCAATTTTCTTTTCGAACCCAGATGCATAAATCTTTTCCCCGAGAAACTCACGCATATATCCACGAAACAGCTCCTTGGACACCTTCTTTGGATCATCGTCGTAGTCCAGCACTCTGATCAGCTCCGTGACCCGGTATCCCTCTTTTAGGGCAGCATTCAATTCGATGGATGTACAGCTGGATATCCACCCACGCTCATTGTCCGTGTGTGTGCATTTGTAGTTTCCTTTTGTGTCGACATGTCCATTCGGGTAATGGCTGGCGCATTTAGCACATAGAGGAAAAAGTAATCGGGGATCGCCATCGATTTTCATGGGGAGCACGGGGACATCACATTGCCGGGGAGGAATGACCCGAACTTTCATCATTGCCACTTTGAACGGGTTATCCTCCGGTTTGGTCCAATCAACTTTCTCATTAAAAACCCTCGGTTCGGGATGCCCTACTGGGTAGCCGATAAAATCGTCATCCAACATCATATTGACCCATGGATACAATGAGGTAACATCATAATAAAAAATCTTTTCCCCCGGTTTTACCTCATAGTGAAGGCGCATCGGTCCGGTCCGGCCCCCATAGAAACAGTCTCGAATGCGAATTGGTCCATAATCGGGATATTCATCAAATCTTCTTTTCATTTCCGGATTTTCCTTGAGCATTTTGTCAATTTCACATTCCCATATAATCTTGAGGTTAGGCACAAGTGATCGAATCTCTTCTGTTCGTTGTTGGTCCGCCTCTCGAACATATCCTGCCGTCTTTTCATATGGGTAGATCATAGTCTGGTCGTCCGGGTAGCATACGGGACACGCATGCCATACGCATCCGTGCACCTCAATGGCCAATTGTTCTTCTTCTACCCATCCATCGACACAGTAACGACCAACACGTTTCTCGTTTCCCGGGGAGTAGGCAGTTTGCACCTTGACATTGTTCTCCTCCCCATACCATAACAGGTATTTGTGGGCCTTGATGGACTGATTGTTTGCACCATTGTAGCTTCTTTCGGGCACCCATGCCAATTCATCATATGGAAGATGGTTTGCCTTGAACATTTTGACACAAGATGAGGCAATTGTCAAGGCCTCGCGAAGTGGATCGAGCCCCATATGTGGTTTGTGGAGAAAGGCGGCTCTGTCGACTAGTCCGTCTTTATCGGCCGGCCGCTTGGAAAGGTCCATGAACTCTTGGCGAAAGCGGACAAGGGCTGCCATGAGAATGTCCGTGTCATTGACACAGTATTCAGCAAGTTTCTCTTCCAGCCTAAAGGGGACATGCTTATTTGCCTCAAAATGTTCATCAAAATGTTTGCGCTTCTTTGGCATCATCCCTCCGGCCATAAAGTCATCCTTTGTAGGATAAATGTCCTTTCCATAATTGTCGGGGATATTTGCCAGATGGGGAAAATAGGGCTTATCCGGAATATCCAGGTCAAAAGTGGGGACCAGGCCGGCCAATGAGCTGGGGACAAAGTTGAAGGAATCCCGGAAAAACAACTTTAGGTCCTTGACTTTCAATTCGATCATTTTGTTCCCCTTTTTGATAATCTCAGGTCTATGTTTAAGTCCCAGCCCAAAGAATAGTTTGTATATGAAAATCATGTCAAACCGACCTCCAAAGTGTGAGTAGATGTAGGTCTCATATCCATGATCCACTTCCTTGATCAACCAATTGACAAAGTCCTCGAGCAATTTGTCGGTCACTCGTTGATCGTCCACGATAGTTTGGGTATAGGCGCACTCGTTAAAAGTGATTTTCCGACTCGGTCCACATATGGCACATTGATGCTCCCCCTTGAGTGAGTTTTGCCACTCCCCATTATCCATGCATATAGTGCACGCAACTTTGGCGGAGAGGAAGTTTGGTCGATGTTTTCGCCGCTTTTCATCATGTTTCTCATGCTGGGTCGTTTCCAGATCAAACGTAATGTATCGACACGGTTTTTTGTCATAAAGTTTGTACGGCATAATGTAGCATCCCCTTTCTTTTGAATGGAAGTCGTTGCAGCGTCCGCAATATGTCTCCCCACACACATGCCCGGGCTTCCCAACTTGCTTGTACACTTCCACCCTCCAAACGACCCCACACTTTCGGCATTGTTTTGATTGACGGCAAAAACCTGATTTTTTATGGTGATCATAGCAATCCTGGTTCAAAAAGGTTTTTTCGCAACCATGGCAAAACTTGTGAAACATTGTTTTTTCGCATGGGAATTGGGGACCAACGCGACTGCATTTGATGCAACGTTGTTTGCATGAAACTGCATGGCTGGCTGCGTCCCTGTAGCATTTTTCGCATACCAAGCAATAGGGTTGGCCAAACAGATTGCCCGCTTTATGTATTCCATCAAAATGTCCCCACATTTTGCCCTTGTGCTCCCCCTTTGTATGGTACAAAATGATGGGGGTGGTATAGGCATCGGGCCCGTCCGAGAAGATCGGCTTATAATGGCCTATTGAGCTGAAGATGAAGATTTTAAATGTGTATTTTCCGGCATAGATCCGGTTCCAGTATTCCCGGACTTTAGGGACCCATTCTACGGCATCATAATCCTTTTGATCAAGGGGAGCGCCGATTTGGCGCATCAATTCTTCCACTTCATTTTTGAATTTCCCCTTCATCCCATGCAAACCTTTTCTGTAATACTGAAACTTGACTCGATTCCATCCACGTACATGATAGATCATGGTCGCTTGCAGGGCATAGAATAGGCAGTGATTGTCCGTGTCGTTCTCGATTTTGATGAGACAGTTGTCGGCAATCCGATGGGGAACTCCCTTGCCTTTGGCCGATCCACGGATTTGTTTGCGCCTGGGGAGCCCGTCCCGATCGGCGGTGGTCACTTCAACTGTAAATGGACTTCCCCAAAGGCTCACTCCTTCTTTCCATTTTGATTGGGCTACTTTTAAAAACATATTTAAAACCGATTCGATCGTGTTGGCGGTGATCGACTCCAATGGCGTCCAGATGGGGCCACGGTCGAGCAGGTCGCTGGTGATGATGAACCCCATTCTATCTGGAGCCTTCTCAAATTGGGCAAACGAGGCTTTGGATGCCTCATCTGCGCAAAATTTGAAAACACCGGACAGGAGCCCTTCCGGGTCTTCGGGGAGTTGGGTGATGATAAATTTATTTTTGTATTTTGTCGTCCGGAACGATTTAATATGTTCCGTGTCGTCCGAATTGGGGAGTTGTTGAATATATTCTGCTGCATCATTCACGTAGTTCTCCCCATTTCCATATTGGTAGACGAAAACTTTGGGTAATTTTTGGGGATTTGGATTTTTTCGTCGTCTAGTCAATGTGGAATTTGGGGACATAATTTGCTCATTTGGAGCGAGCAAATTATCGATGAAAAATTTGGGTTTTTTCGGGGATGAGGACATTTTCGCTTTTTGGGTAATTTGTAATTTTTGAATGAGGAATGAGGTTTTTGGTCATTTTTATACTGGAAGATTTCGAAATAGTCATAGATATTTGGGGAGGATGACGTGGCGAAAGCCTATTGGTCCATTTACTTTACTAAAAATGACAATTTGTCCAAAAATGACAATTTGTACCAATTTAATTTACTAAAAATGACAATTGATCCAAAAAATGACAATTGGTCCATTTAATTTACTAAAAACCCAAAACCTATGGTCTCGGGAAATGGGTCTTATAATTATTCATTAATTTTAATCGTTTTTATAAACAAATTCTTGCTTTGTATAATATTTTTTATTATAATATTTTTGGGGAGAGAATCAATTTTATTCGAATATTTTTTTTGGGGGAGGGGGGGATGAATTTTATTGGAATTTTTTGGGGAGAGATGGGTTTAAAATGAATTAGTTTTGTAGTTGAAGAATTAATTTTGTAGAATAATTTTGAAGTAGAATTAATTTTGTAGAAATAGTTTGATTGAAGATTTTTTTAAACCAATATTAGGAATCGAATTCTTGGTAAAGATTGTTTTATTTTATCTTAAAAATAAAAAATCTTTAAGACCAAAATTCAACACCTCATAATTGGTTTAATATTTATTTTGGAGTCATTGAATTTTAATTAATTTATTTTTTTGTAAGATAAATTTGGCGATGAAATTAATTATTATTATTATTATTATTATTCGTCCCAATTTTGGGGCGGTGATGTCAAATTATTGAATGAATTGGAGGGTGGATGGATTATGGGGATTAATGGGGGCTTGGGCATAGGATACGTAATGCACAGAGAGGGGAGATGTGAAAACGGATAATAGGGAATGGGGAGAGAAAATTCAATTAAATGGGAATAGATTGTGGAAAGTGGATGGGGAGGCAGTCGATGGCTGTTGGCAATGGATGGAGATCGATTGGGGAGGGTGGAGGGAGACGGATGGAGGGGGTAGGTAGGAGAGATGGAAGTTGGTGAGGAGGCAGCCAATGGCTTTTTAGGTAGATGGAAAATCGATTGGGGGGGGGGCGGAAGGAGACAGATGGACGAGGTAGGATGGAGAGATGGAAGTTGGCGTGTTTTTTCTTTCCTTTTTTGGAAATAATCCGTGTGGTAATCATTTTGCCTTTTTTATTAAATTGATTCATTATAATTTGTAATAATTTAATGACAATTCTTTTAGTTTTTTTCTTTTTAGGATGGGACTTGACCTTGGGTAAATTCTTTTCTCTTAACCAATAAACCATAAAGTATTTTTACTAATAATTATGAATTGTAAAAAAATTATTCTCTTTTTCTATGAGGGGATCCCCTTTTTTGAATAAATTTTGAAGGCCTGTAGGGTTGTCATTGATTGGGGATATGTGGACTGGGGAAGACTAAAGAACTTTGATTGCTGCTGGCAATTGAAAGGAACAGCTGTTCAAGGCGCGGCGCAAAAAGGAAGAGGGTGGGCATTGGTTAGTATGGCCAGCTGAGAGTTAATGACAAAATGATGACTGGAGGGGGAAGTGAATGGGGATGAATGAGACATAGTGGGTAGGGAGGAGAGTGAATAGCCTACGGTGAAGCGAGCGACCAATAGGATCGATGATTTGAAGGGGAGTCGGGGAAGGACGGGCGTTGAGTTGAAGGGGAGACAGTTGACGGGTGTGTAGGCATTTTGATGGAAATGGGCTGGTGTGAAAGTGGGTTGGGGAGGCGTGCGAAGATATTCTTAGTAGATGAGGCAGAGTGGATAGAGATGAGAGTGAATAGGCTAAGGGGAAGCGAGCGACTAAGAGAATCGAAGATGGGAAGGGGAGAATGGGTGGGGTTGGACGTGGCAGAGCGGTGAAGGGGAGGGATCGATGATGGAAAGGAGGTGGCGATGCTTGGATGGGATTGAGTGGGTGGCCAGCTGGTCAGTGAACGAAGATTGTTATTCACTGAAAATATGGAATGGGATTCGCTGAAAATTGGGGAAAATTATTTTTAGGAAAATTAAAATTTTATTAAAAAATATTAAAATCCATATAAGGAATTAAAAAGTAGGCCTTAGATGTTGGCTTTAGTCAACACTTAGATTTGGGGAGATATTTCTTAGAGATTTTGAGATATAGTCAATGGATATTTGTTTAGATCTTTTAGTTAGATCTTTTTTGATCATTGATCATTGATCTTTGAGATTTGGGGGCTCCTTTCTTACGCTTACACCACAATTAACTACTTGTGTATGATGCGTCGATTAAAATTATATGGTTAAAATTAGAGTCCGGTTTTTCAGATTTGCCGGGCCCGGGTACCCGGGTTTTTATTCAATATTTTTCCGGACCGGGCCCGGAAACCCGGGTTTTCCTGGGCCCGGACCCGGTTTTTCCCGGGCCCAGGCCCGGGAAAACCCGGGATTGTCCCAAATGACCCGGGTTCCGGGAATGGGCCCGGGTAAAACCCGGTCCGGGCCCGGCCCGGATCCGGACTCTAGTTAAAATTATCCGCGCTGGGCATTATTGAGAACCTCAAAATTTACAATAAATATAATTTTTTAATTTTAAAATTTAAAAAAAAATATTAAAATCTTACCATTTGGCAAGAAACAACCAATATCATCAGTAATTACATTTCTGATGTCTTGCCAATTGCTGCCATGATGCCACATGGCCTTATTTTTACAGTAATCGCAATTTGCATCGTGTTCCATCTTTAAATAATATAACGTATTATATAACTTTTTTAAATAAAATGTACCGCAAAATAATTTACTAAATAATTTTTGTATCATATTTACCAAAATTTATTCATTTTTTGATTTACTTCTCACAAGTCACAACACATAAGCTATTAAAATGAACCAAATTCCCAAATAAAATGAACTAATTTTAAGCTAAGTTAAGGTTCATAGACTTTAATAAAACATTTGATTAAGTTTTTTTCTATATATTAACCAAGCTTCCAGATCCGAATAATGAAACAGTTAGTGAATAAATAATTTGCAAATTTTAAAAAATTTTCTGCCAAATGATTTTTCCCTTTTTTGGAAAATTAATTTTCGGTCATATTTTCTTTTAGTCAAATTATTACACATCTTCTAATGTACTTCCGCCCATAACACTCAAATTTTAATCACCGGATTTGCCTTGTAGGTAAAATTATGTAGTTATTAAAAATACTTACCGTAGTCCGGAAATTTAATTCTTCATTTTCTTTTAATCTATAAAAAAATTGAAAAATAAGTGCAAAAATAATTTTATTTAAATGATAATATTATGGGCAAATTTGCATATTTATCATAAGAAAGAAAATTTTCAAAATATTTTGGAAAAATAATAATTATTCCTTATTTTACGAAAACCAAATAATTTTTTAATTTTTTTTAATAAATTAAATTAAATCGGTAGATTTTCTTTCATTAAAATATCTTTGCAACTTTTAATATCTAATCTAATAATAAGAGTTTAGAAAAACCAATTATATCTTTGTGTATTTTATTTAAAAGAAGTATTATATTTTTGCAGAGTTTTATCAAAATGCTTCGATTATTTTATGACGAAAATAAAAAATTTATTTTTTGACTTTTGAAGGAACTCTTCACTTTTCAAGCTTAAGAAAATTTTTATGGCTAGAAATATGTTTTCCATGTCTGTCGTAAACCATAAAATAAAATAATAAAATCGTTTAACTTAATTTTTAAGAAATATATTTTTAAATTTTACCCTTTTCTCTCTTCACATGGTATTGCATCCACTAAATTCACATTGTATAAAAATGCCATTATATGGGCTTTAAATAAAAAATTGGGTAAAAATTGCAATAAAATAGATATTTTAGAAGTCCATATCTCTAGTAGAAGTCCTGTCTTTAATATAAGTGCCATCTCTCGAAAATTTTTCTTCACTTTTTTAGAGCATAAAACATGTGGTAAAAACATATTGAATATGAAATCAAAATTGCAAAAACATGGTTGCAAAAAATGTTTTTGGTATAAAAAAATGTTTTTAATCATTCGTGGTAGGGTTGCGCCCCCGCAGTGCGGGGGCGGGTTGTGCGGGGGTCGGGGTTTGCGGGGTTGGCACTTGCGGGTTCGGGTTCGGGGGTGACCCCTTGCGGGGGCCCCCGCGGGGATCCCCGCGGGGGCGGGGGTAGCGTAAATTTTTTAAAAAGCCACATTTTCCAAATAAAAAATTTTTTTGAAGAAAAATTTCATCCAAAAATGGCTGCGCAGCGAAAAATTTTATCTAAAAATAGCCTCGCAGAGAAAAATTTTAATAAAAAATTTTACTATCCTACAAAAATTTGGTCAAAATTTCCCTATCGAACCCCATTTTCCCTGAAAAATCCAATAATATGGGGTGCATTTTCACCCCCGCGGGGGTGCGGGGGCGCGGGGGTGGCTCTTGCGGGGATGCGGGGGCGCGGGGGTGGCATATGCGGGGATAGGGTCGGGGGTGAAACCCAAAAAGTGCGGGGATCCCCGTCGGGGGTGACCCCCGCGGGTGCGGGGGCGCAACCCTAATTCGTGGACAATTCCACAATGGGCAAAGGGCAATGCGATGTGGACGATTCAGCAATCATGCAAATGCTATTTAAATTTTTGTAAATTAGAATGAGAAATTTGCACATGAAAATTTGAACTTTGTGGTTTTATGATTGGGGAGAATTTAATAATGACATTGATTTTGTGATTAGTTTAAAATCCGGCCTGCAAACGATTTAAAATATGTCAAAAAAGAATATTGGCGGATTGAATTAAAAAATGGTATTCCTGGGTGTTCAAATATATATGTTACGGGCATTATTGGAAATCGGGCGAAACCGGAAATGCCCGGGCGAAATTGGATTTAATCAGAAAATAACTAAATAATAAAAATATCTAAATAAGCTAAAAACAATTAAATAAAATTGAAAAATGTTAATAATTAAAATAATAATGTTATTTAATATTTTTTATTGCCATAATTTTAATTATTGATTAATTAATTTTTAAAAATAATTGAACTTTTTATTTATCTAAACAAGAATCTCGAATTCAATGAAAAATTTTCAATTTCTTTGAAACAAAAAGCGCACATTTTAATTCTTGCTAAAGAAACATGTGATTCTATTGTTGAAGTAGTTATGAAGAGAAGCCTATTATAAAAAATCAACAAGAACGAAAATGGATGCATTTCCGGTTTTGTCCGGGCATTTCCGGTTTCGCCCGATTTCCAATAATGCTCGTAACATATAGAATCCAAAATGGACTCACAATTTTGTTTCGCGCATATTTTAAAATGATTTGCAAACCGTTATTAATGCTAATCACAAAATTATTTTCATTTTTGAATTATCCCAATCATAAAACCACAAAGTCCAAATTTTCATGTGCAAATTTCTCACTCTAATTCACAAAAATTTAAATAACATTTGCATGATTACTGAATCGTCCACATCTGCATGATTGTGGAATTGACCTAGTACCGTTTTTAATATCAAAAACTTGTTATGATTTGTTGCAAATATATTATTTGCTCACTACATTCGTGCAAAATTCTAGCAATAATATTTGTCGTTTTCAACCGTGGTGTAATATTTAGCCTCACTGTCCATTTGTATCCAAATCCCAATATTGGATCTCTTATTTCTTCTCTTGTAGTATTTGCTTTTTGTTCACCAAATTCTAAATTATTTTGCATTACTCAGCAAAGATCCACAAAAAATTTAAAAAATTCTTTTTATCGAAATAATAAAATTTATTACGAGTTACGACATTTGCGTACCCGCCATTTGCGGAACAAACTGTCTTATATCGATTATGATAAAGCTGTTATGGAATCATTTATAGCATTTTATCAGGCATAAAATTAGCTACAAAATTTTATTAATAGCATTGACCAATGTTGAATATTCACTGAGAGTTATGGCCAAAAAACCGTTGATTAAATTAAAATTTTGATTCTGGCTGTTTTTTGTCCATAACTAAATGAATATTCAACATTAGCCAATGCTTTTGATATCATTTTGTAGCTAAGTTTATTCCGAACAAATTGCTATAAACAAATGTCACAATAGCTTTATAATCATTAGTGCCAGACCGTTTCGTCCGCAAGTGGCGGGTTCACAAAAGGCGGCTAACCCAATAAAAACAATTAAAATAATTTTTCGTATTCTTAAAAAGAATTATTTTCAAATTTAGAAATAAGAAAAAGTTTTTTCCTTTTGAATAGTCTTATGAAATATTTGTTATAGCCGATTTAGAAAATTAGCCGTTTCTGAAACGTCTAGCCGATTTGGAAATAAATAAATCGGCTAGCCGATTTAGAAAATGGCATTTAAAATCAGAATAGTGGGAAATCAAATCAGATAGACTTAAATCAAATCAGAACAAGGCTAAATAAAAGCAGAATGTACTGGAATAAAATCAAAAATGGCTGGAATAAAATCAGAAATCAGAATTTTCTGCTATTTCTGATATTAATTCTTTAATATTTTTGAATTTTTAAGAATCTTATTATCCAAGCAAATTTATATGTTTATGAAATTGATTTAATTTTTTGATGGTACTTATTTTTTAGAATTACATAAATTAAAAAATAGAGAATTTATTCCTTTTTTTTGCCTTTTTTATATACATATTCATTTATTCTATTTCCAAATATAATTATTCAGAGCCTAATATGTTTTTTACCTACCTTTCGGGAATGTATTATTTGCATAACATTCAACAAATATAATTCCTGGTCCAAATCTTTTCTTCGCATTTTTTATAAATTCAATCCTTTCATTTTTAAATTTATCACCCTCAATGAAAACATTTGTTGGTAATTGTACTTTCATATGTTTTTCCGTCTCAAGTATTTTTTTGTTATGCAAAATTTTTCTGAAATAAAAAATTTCTACTAAACTCTTAAAAATCAAAAATTTAAGGGCGTGATTTTCCCATAATGATTAATGATATTTATATAAATTTTCATGCAGGATATTGACAAAATAAATATTTTTATCTGATATACGGGACTGTAGCGTAAACGGTAATTTCTGCATGATAATTGATGAATAAAACTATGTACTATTCAAATAATATACTATATAACATTTTGAAAAGTGTAGAGCTATTGGCTTCTCTTGAGTCAGGAGTTGTGTATTACATCCAAAGCTAAAAACTCCGAATGCTGGCATTCGATCGATTTCGGCTAAAAAAATTGAAAATTGGCAAATCACTCAGCCATTTCCAATTTTCGGCCTAAAGTTGGAAATTGGCCGAAGTGAAAATAATTAAATAATTAATTTGGAAATCGAATTAGAAATTCTAATACAGAAAAATTTTTTATGATACGTATTTTTACATATTTAATCATTAATGGAATTTTAATAAATTTAATAAACTTTGGGCACTGTTTTATTAAGAATTTTATAATTTATTAAAAAAAAATATTGCGATGCAGAAAATTCTTCTATTTTTAACGATAAAAGATCAATACTATGGTAAATTATATTAATTATGTAATTATATTTTTTTTATAAAATTAAATATTATTGATAGCATAAAATTGCTCTCTAGAATATCAAAAAATTAATTGGGAAATTTTTTAGGGTGTATCCACTTTTAAGTAAATTAATTTTTGAATGTTTTATAACGTAATTTCTGGACAATCAAATATTATAAAATTTTAATAAATGATATAATATTTTTAAAAAAATACTTATCAATTTAAAATGGCAATTTTAACCATATATAACACATACGCATATCATCATAAAATAGATTCTGCATCGAATAGACCTTATTTAATTTTTTTTACTAAATTTTGAAATTTTTTAATAAAATATTGCCCTAAATGGAAATTTTTAAAAAAATATATTCATGATGAAATAAATTAAAATTTATATCTTAAAAATATGAATTTTTATTGTATTAGAATATTTAAATCCATTAATAAAAATTGATTAATAATTTTATAATCTAATTAATTTTCCTTCAGCCAATTTCCAGTCTTTGATCAAAAATAGAATTAGCTTTTTGATCAACACAATAGACAGTTTGAAATCCAATTCATAACCTAAACTTTGACATATATTTTTTAAGCCCAAATAATTCCTTCCACCCCAATTGTTTAAGATCCCGGGGAGCTGGTCTATTTAATTTCTACAAATTAAAAATAAAATTATTAATCCAATCTAATGGATCAAATAATTATTAGGACAAAATAATTCTACTAAACACCTCTTTATAATTTTTCCATTACCTTATTTTTATAATTTTAATATCACTTAATTTTTATTTTTTTATTTACCTAACACGATTCTGTAAATATCTAAGCGTATATCTGGTAATATATTTTGCCACTTTAGCTAGGTGTCCTTTTGCATTTGGAAGAATAAAATCTCGATTGTCCATTCTAATATGGCATCCCTAAATTTAAATATATAAATTAATTTGAATATTTTAATTATTTTATGCTATGATTATTTAAAATTTTATATTTATTTATTTCTTCTATAAGGCACAATATTGTTTTTGCCTGTTGTTTTATTTTGCCAGTTACAAATAAACAATTTTTGGAACTTATCTAGTTTATGTCCACTTTTTTGGAAAGTTCTTGGTCCCCCTATGATTTGGAGAGAGGGTGGGAAACTAAAAGAGGTCATACGGTGTGTTAATGAGACATTTAAATTAGAGAGAAAGAATAAAAAATACCTTAGCAATACACTTTTGTTCCATTGAATATATATATTTAAAAAATTGAATTTGATTTGCCATTAATTTTGTCTTAGGCAAATTTAAAAATTCCAATTCCATATAATCCTTTATTGTTGACACTAAATAATATATACAGTATAAAAGAATTACATTAAGAAATGGTAATACTTAAGAATTTTTAGAAAAATATATGATATATCATTCGATTCTACCGAAATGTCTAAAATGTCTGCAAAAAATGCTAATTTCCCCCCCAGGGTACGGTAGCCAAAATCTCTACATCCAAATCTCTGCGCTAAGATATCATCATTCCAGAAAACCAAACCCTAGCCCGAAAAACCTAACACAGAGTTAGACTTTGATTTGTGTGGAACCACCCTCATTTTTTTATATATGTTGCAGCCGACGATCTTGTTTTTTAGCCGATCTCGTTTTTGGTATGTTCTAGTTATCCTACAGACTTGAATAATAGCTCATTCGATTCGTCAGGGTCGGTTTTCTTTATAAGATTTCAATTTCAGAAAGATTTGACAAGTTTGAACCAAAGTTATGGCCAATTGAAATTTTCGGTTTAAAAACCGGTTTAGGGGTTAGGGTAGGGTTAGGGTAGGGGCAGCATGGGTTCTAGGGGCTCAGGGCTAGGTAGGGGTAGGGCTAGGAAAAAGAATTAAGACTCTAAGTTGCCTAGGAACTAAGATATGGCCATTTTTCTGATTTTTTTAAACAAGATCGGCTAGCCGAATTCGAAATCGGCTGAAAAATTAAAAATCGGCTGCAACATATACATACTCCCTCATTTTTTTATATATGTTGCAGCCGATCTCGTTTTTTCTGACAGAAATAGTGTAGTGGCAGACATTGTAGTTTGTGACCAATGGCCATATCTCGGCTCCTAGTCCACTTAGAGTTTTAATTCTTTTTCCTAGTCCTAATCCCTATCCCATAGCCCCTAAAACCCATGCTGACCCTAAACCTAACCCTAGCCCCTAACCTAGTTAAACCGGTTTGAAAACCCGAAATTTCAATTGGCCATAACTTTGGTTCAAACTTGTCAAATCTTTCTGAAATTGAAATCTTATAAAGAAAACTGACCCTGACGAATCGATTGAGCTATTGATCAAGTCTATACGATAACTAGAACATGCCGAAAACGAGATCGGCTAAAAAACGAGATCGGCTGCAACATATACATATAATACATATAACTAACAAAATAGGGTTATCAATAAAAATCCATTCTCTAGAAAAAACATTCATCCCTCTTATCGAGCTGTGTTAGAAGCTAGTCAAATATACAAAAAATAAGAAAAATTTAAAAATTTGCAAAATTATTTAATGTGAAAATTTGATAACTAAAGGTAATAGTCTAGTTTGTTCCCCGCATTTTTTCAAAAAATATTTTTCGATTTTATTTTTCTCTAAAAACGTGTATTTAGGGGTTTTCGATGATGGGTAATCCGAATTTATCATTTATTTTTCATGAATTAAATTTCCTGAACCAGTAAAGGTTTGCAAAGCGGTTTCGAAAAATTGAACTCCGGTATTTTTTGTCAAATTATACATCATTTGACGCTTATCAATGAGCTGATCGCGAATCGCAATTTATTTCGCATGAAACCCAAAAGCAAAAAAGTTATGGCCATAAAAATTAATAAGGTGTATACGTGGCCCGTGGCCCACCTGACTAAAATGGCCATGACTTTTTTGTTTTTGAATTTTATGCGCAAAACATGGCAGAATTGATATCAGCTCATCGAGACGCGTCGATTGATATATAATTTGACCCAAAATACCAAAGTTCAATTTTTGAAACTGGTTTGTAAACCTATACTGGTTCAGCCAATAAAGATAATGAAAAACTAATGCCAAATTCGGATTCCCCCTTATCGAAAACCCCTAAATACACGTTTTTAGCGAAAAATAAAATCGAAAAATATTTTTTAAAAAAATGTGAGGAACAAACTAGACTATTACCTAACTAAATTTTCCAAATTATAAATCCCTTAAATTATAGGTTATTGCTTATGAGGAAAAATTTAAAAGAAGAATTTGTTTCGAGAATGAACCTACAATAAACAATGTTGTTATTAGAAAGCAAACCAAGCGGGTACGAGCATTTGTAATTTTTTGCATAATTTGTATTTTGATCACTGAAAAATTAAAATAATATTATTTCATTTAAAATTTTAATAACTCAAAAAGTGAAATAAATTATAATGAGATCAAAAATTAATGAATTACTACATTTTATAAAATTTTGGAATTTTACTAATGGGAATTTAATTAATTTATTTTTTACTTTTCTTCTTGATTCGGCTGATCATTGATATTGATCATATCTGATTTATGCCAATTGTTCTGTTTGATAAACCAATTAAATTTTTTAAAGAATGAATATGCAGCAGATAGGATTCGTTTCGAATAGTTAATTGCTTTGATACATTGGTTATAAAAGCACAAGCAAAACATTTTAAAAACGATAAAAATAAATATCCAAACAAAATATTGATCGTCCGCAGAAAAGTGTGATTCAGATTTTGAAGGAGGAGGCATTGTTATGTGTTCTAAAATGGAAATAAATCAATAGGCTAGAAATTTGAATATTATTGCATACGGGATATAAGAAAAGAAGGCTGTACTATAGTATTCGTACACCGAGCTCATAGCATGTACGCTATACCATTCGATTCCTCTCGTCGAGCTGAGTTCGAATCTGCAAAAATTTTCTGCCGGAGGTGCATAGTACAAAAATTACAGTATGAAATTTGAAAAAGTAAAGGGTCCCCCTATGGGTCGAAACTCGAAAAAATTTTGAAATTTTTTTCGTGGACAAATAATAGTTCAATCGACGCGTCTCAATGAGCAGAGCACGAATCTGTCATAGATTTCGCATAAAACCCGAAAATGGCCATTTTTAATTTCAAAGTTAGGACTAGGATTAGGGGTTTAGGGCTAGGGTTAGGGTTATGGTAGGGTCGGCATGGATCCTAGGGGCTAATAAGGGCTAGGGATAGGTAGGGGCTAGGGTGTAATTTTGTCAACAAAAATTTTTTGAAAATTTTCGATCCAAAGGGGGGACCCTTTACTTTTACATTCTCTGCTTTTTTACTATACTGTAACTTTTTTTTCTAAGCGCCTCCGGCAGAAAATTTTTGCAGATTCGAATTCAGCTCGACGAGAGGAATCGAATGGTATAGCGTACATGCTATGAGCTCGGTGTACGAATATTATAGTGACCCCGAAAATAAGGATAATTCTTTGTTAAATTATTTTTTAAAAATTTATTTTTATGTGCAATTTTTACTAAAAGTGATGGAATATTTGCCACGTTATTTTTTCGTCATTTGGATTTAAATTGCTTAAATTAATTCTAAAGTTGATGGAATGTTTGTCACGTTATTTTTTCGTCATTTAAATTTTTAGGAGAGAGATTGGGCGAAAAAAGGAAAAGGAGGCGGACCCAAATTCCCCTTTTTATTGAAAACTGTGAACCATAAAAGTTTTTTTTTTCTCATCTACCTTCACTTTTCATCTTTGGGAAACCATTTTACATTCAAAAAATGAACGTTTTAAACCATTGTGCCGAAAGCACATTAACTAGGCATATAAATGTAAAAAATTAATTTATTTAAATTGAAGCAAATTATAAAAACAAGCAAATAAGCAATTCATTCATCCATTTATTCAATGCCATCTTTTTTCAAGAAATATATTTTGTTGACGATGAAACGAAAATGACCGCCATCTCTTCGCACAAAAAGCGTGAACAACAAGCAAAGGGAATTTTTTTCCTTTCTCGACATTTATTTATAAATTTTATTTTTATTAAATTTTTTGAGATCTGAAGTGCAATAAATAATTAATTTTGTGTTAAAAATTGTTATTAATCGTTTTTTTTTTTAAATTTTTATCTAATCATCATATTGTACTAGTAATAAATTTGTCAATATTCTTGCTTTCATTAAAAATTGCCAACATTTTTTATTTCTAATTTTTATTATAATTAAAAATTATGGTTTTTTTATTTTATTTAAAGTTGTAATTCACAATGTTCGACGATGCTTTTTTACTTTAATATCAGTGATAATATGATAAAAGGATCAAGAATTTTGTTGGGATAAAATATAAAATTAATTATAAAAATAATTTTTGCAACAAATATTTACATTATTCCTGTAAAATCATAATAGACTAAATAAGAAGTTATGGCTTTAAAGAATTGGAATTTTAATTTTATGACAGTAAATTTTTAATATTTTTTACTAAATTTAATTAGTAATAGAACAATGGCTATATACTAGGGTTCAGCGGTACCGGTACTTTGGACCAAAATCGGTACCGGTACTTGCCGGTACCAGCCTACTCGGTATTCGGTACCGGTACTGGGTTTAGGGTCGGTACCCGGTATCGGTACTCGGCATCGGTCGGTACCGGTACTAGTCGGTACTGACGGTACTGGAGAAAAATGGTAAAAAATCATAAAAATTTTTAAAAAATCAATTTTTTTTCTTTCAAAAATCAAAAATTTTTGATAAAGAGAAATAAAAAATAGCTTCATAAAAGATTTAAATTTGACTGAAATTTTCATTTTAAAGAAAAAAATTTAAAAAAAAAATAAAAATTTGGCCAAAAATGCCATTTTAGGGGGTGCATGTCAGTACCGACTAGTACCGAGTTGAAAAAACGGTACCGGTAGTACCGATGTCGGTACCGGTACTGGCAAAATCGGTACCGGTACTGGCCAAAGGCCGGTACTTCGGTACCAGTACCGACCGGTACTGCGGTACCGCTGAACCCTACTATATACTTTAGTTAATATCCAGAATTATTTCAAAAACAATTTCCCAAATAATTCGGCTTTTTCTCTGATGAGTTCTAAAAATTTAAATGAATTTTTGAATAGTTTGATTGTCAATAATAGATGGAATTGGATGACATCTTACTGGCAAGGCCTCATTCAAGTAGCCATGGGCATAAAAATAAATGGGCCAGCCCAGTGCAGTCTTCTCCTCCAATTCCCTTATGATGGGCATGATAATGATAACAAAGATATAATCGCTGAGAAACTATACAAATAAACAAATTAAACGTAATTAAATAAAATATTATTGTAGTAATTACAATAATATAGCCTACATTTGCGCCGTCAACATTTGCGCCGCCATATAGAAAGAGAATAAAAACAATTCAACAAATGTAAAAAAAGAAGTAGGCCTCATCAGTAATCAGTAAAGTCCCTTCAATTTTTCTTTAATAATTTGAATTTTGAAACAGCGAATATATTTAGTCTTATCTATTTTCTCCCCTAACAATTTAATCAAAAATTTGTAAAAGCTTTTTAGTGCCAATATGAATGATGGAAAAAATGCACACTTATTAAGCTCTTCAGACAAATTTTGTATGATATTCATATATTTCAAATTGCTGAATTGTTCAGTTTTTCGCTAAGCACAGAGGTTTGATAGGAAAAAATTGAAGGGACTGTACTGATGAGGTCCACCCTTCTTTTTTTACATTTATTATTAAATTGTTTTTATTCTTTTTTTTTCGTGCGGGTGCGTTTCGTAAAAAGTGTAAAATGTCGCGTTTCGTAAAAAAAGTGTAAAAATGTCGCGTTTCGTAAAAAAAGTGTAAAAATGTCAAAAACGTATAGGGAGTCCCTCATCTTAAAGGCAGCCACTTTTCATGAAATTTTGTCTATTTTTAGGCCATAAGATGCCTACACCTAAACAGTTATTTTTATATGCTAAATATTCATGCCTCGAAAATTATGGCCATAAAACCTATTTTTCGGCACTTTTGGCCATAGTGCCTATCTCCTTATATAGATGACATAAAATTATGATCTGTATGTCATTTTTTGTAGAGAATTTTATGGGCTATAATATTGGTATATGTTTTCAGCATGATTACATCACAGGAGTTATGGTCCATTGTAAATTGACAAATAATATTTTAAAAAAAATCGATTAAAAATTTTTAAAAAATTTTAGATATAGGAATCATTTACCAATATTATAGCCCATAAAATTCTCTACAAAAAATGACATACAGATCATAATTTTATGTCATCTATATAAGGAGATAGGCACTATGGCCAAAAGTGCCGAAAAATAGGTTTTATGGCCATAATTTTCGAGGCATGAATATTTAGCATATAAAAATAACTGTTTAGGTGTAGGCATCTTATGGCCTAAAAATAGACAAAATTTCATGAAAAGTGGCTGCCTTTAAGATGAGGGACTCCCTATACGTTTTTGACATTTTTACTTTTTTTACGAAACGCGACATTTTACACTTTTTTTACGAAACGCGACATTTTACACTTTTTTTACGAAATGCAACATTTTACACTTTTTACGAAACGCGACAGCACCTTTTTTTTAATGTTGCGGCGCAAATGTGGCGGCGCAAATGTTGGCGGCGCAAATGTGGCGGCGCAAATGTTGGCGGCGCAAATGTGGCGGCGCAAATGTGGCGGCGCAAATGTTGGCGGCGCAAATGTGGCGGCGCAAAAGAGGAATCACGTGTTTGACGGCAAAGGTAGAGGAATTATCGCAGCCCCAATGTGTTGGCCAACTTGTATGTTTGGTCAACTATTTTAGCTAAAATTATATAGCTGGAACCGCTCATTTGAATAGACTTTTGGAAAAGGGCTGAAAAATGGAAAAAATTGATAAGTCCTGGGGCATATATTTTACAGAAATTTTGTACAGTAATTCCGGTACTAGTCAGTTAACAAGGGGAGAGGGCCAAACAGATAACAGGAGGCAGAAGAAATTAAGAGGGGGACACCAAAAAATTCATTATATTCTGTCCCTTCCACCCCAAAAAAATAGTACGGGAGGGAATTCTAACCCTAAAATTTGACCTAATGCTAGCCTTAAAACTAACTTTACCCTACCACTAAATTCATCAGGGATTTAATCAAACTTTAAGGATAGGGCCGGATGGGTTTCGCCGACCACCAAATTCTAGACGGCTAGGTCGTAGCATTGCGGGAACGATGGTCTCCATCAAATTGGTCCCAATAAGCAAAACGTCTAAATCTCAATTGGTTTGGCTTGCTAACCTTAACCTCTAACAACAATCATAAAATTACAATTAAATAACCAAAAAATAACTGAAGATTTATCACATCTCATTAAAGATTCAACAAAAAAATATGCAAATAAAGAGTGGAAGTATTATAAACAATTGTTATTGTTACAAAAATAATTGCATATCTCCAATTTATAAATATTCATTTTGTTTTTTTTTTTTTTATTTTATAATTATCGGGTCCAAAGTATGTACAATCACTAATTTTTCGAATAATATTTTCAATTATTATTTCACAGTGAAATCATTTTTAATTTAATATGTGTCATTTAAGCTGATTCATTAAAATTTTCACCAATAAAATTTGTACACGAATACGTATGATGTTTTTGGGGTGAGAAGAGGACTATTGCCCATTGCCCAATTATCCATTTTTTCATTTCTTATTTTTTGTCGAATTTGGCCTAAAACTAATAATGAATTTTTAAATTATAATTAAATCCAATTAAAATAATTTTATTCATTTGATTTTAACAAAATTACCACAATAATAATGAAAAATATAAATAAAATTTATTGATAATTATACATTATTCTGTCATAAAATTCTCGGCTAAAAATTTTTCCTCGCACATTTTTATTTAATATCATTTCTACATATTGCTCCAATTTTCAATTTTTTTTATCACAATCCACTTTTTTAAGAGTTCACAAATTTTCAAAATATTCCTAATTCAACTCCAAAATGAAAGCATCGACTTCTACCATCAAATTCTTTGCCTTCATTCCAATCATTTTTGTGTTCGTCCTGGCCAATTTGGACGGTGTCCATCCATTGCAATGCTGGTCTGGCATTAGTCACAAAGGATTTTCTGCAGTTGAATGCCCAGAAGGATCATCTGCTGGATGCCTCGTGTATGAATGTAAATTTAGAATTGATTAAGATAGAATACCATTGATGGTTAAAATTTATTAGGCGGTACTTCATCTGTAAAATTATGCAATGTGATGAATTTCTTAACGGTGGAGGACTGCAAAACTCGCGCATTTTGCCTTGATATTTCGACTGGCATCAAATATCGTGCTAAGAACTGCACTCTTTGCGAGGGCAATCTTTGCAATGGTGAAGGTATGGCAAAAAAGTTTGTCAGATCTGATAAAAAAAATTTAGCTAAAATATTTGTACAAAAAAATTATTGAAATCATATGGAAGGGAGGGGGGAATGATATAGGTATAAAATTTTTCCAAAAAATTTTTTTATTAATGAAGATAAATTAACGATTGATCTTCTTATCAATCAATAGAATATTTAAATTGTTGAATTTTAATTATAGAACTAATGAAAAAAAAGTTGAATTCAAATAATTGATATCCATTGATTAAATTATTTAGAGACTACTCCAACAATCATTACTACAACTGCAACAACTGTGAATCCTGAAAATGGCAATGGAAAACCCCCTGCTGTTGCTGCTGAAAATGGAGTCTCAACTTTTGCTTCAAATGGACATTTCATCATTGAGATGCTACTTTTTCTTGCATTGGACTTAATTGCAATTATTGCAATTTGATTTGTTGGAACAGAGAAAGAGGAGGAAGATAATGTCAAAATGTATTGACATTTGACAATAAAATGATTACCTTGACAGACATACATAAATTCTTTTATTATCCCTTTTGTCTCCATTTTTGTATTTTCGGCTAATTTTTCTTTCGGGATAAAAATTTTACAATAATTATGTATTTTTGCTCTTTTTATGATAATTTTAAGATTTAATGATAAATAATAGTAGAATATTTTAATTTAATTTAAATTAAGAATTAATTTTCTTAATCAAAATCAAATAATAAAAAATAAATTGAAATCATTTAAAATCCCTTTTTATGCAATGAAAATAAATTAAAAATAAGTCCTTTCAGAATAACATGAATTTTACTTTTAAAATACCAAATCTAGGTTCAATCTTGTCAAAAAATGTCGAATACATTTTACAGAATTTTTCTGTAAAAATTTAATCCATTTGTTTCTTTCCTTCCTCTTCGTAAATTTTAGTATTCATGGATAAATGTTTTGATGGGTCTGCTGCTGATCCCCCAGTGAATCTCCTCGGATTGTTCAGGTAGGACATTTTGTGCCGCATTTTCCACTTCATTTTTGGGCGAATCACCACTGGTCACTTTATCACTCGATTTCCAAACAATTTCTTCACCTTCTACTTCATCCACTTTCTCATTTTTGGGCGATCAAACTACGACAAAGTTTTTCGGCTTTGGACTTAATTTACTAGCCGCAATATCGCCGGATTTCAGCACAATTTCTTCAGATTCCGCAAAATCATCATTTTTCATTTTCAAAGGATTTTCATTAGTTTTCGTCCCTTTCGAATTTCCAGAAATATTTTTTGGTGTTTCCACAATCATTTTGTCATTTTTTTTGATGAACTCGATTCGGTAACAATTTTTTATTTATTAGTTAATGCAAGTTTATTTGACTTCCCACTTTGTGGCCAAGTTTTCGGCTTCTCAGTGTTTTCTGGAATTAATTTTTCCGGATTATACCCTCCGGACATTGTTTTTCTCAATAGCATTTTCTACTCTTTTTCCATTCGATTTCCTTCTTCCTTTAATTTTTTATTGACTTTCTCTTCACTTTTCGTTTCCTTATAATTTATGGTAGAAAAAGATGGTAATATTTTCGGGCACTGTTTTAGCTTCAATCATTCTGAGCACTTTTTGCCTCACTTCCTTTGGATCTATTATTCGACTAATTGCCTCATCAATTTTTTGGATTTTTTCCAATTCTTCAGAAATATTAAGAAAACTTTTTGGCAGTTTTCAAAATAATTTCTTCCAATTCCTCGATAAAATGATTCTTTCCCTTCATCATTGGGGGTACGCGACGGTTCATGGTCGGGTCGGCCGGTTCGTGGCGAACCAGTTTTTGCTTTATAACCCATGTTAATCTAAACCATATTGAATGTTTTTTATATTCATTTGATAGAGCAAAGCATTATCTATCGAATGATATAAAAATCTTTTTAAAATATTCAAAATAGAGAAAGTTATGAGCTATTGAATAAAAGTGGTCAAAATGGTGTCAATTTTGAAGGTTTTTGATTTTTAAAAAATGTGAAAATATGTTTCATGATTTGATTTTTATATGGACTGATAGAGAATTTTTTGCTCTATTAAATGATATAAAAAACATTCTAAAGCATTCATTAGGCGCTGAGCTATTAGCTTTCGCCACGAACCGGCCGCGCCACGAACCGTCCTCCGATCATTGCATATTGACAATTTTATTAATGCCTGACTTTGTTAATTTCCTTCAATTTTTCTTGAATATATTCAGCCAAATATCGAATATCCGCCAAATGGTAATCATCCACCAGTTTGGGATCATTTCCCGCTAATAATACCAAAAATTTGAACAATTTTAACCAACTATTTTCACCAAAAATTTGAACAATTTTACTAAAAATTTACACATTTTTATAATACTATAATGAGAATTGTTAGAGAAACATAATACTATGGGAGCATCCCTACTGGGCGCAGGCCAACTGGGCGCAAAGCTTTATAACATGAAAATAACTGAAGCATTTTCAATAAATATTATGTCAGATTAAAGAGCTTGAAAATCTCTATCGATTAATATAGAATTCATATGAAATGGTTTAAAATTCAAAGAGTTATGCCCAAAAATGTCGAAAAAATGATGAAAAATAGAGTTATAGACTTAATCTCAAAACTATATTTTCGGTAAAACTAAACCAATCTTTTTAAGTTATATACCAGGGATGCATATCGTCCTCAAAAAAAATCCGATACCCGATATCCGATATGACCCAAAAAATTCCGATAGCCGATATCCGAAATCCGATACGCCAAAAAATCCGATATTTTCCGATATCCGATAATGATACGATATTTTTTGGAAAAAAATTTTTAAAATTTTTTTTACGAAAATTTAAAATAAAATTTTTTTATTCAAATACAGTCAATATTTGAAGTCTTAAATTTTTAAATTATAGTTCTAAACAACATTTTAATATTTTCTGTTGATAATTTTATTCTAATAAACGAAACCGACCCCTGTCAAATTTCCAGTCTTCTTGGAAAGTAGCCGAGCAGTGAAATTTTTCATCCAAAAATTGGCCCGAAAATGGCCGCGCAGCGAAAAATTTGACCAAAAATTGTCCCGAAAATGGCCACGCAGTGAAATTTTTTGCAAATATTATTTTGATTATGGTGCCGAAAATTGTCATCTTTAATTAAAATTTCAATTAAAAATTTATTCCGGTATGCTGCGATAGGCGCTTTCGTAAAAAATTTTAAAAAATAAACCCTTTTCCTTTCTAAAATTGACGTTCTTACTCGGCTGATTTGGTAGCTTCTGAAATATTTTATTAGAAATATAGTAGTCGATAGTCGTATATACACTACATACATAATACATATCTAAAAAATATTTGCAAATATTAAATTATTTTTAGTTTTTTAACCGTTCTTTTCCTTAAAAAGTTATAATAAAAAAACATAGCTATGAAAGGAATCGAACTTTCGCCTATTCTTCTTAAGAAAGAGAGATAACCGCCTACACTAAAGGTCAATTGGTAAAATTATATAATCCGATATCATATCGTCTTTTTCCAAAAAATCCCATACCCGATATCCGATACGATATGCATCCCTGTTATATACCATTCAATAGCTAAGATTTGGCCCTCCAATATGACATTAACCTTGTTGGAAACGGTACAATACTTCAAAATTTATGACATGCCAAACTTTCTCGCGCCCAGTTGGCCTGCGCCCAGTAGGGGTGTACCCTAATACTATGTATGTTTGCTGTAAAATCGCTAGCCATACAAATAACAAAAATGGCTACGAATGTTGCCATTTATAATTGGTAACGGGATTGGTCATGAATAAATGGTGCGGGAATTTAATGATGAATTGTTGAATATGAACAATTGCAAAAAATAATAAATTGTTGGATTATTAAGAAAATAAAATAGAATTGAGTGTTGCAAAAAGATTTTTGATGTAGATTTGTTTAGAAAATGCAATTTAAATATGGGGATGTGAATACGGGATAATTATATCATTCGACGACTTTTGTTCTTCTTTCTTCTTATAACCGAGATCTGTGCAACCATTTGTGAAGGTTAATTCCGCAATAATTAATAAATACAACAACTAAATTAAGGTAGATCTTCGCAAAAATGTTATGGTGCTCGCTGAATCCAATGGTGACAAAGATCTTGATAAATGCCGAAATATGATGGGACCAGTTGAAAAGGTTTGCATATTCCCAAAAAACAAAATAATCTAAAATAAAGGATGGCCAAAACACCGATGGTCCAAAGGGAGTTGAAAATCATATTATGGCAGTTCAATAAGTAAATATTGACCAAATAGTAGTTCTTCAGTCTATTTACCTAATCAAAGACATTTAACATTTTTTCCTCGATTTTTAAAAATTTCACATGCTAGATGAGGACACTGTAGGCTTTCCAATTTTATTTCACCTTCCTGAATTGGCAATTGATTTACCAAATTTAAAATGCTTTTTACCCCCAATAAATTCCTCCAATTTTCACAACATTAAAATTTGATGCCAAATTCCCCTTTGAACTCTCCTATTAGTGAGCGATGTTATTGTTGTGTTGTCCCGAAAAAATGGTGGCCAATTTCCCACTTCTTTCACAGAGGTCTCCAACTGGGCCATTCCTGCCTCCCCAACCCATCCACAATCCATCCACCTTTTCCCGCCTGAAGCATCGATTGCCTTGCGGGGCATTCCGCCAGCCAGGAGAATGGCATCCATCCTCATTGTGCCAATTGAGTGCTTCATCCCCTCTCTATTCCCTTCACAATATTGTTTGTCCAGCCGCTTCATTTGACATTCCCCTCTTTGTGCTGTTCATCCAATTCCACTTATAATTTCCATTCCACCCTCAAATCCTCTTACCCATTTCAATTACCAAGAAAGGAGTAAAAATACCACGACACATCATTGCACTTTAATATTTTCAAATATTGTTTTATTGTGCACATTAATAGATAGTAGAGAGAGTCTATTGTTGTTTTTTGTTATTGTTTGGCACTCGTTTTAAAGTTGTCCAAAATCGGTTTTAAACCGAAGTTTTTTAGTTTAGATTTTGGCCTATTTTCGAATCTCTGTTCGGTTTTGGCATATTTTTGAATCTCGGTTTCAGTTTTTGGGCTAAAAATGTACGATTTAACGGTTAACCGACTTTTGACAACCGTAACCATTTTGACCATTTATTTGATATTTTGATCCCTCATTCTCCTTAATTTCCACCCTCAAACCTCTTCCTAATTTTGATTTCCAAAAAGAAATGAAAAAAATGCAATGCATTATTGCACTTTCATTGTGCCTGAATTATTGTTGTTTTAGTCATTTATTCACTCATTTTAATTCCCATTCTTTAATAATTTTCATTCCCCAACCACCTTCTAATTTTTAAAATTTCAAGAGGAAGTCACAACAAATGCCACGGCATCATTGCACTTTGGCACCAATTATTGTTGTTTTGGCACTAATTTTGCTGCCATTTGTTGCTGCCTTCAAGCATTTCGAGAAGATGGGCCGTATGGAGGAATTGTCCAGCTCCATTGAGGCCTGGGGCTATCGTCATTTGGAGGGGGAAATTGCACCTGAAATGGCCATCGATGACCTCCAATTGAGAGGATTCGTCCTTCGGGAGGGCCGGTTGCCTCGACGGAGCGCAAAGGAATCAATGGAGGAGGGTCACGGCCTCAGATCGGCAAAAAATAGAAGCCGAAATGGAAGCCGAAATGCCAAATTGGGCGGTTTGACTTGGCCAATGGCAACAGATGAGGGTAGGTGGACATTTTAGTACTTGGGCCATTCTTTGGCCATATCTCAACGAGGCAATTACTAATCGGGGAAGGCGATGTATCATTTTAAAGCCCAAAGTGTCCTTTACAATATGGCCATTTTAAATTTTATAAAATCCATGCTTTCAAAAAAGTTACAAGTCTTTGAGTGGAATAAATCCGAATATTTGTTTGTTGGAGGAAAAACCGCTAATTTTAAAAATTATTTTAACATTTCAAAAACAAATTAGATTGACCACTTTTTAGAGGACATTTAGGGCTTTTAAATGGCATATCGCCTTCCTGAATTGGTTATTTCCTTCTGGAGATATGGCCAAAGAATGACCTTGGTTATTTAAATGTCCTCGTTCTTGCAGATGATCGCCAACTTCGAACGGGTCATCGAAGGCTGGTTGAGGAATTGTTAGATCAGCCATTTTACGATCCAACCGGTTAGTCCGAAATTCAAATTTAATCATTTCAATTCTCTCATAAATTTAGTGCATCCTCGACGCAATTTTCGACAATCTACCCGGGTCAATTTGTCAATGTCTCTTTATCAAATTTTGGAAGTGGTTTGTGATTTTTCTTCTTTTTCCCTATTTTTTGGCCATATCTGGAGAAGAAAGCAACCAATTCAGGAAGGCGATATGCCATTAGAAAGCCCTAAATGTCCTCTAAAAAGTGGCCAATTCTAATTTGGTTTTTGAAATGTTAAAATAATTAGTAAAATAAACGGCTTTTCTTCCAACAAACAAATATTCGGGTTTATTCCATTCAAAGACATGTAATTTTTTTAAAACTTTTTCATTATTAAAATTTAAAATGTCCACATTTTAGAGGATAATTTAGGCTTTAAAATTGTATATCGCTTTCCCTGATTAGTTATTTCCTTGTTAAGGTATAGGCCAAAAATTTGGACATGGTATAAAAAACTATCCTTTTTCCATTCATCAAATTTTTTGTCGCTTTTCAAAGTATAAATTTCAGAATGAACGAAGGCAAAGCATCACAGTGAATGTTTGGATGGTGAGTTGCATAAATATTCATTTACACAAATCTTTTTATTTTGTTAATTTAGGTGCAAAATTGGTTCGATGAAGTTAGTTCCATCCCTTCTCTCCAGAAATAAACACCTAACTTTGCGCCATTTGAAATAATTCATCAAGGACTGAATCAATTTTGATGATTTTAGTATCAAATTAAAGAGCAGACTTTTGGCTATCAAATGATATTAATTTTATATAAATTGGTTCAGAATTAATGAAGTTATGGCCAAAAAATCATTTATAATGACATTTACTATGGAGAAATTTTCAGTGGTTTTTTGCCCATGTTCATCAATTTTGAACCAATTTAAATAAAATTTAATTTCACTCGGATAGCCAAAAGTCTGCTCTTTAATTTGATATCAAAATCATTGAAATCGATTCCGTCATTGATGAGTTATTTTAAACGGCGACAAGTTGGTCGATCCCTTCCCATCCATTTTACAATTTCCACCACCATTAATTCATATAAATAGTTCCTCGACTGGGATCCGGCTCAATTCGAGGGGATCAACCGTACGATTGTGCCATATCAACAAATTTGGGTGCCTGACACTGTGCTCTACAATTCGGAGCAAATGGATCGACGCGGGACGGAGGCATTGATGAATGCCATTGTGGAGACCGGACATTGGAGGGTGAATTTTAGGGTTGCTCAAAAGCGTTTTAAACCAGGATTTTTGTAAAATTTGGTTTTTGGGTTTAAAAAAAGTTCGGTTTTCGGTTTTAAACCAAAAAGTTCGGTTTTAGGTTTTAAACCAGAAAGTTCGGTTTTCGGTTTTAAACCAGAAAGTTCGGTTTTCGATTTTAAAATGAAAGTTCGGTTTTCGGTTTTAAACCAGAAAGTTCGGTTTTCGGTTTTAAACCAAAAATTTCGGTTTTCGGTTTTAAACCAAAAATTTCGGTTTTCGGTTTTAAACCAAAAATTTCGATTTTCAGATTCGTAAAAATTCGGTTCCGATTTCTAATATTTTCGATTTTAAAGAGCAAAAATTTCCAATTATTGGTTTTAAATTGTATCAATTTTTTGAAAAACACTGGTTAATTTGAGAATGCAGATATGTTCTATAGATGTTTATGCATTTTAAAATGACTTCTAATTAATCGGAAACTGGTTTTAAACCCTACAAAACTTATAGTTCTCATCGATGCGCATCGAATGGTATATAAAATGTCAGGTTTTGGCCAAAATTTAAGGTATATAATTTGTCATGGTTTAGCCAAAATTAAAGGTTTTAAACCGTTTAAACTATCTCAAGTTTTTGGTTTTAAACCACTTTAATTTTTGGCCAAAACTTAACATTTTATATACCAATCGATGCGTTTCGATGAGATCTACAAATTGGTATAAGGTTTGTATAGTCTAAAACCGGTTTCTGATTTATTAGAATTCAAAAACTATATTTAATGCAAAAAAAGACATTTTTGATGCAAAAATAAACTTTTTTAAATGCAAATGTTTTTATACATAATTTATGGGAATTTTTTTGTAGGGAGATGGCCAAGGTGCAGCCGTCCAATTAATGTTTCCGGCAATCTACAAACTCAGTTGCCGAATGAATGTGTAAGTTTCTGATTAAAATTGAGGACTGACTGCTCGAGAACATAATTTAAAAGAAAAGTTTTTTTATTAAATTGCTACATTTTCACTTCAATTACGGTATCTCCGACAAAGGAAAATTGGAGGGAAAGAGTGAATCAAAGGAAAAGAGGCTAGGAGTAGCCTTCAACTACCATATTCCAATTTTTAAGCCAAAACTTTTGATTGGGCTGCTGGCCAATTTGCTTCATTTGTCGATCATTTTGAAGGGCAGAAAATTGTTAATCAAATGATTTAAATAACTTAAGTTAAATTTTTTATATTTTTACTAAAAAATAAGCAAAAAAATTTAATTAACCACCAATTTTACTCGAGCAGCCCTCCTCTTTTATCCATTAATTTTAATCAAATTTCCATCCCATTTCCAGCCGATTCTTTCCCTACGATCAGCAAGTTTATTCATTTTCAAAATTCCAAGCCAAAATTTCCCAAAAATATTCCCATAGAACTGCAGTTTCATCATTTCCTCCTGGACCCATGACAGTTCCACAATTGACTACCATTTTGCGAGGCCCACCGTAAATTTGCTCAATTTTGCTCAAAATGATGAATGGACCGTGATCAGTTTCGAATTTGAACGGGTCCAGGTGTGTACTATTAAATTTCGTATAATATTTAAATTGTCAAAAAAATGAAAATGTAGAAAAAAGTATTGAAAATATCGATTATAATTCGGACATTTTTTTATTAAATTAAAAATTTGAAAAATTACATATATTTTTAATTCCTTCCAATTATTTTTACAGCAACATTTCAAATGTTGCCCACATCCATGGACAATGCTCTATGCCCATTTGGTATGTCAAAATTCTGATATTATTAACTTGTCGTCGTTTAAAATAATAACTCATCATTGTGTGAACCAATTTTGATGTTTTTCTATTATCAAATTAATGGGTAGAATATAAATTAATTTTATTTAAATTAATTCAGAATGTGTTCAAAAAAACCAGTGAATATTTGGCTAATCAATAGTAAAGGCCATTTTGAATTAGGTATAACTTGATCAATTCTGAAAAAAATTTAAATAAAATTATTTTTATTGAATAGCCAGAAGTCCGCTCTTAAATTTGATAACAAGATTCATTAAAATTTGTTCAATATTTGATGAGTTAATAAATGGCGACAAATTGAGCTGCTCCTCCACTTTTCCATCTTAAATAATAAAATAATTCTTTATCCTCCTCCGAAAAGGTGATTCGACGCAAACCACTCTACTATGTTGGTTCGTTTTTCATCCTTTTTCCCTTAATCTTCTTTTCCTTACTATATTTTCCAGTTAATTTGGTGCTTCCAACTTCAATTATTACCATCGGTTTGAATTTGAAGATTTAAAACCGCATTTCCATGATTCCATTCTATTCAGTGGCGGTCACCGGTTTCTTCACACCTTCTTCCAGTTCCAGTGAACGCGATGAAAAATTATATTTGGGCATCAATACGGTAAAAATTCCGAAATAAAGTGATTAAATACCGCCAATTGAGTACTTAGCCAATTCTTTTGGCCATATCTCGAGAAGGAAGCAACCAATTCAGGAAGGCGATATGCCATTTGAAAGCCCTAAATGTCCTCTAAAAAGTGGCCAATTCTAATTTGTTTCTTAAATGTTACATTTTGTAAAATTAGCTGTTTTTCCTCCAACAAATAAATTCGGGTTTATTCCATTCAAAGACATGTAACTTTTTTAAAAGCCTGGATTTTATTAATTTAAAGTGGCCAAATTGTAGAGGACACTCTGGGCTTTCCAATGATATATCGCCTTCCTGAATTGGCTATTGCCTCCTTAAAATATGGCCATAAACCATAGCCAATTTCTTTTCTCTGCTCAACATTTCAAAAATATTGATTTTCCCATCAAAATATTGATTTTCTAAAAAAATATTGATTTTCTCAAAAAAATTGATTTTTTCTCAAAAATATTGATTTTCTCAAAAAATATTGATTTTTTTTCTCAAAAATGTTGATTTTTTCTCATAAAAATTGATATTCTCAAAAAAATATTGATTTTTTCTCAAAAAATATTGATTCTCCCATCAAAATATTGATTTTTTCCTTCCCAGTTGATGACAATGATGCTAATGTTGTTGATGGTGACCAATCAAATGCCGAACACATCCAACTATGTCCCACTGATGTCCTGGTACTATATGGGCATCATCGGGACTTGCGTTTTGGGCACTTTGTTGGCCACCGTTGTCCTCTTCCTGCATGCCCGCAAAATTCAATGCCGCCCATTGCCGCGCACCCTTCTTCGGCATTTTATGCTTCGACCTTGGCTTTGGGCCATTGTGCTGGAGCCGCCGGCCAATTTGAAGGAACTTTGGATGGAATATGGCCTTTTGAAGCAATCACCCGGAAGAGGCGAAGGGAAGGAAAAGGAGGAGGAGGCAAGTAAAGATAAGGAAATCCAACTTGACGCGATCGCTTATAACTAATTTAGGAATGAACCAATTTTGATGTTTTTGGTATCAAATTAAAGAGCAGACTTTTGGCTATCCAATGAAATTAATTTTATTTAAATTGGTTCAAAATTGATGAAGTTGTGCCTAAAAAATCATTCAAAATGATCTCTATTATGGATTAGCCAAATTTTCAGTGGTTTTTTGGGCACAATTTCATCATTTCTGAACCAATTTTAATAAAATTAATTTCATTGGATAGCCAAAAGTCTGCTCTTTAATTTGATATCAAAAATCATCAATATTGGTTTAGTCCTTGATGAATTATTTTAAAAGGCGTTAAGTTGGCTGGAAACAAGTTTGGAACAGTAGAAA
This sequence comes from Pratylenchus scribneri, assembly GCA_030063045.1. Lineage (NCBI taxonomy): Eukaryota > Metazoa > Nematoda > Chromadorea > Rhabditida > Pratylenchidae > Pratylenchus > Pratylenchus scribneri. The sequence goes on from JAQSEB010000071.1 coordinate 640,458, forward strand.
ATGCTCGAATTTATGCAATTTACTTATGAATTTCAGCCACCCCACTCTTTTGGCCAACTCCTCCAACAAGGCCTTCCCCATCATCATCGAAGATTGAGTCATCGCGAGGATTTGCGCCATGAACGCCGATTGGCATCGGCCACTCAGCGATTGGCAAAGATGGCAAGTCGGACGGTGGGAAGGGAAAGGCGAAGACGGGAAACCATCGTGGAGGCAGCCGATTTCCTTGCAAAAGTGAGCTCCGATTAATTAAATATTTTTTAAATATTTTTAAAGGGCGTATTCGGCAATCGCAAACGTGAATTGCACCAAATGCAAAGGCGAATTTCATTGGGCGTAGCTGGGGCTGGAGCAGCAGATGCCCAATTGGTGAAAAGGCAGAAAATGATGCGAAGGTAAGGGAGACAGGGAACGACCATCTTTTCGATCCATATTGATGAAGGAGTTTGTTGTACGAGGTAATGAGGGTGATGATGATTGATGAATAGGAAGAAGATGATGAGAATGATGATGTTGAATAGGAAGAAGATGATGAGGATGATGATGTTGAACAGGAAGATAATGATAAGTATGATAAATAGGAAGAAGATGATGAAGAAAATGTTGAGGAAGATAATGATATGATGAAGAAGATGTTGAGGAAGATAATGATATGATGAAGAAAATGTTGAGGAAGATAATGATATGATGAAGAAAATGTTGAGGAGGAAGATAATGATATGATGAAGAAAATGTTGAGGAAGATAATGATATGATGAAGAAAATGTTGAGGAAGATAATGATATGATGAAGAAGATGTTGAGGAAGATAATGATATGATGAAGAAAATGTTGAGGAAGATAATGATATGATGAAGAAAATGTTGAGGAAGATAATGATATGATGAAGAAGATGTTGAGGAAGATAATGATATGATGAAGAAAATGTTGAGGAAGATAATGATATGATGAAGAAAATGTTGAGGAAGATAATGATATGATGAAGAAAATGTTGAGGAAGATAATGATATGATGAAGAAAATGTTGAGGAAGATAATGATATGATGAAGAAAATGTTGAGGAAGATAATGATATGATGAAGAAAATGTTGAGGAAGATAATGATATGATGAAGAAAATGTTGAGGAAGATAATGATATGATGAAGAAAATGTTGAGGAAGATAATGATATGATGAAGAAAATGTTGAGGAAGATAATGATATGATGAAGAAGATGTTGAGGAAGATAATGATATGATGAAGAAAATGTTGAGGAAGATAATGATATGATGAAGAAAATGTTGAGGAAGATAATGATATGATGAAGAAAATGTTGAGGAAGATAATGATATGATGAAGAAAATGTTGAGGAAGATAATGATATGATGAAGAAAATGTTGAGGAAGATAATGATATGATGAAGAAGATGTTGAGGAAGATAATGATATGATGAAGAAAATGTTGAGGAGGAAGATAATGATATGATGAAGAAAATGTTGAAGAAGATAATGATATGATGAAGAAAATGTTGAGGAAGATAATGATATGATGAAGAAAATGTTGAGGAGGAAGATAATGATATGATGAAGAAAATGTTGAGGAAGATAATGATATGATGAAGAAAATGTTGAGGAAGATAATGATATGATGAAGAAGATGTTGAGGAAGATAATGATATGATGAAGAAAATGTTGAGGAAGATAATGATATGATGAAGAAAATGTTGAGGAAGATAATGATATGATGAAGAAAATGTTGAGGAAGATAATGATATGATGAAGAAAATGTTGAGGAAGATAATGATATGATGAAGAAGATGTTGAGGAAGATAATGATATGATGAAGAAAATGTTGAGGAAGATAATGATATGATGAAGAAAATGTTGAGGAAGATAATGATATGATGAAGAAAATGTTGAGGAAGATAATGATATGATGAAGAAAATGTTGAGGAAGATAATGATATGATGAAGAAAATGTTGAGGAAGATAATGATATGATGAAGAAAATGTTGAGGAAGATAATGATATGATGAAGAAAATGTTGAGGAAGATAATGATATGATGAAGAAAATGTTGAGGAAGATAATGATATGATGAAGAAAATGTTGAGGAAGATAATGATATGATGAAGAAGATGTTGAAGAAGATAATGATATGATGAAGAAAATGTTGAGGAAGATAATGATATGATGAAGAAAATGTTGAGGAAGATAATGATATGATGAAGAAAATGTTGAGGAAGATAATGATATGATGAAGAAAATGTTGAGGAAGATAATGATATGATGAAGAAAATGTTGAGGAAGATAATGATATGATGAAGAAAATGTTGAGGAAGATAATGATATGATGAAGAAGATGTTGAGGAAGATAATGATATGATGAAGAAAATGTTGAGGAGGAAGATAATGATATGATGAAGAAAATGTTGAGGAAGATAATGATATGATGAAGAAGATGTTGAGGAAGATAATGATATGATGAAGAAAATGTTGAGGAGGAAGATAATGATATGATGAAGAAAATGTTGAGGAAGATAATGATATGATGAAGAAGATGTTGAGGAAGATAATGATATGATGAAGAAAATGTTGAGGAGGAAGATAATGATATGATGAAGAAAATGTTGAGGAAGATAATGATATGATGAAGAAGATGTTGAGGAGGATAATGATATGATGAAGAAGATGTTGAGGAAGATAATGATATGATGAAGAAAATGTTGAGGAAGATAATGATATGATGAAGAAAATGTTGAGGAAGATAATGATATGATGAAGAAGATGTTGAGGAAGATAATGATATGATGAAGAAAATGTTGAGGAGGAAGATAATGATATGATGAAGAAAATGTTGAGGAAGATAATGATATGATGAAGAAGATGTTGAGGAAGATAATGATATGATGAAGAAAATGTTGAGGAGGAAGATAATGATATGATGAAGAAAATGTTGAGGAAGATAATGATATGATGAAGAAGATGTTGAGGAAGATAATGATATGATGAAGAAGATGTTGAGGAAGATAATGATATGATGAAGAAAATGTTGAGGAAGATAATGATATGATGAAGAAGATGTTGAGGAAGATAATGATATGATGAAGAAAATGTTGAGGAAGATAATGATATGATGAAGAAGATGTTGAGGAAGATAATGATATGATGAAGAAAATGTTGAGGAGGAAGATAATGATATGATGAAGAAAATGTTGAGGAAGATAATGATATGATGAAGAAGATGTTGAGGAAGATAATGATATGATGAAGAAAATGTTGAGGAAGATAATGATATGATGAAGAAAATGTTGAGGAAGATAATGATATGATGAAGAAAATGTTGAGGAAGATAATGATATGATGAAGAAAATGTTGAGGAAGATAATGATATGATGAAGAAAATGTTGAGGAAGATAATGATATGATGAAGAAAATGTTGAGGAAGATAATGATATGATGAAGAAAATGTTGAGGAGGAAGATAATGATATGATGAAGAAAATGTTGAGGAGGAAGATAATGATATGATGAAGAAAATGTTGAGGAAGATAATGATATGATGAAGAAAATGTTGAGGAAGATAATGATATGATGAAGAAAATGTTGAGGAAGATAATGATATGATGAAGAAGATGTTGAGGAAGATAATGATATGATGAAGAAAATGTTGAGGAAGATAATGATATGATGAAGAAAATGTTGAGGAAGATAATGATATGATGAAGAAAATGTTGAGGAAGATAATGATATGATGAAGAAAATGTTGAGGAAGATAATGATATGATGAAGAAGATGTTGAGGAAGATAATGATATGATGAAGAAAATGTTGAGGAAGATAATGATATGATGAAGAAATGTTGAGGAAGATAATGATATGATGAAGAAAATGTTGAGGAAGATAATGATATGATGAAGAAAATGTTGAGGAGGAAGATAATGATATGATGAAGAAAATGTTGAGGAAGATAATGATATGATGAAGAAAATGTTGAGGAAGATAATGATATGATGAAGAAAATGTTGAGGAAGATAATGATATGATGAAGAAGATGTTGAGGAAGATAATGATATGATGAAGAAAATGTTTAGGAAGATAATGATATGATGAAGAAGATGATGAGGATGATGAAGAAGATAATGAAAAGAATGATGAAGAAGATGAGGAGGAAAAAAGGATGATGAATAGGAAGAAGATGATGGAAGAAGATAATGAGGAAGATAATGGTTGATGATGAAGAAGATCCTCCTTTCATCTTCTACTTCTTCATCATCATCATCCGCATTCCTCCTTTCCCGCGTAGGGGACAAACTCAATTAGTAACCTATATTGTTAAGATGTGCCCTGGAATGGGAATATTTGGCCAATTGTGTGGATCGATGCTTGCTCGCCTTTTTTGGCTGTTTGACCGCATTCTTCTTCTCCTTGCTGGCATTCTATGAACGATGGAATGAGTTGAGATTGAAAATGGACATGAGCGGTGGCAATGCCTATGGAAATAATTCAGAATAATCAAAAAATTCATTAAAAATTCAAATTTTATTCCAAAATTATTTCCAAATTATCCCAAAATTATTCATTCATTCAAAATTGTTTTCCTTCCATCTATTGTTCTTTTTCGCCTCCTCCGTTTTCCATCTCTTCCCATTCCCATACTGCTGCTCAAACTGCCGTCCATTCCGCCGCCGGCATAATTTGGTTCACCGCCAATTTGTTGGAAGAATGGCGCATTCAAATTGCGCGTTTCCTATTTTTTGAATAAATAAATAAATGATTTTAATTTATGTTTTAATTCTGAACAAGGTAAATTGAGCACCTAGGCCATTCTTTTGGCCATATCCCGTGAAGGAAGCAACCAATTTAGGAAGGCGTTATGCCATTTGAAAGCCCTAAATGTCCTCTAAAATGTGGCCAATTCTAATTGTTTTTTGAAATGTTAAAATAATTTGTAAAATAAGCGGCTTTTCCTCCAACAAACAAATTCCGGGTTTATTCCACTCACATGTAACTTTTTTTAAAGCTTGAATTTTATAAAAACATAAATTAGCCACTTTTTAGAGGACACTTTTGGCTTTCAAATGATATATTGCCTTCCCAAATTGGTAATTATCTCGTTGAGCTATGGGCCAAATAACGCCAGGTATTCAATTGTCCCCTCCCCATTATAAATTCACCTGAATTCGTTGGGGATTCGTGAATTTATCGCCTCGGAAATTTGGCAAAATTCCAATTCCTTGTTCGCCTCCACCTCCTCCTCCAGCTGCTTCACTCAATGACGGGGTCGACCAATAACTTGCCGTTGGACTGCCCGGCAATGGACCGCCGCCTCCTCCTATTTGTGTTGGGAAATCTTATAAATTCATCGAAAAATCCGTCAATTTTAGTCTTTTAATTGGCCATAATAAATAAATATATTTGGGTTTTTAGAGTTTAGGGGCTCCAAGTTTTATGGTCTTAAAATGGCCAACAAAATTTTTGACTAAACTCATATAAATGATTTTGATTTTATTTTTTCGATTGTGATCATAAATTTGAATATGAAGGGAATGAAAAAAAACACCCACTTTGCTGGAGAAGCGGATTGCTGAGGCCGCCATTTGGAGGAGGCCCAAATTGTGGGCCAATGCCCTGTTAGAAAATGGGAAAATTGCAGTGCATATGAAATGGCGTATTTTTCCTAATATTAGCCCCTCTCTATTAGAAGTCCTCCCCTTCTCCACAATGAAGTTCTCTTTTGAGGAATTTTTAAGGAAAAAATTTTACAAAAAGTAAATTTTTTGCCTTCTTTAAAGTGCCTGAAAAATAGTCTCCCCTCTTTCTAGTAAAAGTCCTTTACTCTAATAATAGTCCCCTTTAGAGGATAGCGGAAAAATTCCCAGAGGCAATATTAGGAAAAATACGGTAACTTGGGAAAGAGTGACACAAACTTGACGCCCTCCATATCCATAGCGTTGATCATCCAAAGCGGTTGGGCTGGAAATTGGCCAAAACATTCATAAAGTATTGGGATTTGGATGCTTTTCGGCTTTGTATATCCGCTTTTTTGGTCAATTCTTGAAAAGTGAAGGGTCCCCCTATATGGGTCATCAGGATTAAGGTTAGGGTCATCGGTCATTAGGGGATAGGGGTTACCTGTGAGATTACATCCTATTCCCGAATGACCTCTAATGGCCCTAACCCTAATCCTGATGCCCAAAGAGAGGTCTCTTCTGTTCTCCCCTTCTCAACAAAAAGGGGATACAACAAAGCCGGCAAGTACCGGGGGATTTGCCTTTCTAACTCACTTTGGCCCCTGAGAACCAGCAATTTGGGGGACAAGCGGAGGTTGAGGTGGAATTTGAGGAATTTGAGGCTGAGGAGCGTTTGGAACGGGGAATTGGCCAGCCGGAGGAGGGCAACAACAAAAACAACAATCAACACGCATTGAAATTGGTGGCGGAGGACACGGTGGAAATTGCCATTGCTGAAAGGCATTGGAGGATGGATCAGCAGAAGTGCGCCAAGGCATCAGCTGGGGTAGTGGTTGGAATTGGGCCAAAACATCGAACAAAGGGAGGAGAAAAAAGGCAAAAATGATGATGAACAAATGCAGCATTTTTAATTTGAAGAATATTTAATTTACATAAATAAGAGATGAATTTGCGAAAAACTTTTCTTCCCGCAAATGAGGCCATATAAATATAACTAACCCATAACAAAATGTGAGTACTTAAGAACCAGCAGCAGGTTTGAAAAAAATTTCGAGATTCTTATTTTATTTAGTATTTTGTAAAACGATGAAATATAACATGATTTTAGGTGATTTTAGGGTTTGCCAATTTTGGGGGTAGGTAACTTAAGGTAATTTTGAGGGTGAAAAAATCTGCTGGGTTATACGTAAGTACCAAAATGTGTTGTGCTTAGGTTTAAGTTTAGATCAAGGCGTATTAGTTCACGGAATATCGGAGTCAAAGAAGTATGTGTGCTTTGGCCAAATTTAGGCTTCAAAAAAGCATTTTCAGGGCGAAAAGTTTTCGGCAAATTAAATAGTATCCTATTTTTATTATGAAGACATTGTGGCGTAATTGTTGAAATTGAGAGGAGGTAAAGAATGAGAGAGGCCAAATGCGCATAACAGAAGGGGATGATGATGGCCCTTTGGCCTAGGCAGGCCACAAAACAAATACAGGAAGAAGGGGAAAGATGGCTATAAGAAGGGAGGGCAATGGGAAATGATCAAAGGGGTCCGGCTGGAATTTTTTCCGCTAATTCCTTTCCGCATTTTGCTCAAGCCCTAAAAATTAATCGGATAATGTGAGTCGTCTTAATTATTTGGCCGTCATCGTAAGTAAAGAAAACAAAGCAAAAAAAGTATCAAAAGAAGAATTTTTGGACAATTGGAATTAGATTGGATAGTATTGATGACGAAGAGTATAATAATGCTAAAATAATTAAAATGGTTTAAGGAGAAAACTTCTGAATAACTTTTCAGCAATTTCAGTGTTTTTCGGCATATTAAATATTCAATTTATTTATTTATTGCGGATAAAATGGAATACAATAAAAAATTGAGATGAGGAGGAATGTGCATGGAAAGTCAAAAATGAATGTTCGCTGGGATTTAATTAAATGAATGAATGTCAATGAATGAATTTTTTGAGGGTCAAAATTCCGTGGACATTGGCTTCCCACCGCCGCTGCCAATGGCAATTTTACTTCTGGCCGACCATCCTTCCCGGCCATTTTCATTCCTTTCATCCATCTTCCGGTGTTGTTCCCTTCCAATTCCAATGTTTGGCGTTGATGCCGATGTCCTCACGGGAATCAATGTTGGCCCTGAAATTATGAAATTTTTATTGGCATTTTAAAAAGAAGGTAAATGGAGTGTTTTTACCGGGATATAGAAATGTAAATTTTACTAGTTTCTTTTAAAATGCATTACAAAAATCAGAAAAATTCTAAAAATTGAAAATTTTAAAACATTCAAAATTAGAAAAAAATTCTAAATTTTAAAAAATTCAAAATTAAAAAAAAATTCTAATAAATTTTAAAAAATTCAAAATTAAAAAAAAAACTAAAATTCAAAATTTTAATTCAAAATTAGAAAAAAAAATTCTAAAATTCAAAATTTTAAAAAATTCAAAATTAGAGAAAAAAATTCTAAAATTCAAAATTTTAAAAATTCAAGAAAAAATTTTAAGGACTTTGAATATTTAATTAAATGCAAAAAAATCTCAATTTATTATGAAAGAGGAAGTAAAAAAATTCTATATTCTAAATTAGAAAAATATTCAAATTTTTAAAAATTTCAAAATTTTCAAAAATTCTAAATTTTAAAAATTCTAAATATTCAAAAAATTTTTATTGACTTTGAACATTAATTAAATGCAAAAAAAAATTCTTAATTTATCAAGAAAGTTGAAAGATGAGGATTTTTCTATATGGAAAAATTTGGATTAGAATTTTTAAAAATTTCTCATTTTTTATCAAATTATAAAAAGAGCTGTGGTAAATATTTGCTGGCAAAGATTTTTTAACGAATTATAAAAAGGAGCTAATAGATATTTATTGTAAAATTTATCCGGTTTTTTCACCATGTTTTTATTTTTTAAAATTTCGGACCTGGTGATGGTCCATTTCCGCCGGAATCTGTCGGATTCGGAGGTGGAAGCGGCTCTCTGGGTGCATATCGCCGGGATGGTCGCCGGAAAACGTGTCCACCTGCTGCCGGCCTTTCCGCTGATTCAGCGCGTTGTCGTTGTTGTTGTTGTGGATGGCCAATTGTTGGCGTATTCCCCTTTCGTTGGATTGTTTCATACTCGGTTCGGCCTCTGCAAATGGGTGAATGTATTTTAATTTAAGCTTATAATATGTATTTAAAATTCATTAAAGATAAATTTGCCTAGAGCTTATGAGGTAGGGTTAATCCAATTTTGCAAAGAAAAAATCCAAAAAGATAAAATTTTGTTATTATTTCAGGTTAGAGTTTATTGTTAAGTTTAGGAGCATGTAGGGAAAATAGGTAAGTCAAAAATTTTTCTTATGTATATTCCCCCCCCCCCTCTATTAGACTCCCTTTGAAAAAAAATACATGTCAAAAATAAATAAATATTTGGTGAATTTAAGTCGAAATAAGCCTTTTATCCTAAAAAAAAAATTAGAAAAGTCCCCAACTCGTGGGTCTTCGAAATTTGTAGCCTCCCTCCCTATTTGAAGTACACCATCCCGAGAGGCTCTTTGAAATTTAATGGCCCAGTGCTCAGAGGCTTACTAATATAGAAAATATGGTATTTTTCGAATTAATTTTGAAGGTTTTTTGTTGTAGGGATTTTGTCCGAAGCTATTTCTGTCCAAAAAGACTTATTTTATTAAAAATTTTTTACAATTTCTCCCATCCCAACAAATCCCACCTGTATCTGAATGTGCTGCCCAGCCGTAGCAATGATGGCAGCACTCGGCGTTGCTGTTGCGTTGGCCGCAGGTATTTTAGGCGGAAAAATGTGTGAAATTCGATGGCACATTTCCAAAGATGTTTGGCGGCCCGGCTGGAGGACAGATGGAAGAGGAAAGTGTGCAATTGGACAAGTTGGCCTCCCTTTTGTTGTTGATGTTGGGTTGGCAAATCCTCCTCCACAACCAGCGAAAGACGGCGACCCCGGAAGTCGAGGCGTTGAATTTTTTCCCAAAGGAAGAGGCCTAAAAATAAAATAAAATTGGTTTGATAATTGATATTAGGTTTTTTAGGGCTGGGATTTTTATTGATGTCAATGTTCATCAATATTTTGCCATTTTTTACCATCAATATTGATTCATCAATATTTCGGCATTTTTGGCCTTTGGCCATTGTCAATATTTTAAGATTTTGAAGAAATTTACTACTAAATTTTTAACAAAAAAATTGATTTTTTTTTGAAAAAATTTGGAAATTTTTTGTAAAAATTTTTCGAAAAATTTAATGATGTCTCTAGAAAATTGCATTTTTGAAAACGAAATCTAATATTTTTAGAATAAAAATCTCAAAAATTTGAATAATAGCGGGTAAGAAAAAAATATTTTTTTAGAAATTTTTGATAAATTATAGTAGTGTCTTTTAAAAATTACAGCAGAAAAAAAGTAGGTGTAAAAATTTAAAAAAAAATTTAAATTTTGATTAATGTATCCAAAAAAATATTATTGCCCTAATAAGAAGGTCTCAAACCGCCGACCTCTAGTTTATAAGACCGGCGATCTACCCCTCTGACTGAGTTAGAAAGGCGTGATAATAAAAATTATATTTTGCATTATCAGTTGCCAATTCCTCTGTCTGAATTTTTTATTCCTATAATTTTTTTATTTAATTAATTAACAAATTTAAATTCAAAAAAAATCCAAAAAAATTTCTGACTTAAATCAGTCCAGTTAAAAATCAAACTGACCGATTTTTTGTGCTCCATCCAAAACGAGCATTCCCTGCGGGCTCAGCCCAAGTCGATATTCTTGTCCGTCTCGGCCGAGCACAAAATGCTGAAAAAATATTTAAATTTAATAGATTTGGAATTTTAACTGGAATTTACCCCAAAATCTCTACATCAATAATTCTTAACCTCAAATCCCTAATAACCCAAAAATCCCTACAATATTTTACCCCAAATCTCTGCAGAAAAAAAATAAAATTTTTCTCTGAAAATTTTTCTAAAATTTTTTTGAAAATTTTTAAAATTTTTCTAAAATTTTTCTGAAAATTTTTCTAAATTTTTGCAAATTTTTTTTTCTGAAAATTTTGAAAATTTTTTCTGAAAATTTTGAATTTTTGGGTGGAATTAGACCCGAATTTTGACTGACCAAATCGACGCCATAAAGTGGCAATTGCCGTGCCTTTTCCAGGAAAGCCATTTCCGCTTGGGAAGGAGAAAATCCCTGCATTTGACCGGAAGACCAATGCCTCAAAATTGCCAGTTCCATTTGCCTGTCCTGCATTGGATGGTAGCGAAATTCGGAGACGAATGTTTGGGAATGTTCCCGGGGATTGAAGTCGCCAAATTCTGCTGAAATTATAAAAATTAATAAAAAAAAAAGTAAATAATTTTATTTAATTTTTTAAAATTTTTTGGGCTAAAATTTTGAGTTATTTTTTAAAAATTAAAATAATAAACAATTAATTTCTAAATTAATTAAAATAAAATAATTATAACTTTCTTTAATAAAATTTTTTCCTAGTTTTTGGACTACCATTCTGAATTATTTCGTAAAAAAATTAATTAAAATAATAATTAATTTTATCCTTTTCAGGATTTTGGGCTACCATATTTTTCTAAAAATTAATTAAAATGGGAAAAAAATATTAATTGCTCTTTTTATGGGTAGTTTTTTTTCTCTTTTTATGAGTTTTAAATAGTTTTTTTTTTATTTATATTAATTATTTTGGAAAATACATTGTAGTCGAAGGGCACCCAATTCAATGGCAATGGCTTTCGAACATTCCAAACGTCCAATATGGATATCTTGCCGAAGTTGGAGGAAAAATAGATACCTGAATTGGAAATTGGATTGGAATTATTTTAATTGATTGGAATGAATTTTTAAAATATCGGAGTATCCAACTTGACGTCGTTTATAATAAATCATTAAGTACTGAACCAATTTTGATGATTTTGTTATCAAATTAAAGAGCAAACTTTTGGCTATCCAATGAAATTAATTTTATTTAAATTGGTTCAGAATTGTTGGAATTGTGTTCAAAAAACCACTGAAAATTTTGCTTATTCATAAAAATGTCATTTAAAAAGTTTTCTGTGCTCAATTTAATCAATTCTGAACCAATTTAAATAAAATTAAATTCACTTGATAGCCAAAAGTTTGCACTTTAATTTGCTACCAAAATCATCAAAAAGGGTTCAGACCTTGATGTGTTAAACGCTGTCAAGTTGAGGAGTAATCCTAAATATTGTCACCTGGTTAATTCATCCCGAAGATTGGCCGGTTCATTTGGGAAAAATTTGACCCTAAATCGCAGAGTATAGGGTGGCCCAATTGGAATTTGTTTTCGAACTCGTTTGGCTTAAACAAAATTAAATATTTATTTATTTATCTCACAAAAATTAAACCTGGATCTAGCCAATGTTGGACCTGAAAATGGTCAGTGAATTGGAGGCCAAAATAGTCGCGTTCATCCAGGTCCAAGTAGGCAAATACACGGGAATATAGGTCTTGACCGAGTGCCGTTTTTTCAATGGCCAAATTCAGGTCGGTCCCATCCAACAGTTGAATGCGGCATTGACATTGAGTGTCCCTCAGATTTATTATTTCCGCCGGAGGTTGTTGTTGTGGTGGTTTTAGTTCTGATGGTTGAGGTTGGCGATGAGATTGTCGATTTTTGGATTTAAGGCGTTGACTAAGTGAGCGAAGAAAATTTGGCGTCATCTAAAATTAATAAAAAAAAATAATTTTTTAATTAAAATTGTCAACCCAAAATCCTAATAGCGGAGAAAAATTAAAGCTAAGATCCTAAGAAGATTAAGCTTTAAGGACTCGGAGGATAGGTTTTTTAGGCTAGCTTTAAAGCTAAGTTTAAGCTTTAATTATTTGTTAAGTTGGCCATGTTTTAAGGTTTTGAGTAATAGGGATTTTGGTGTGAATTATTATTAAAATTCTTGATTAATATTCGAAATAATAAATCCGCATAAAATGGACTCAATTACAAATAGTAAAGTAAATTAAAATAAGAATACCTAGCTGCACGATTTGGGAATTGAATTGATGAGGTGGAGGAAGGAAAGATGGGAGCAAAAACGAGGAAAAGTGCTTATTCACCTGTGCGTTTCTCAACGATTTTCTCGTTTTTCTAACAAGTAAATGGATGTGGAAGAAGATGGATGCGAAATTGGGTCAGCTAGCAGCCGGCTGGCTGGTTGATCTAATAGATTCGATCCTGACCTCTGACTTTGGGTTAAAGTACATATTTAATGGGGGAGTTGAATTTTAAAAAAGGAAAGAAAAAGAAATGGGTGCGCGGATCAAAAAGATGGGGAAAAATGATTAATAAGAAGATCTTTGGATTGTTGCATATTGCATTTTAATAACGTAAAAATTGCATTTAAAAAATAATTTTACTTATTTTACAAAACGGTTTAAAACCATTAAGGGTCTAAGCCGTTTAAAACCTAAACCTTGATCCTTGAAGTTTACTTAAAATTTAAAAGAAATAAAGGTTTGAATGAAGTGTCTTAAGGACTTGCCTACTTTTACACAAAATGCAGTCCTTTCCTTCTCCTTCATCTGCCTGATCCAAAGGTTAAAATCATTTGGGATTTCAGCAGTTTAAAACCTAAACCTTTAAAGCTTGAACTCAAAATTCAAACGAAGAAAACAGGGTTGCCAGAATGTCCCCCCACGGGGGGCATTTGCCCCCTTTTTGAGATTTTGCCCCCTTTTGTGCCCCCCGAGCCTTGGTGCCCCCCAAATGCCCCCTTTTTGGCATTTTCCCCTCTTTTCGCCATTTTTTTCTTTTTATGATAATTTTATGACTTTTTATGCATAAAAGTGACAAAATATCCAATTTTTTTTCTCTTTCTGCATTATATTTTATAATTTTGTCTTCTATCTCATTATGTAAAAAATTATACATTACATAGCTTATTCAAGTTTACATATTTTTTTTATTGATTTTTAATAAATTATTATTAGCAAATTATTAAATATTTTCAGCTAAACCTAAAATGCAAAGAAAAATGACATCGTTTTTTTCTTCCTCATTTACAAAACAATCGACATCAATTTCTTATGCAGAAGAGGCAACTGAACATTGTTCCGGTGTACAAGAGACAAATGAGAACGATTCCGATGTTGAAGAGGCAAATTCAGAAATTGATACAATGGATCTTACTGATCTAAGTGATTCAAATGATGGAGAGGATCAATCGCTCACAACAACTAGCAATGTTTTTATTTTTGTATTTAAATTAATTTATAAATAAATTCAGCCATTAAAAAAGCGAAAGTTTTCACATGATAAACCAAGAAGAAAAGAAGGAGGCTTTACAAAATTCAAGCCAATTTATGCAACAAAATATGCAAATGATTGTATTGAAAATTCTACAAAAGGGATAGGCTCATTCCGTTGTCGAGCATGTAATGAAGACATTGCATTTGGTAAAAAAGGTGAAGTAGCAATAAAACGACACATTGGGCGAGAACGGCATAAAGAAAATGTCAAAATTACAAATCAGAATTTGTCATTGGCTGGATATATAGAGCGAAAAACGGTTTACATCTTTTTAAATTGCTTAATTTAATATTTTTGCAGACAACCGAAGAAAATCGTTCCGTTGTAATTGAATTGTGTTTCGCGTTCCATTGTGCCAAACACAACTTCAGTCTAAATTCAATGCAATGCACTTCCAAATTAGTTCCAGTGTTATTTGTTGGCTCAAAAGCAGCAGAGCGTTTCGCAAGTGGAAAGACAAAAACCATTGCATTAATTAAAGGTAAATAATAGATCGAATAATTTATGATTAATATTTTTCAATTAATATAGGAGTTTTACATCCATTTTTTATGGATTCATTCATTCACAGAGCCAATGAATTTGGGTTTTCTGTTGGATTTGATTCAACACCACATAACAAAATACGCCTGTATGGGATTGTGATAAGGTTTTTATAATTGATTTTTGTTCATTTATTATAATTTAAGATTCTTCGATGGAAAACAAATTCAAAATAAATTGTGCCATAATTTCTATGAGCAGTGAAAAAGCAATTGATATGCACCAACTTATAAAAGAAACATTACAAAGGAACGGATTGGAACAGGATAAAGTTGTTTCCTTCACTGCGGACAATACAATGAGCAATTTCGGTGGCCCGATGAGAGGAGGACAAAACAATGTATTCGCGTTATGGAAAAAAGGTTTTTTGGAATTTAATAAATTTTATAATGTAAAATTAAGAAAATCCTAAAATCATTGGCATTTCCTGCAGCGCGCATATAATCCACAATGCAGGGCGGAATGCCGGCGATAAGATGGATTTTGGCTTCGAGCTTTTTGCCAGTTCCGTTGTTGGATATTTTAGTGGCCATGCACAAAGATGGGAACGATTTTGTGATAAATGTGTGGAGCTTAAGGTAATTTTTTATTATCTTATTATTTCTTTATAAAAATTTAAGATTGAACCAAAAGAATTTCCTCATCATCTCCACGTTCGATGGCTTACTTTGGGACAACTTTGTGAACGATTAATTGAAATGTGGGTTCCGGTGGAAGAATATTTCACAATGGCTGACGATGCTCCACCAAATTTACGAGAAATATTTCAAATTGGTTCCGTTGTAAAATCGATGGAAGTATTTGCTATTATGAATTTTGTCAATTTTGTGCTCTCACATTTTAACAAATTTAATGCAAAAACACAGGTTTTTCAATTTTCTCATATAATACAATTCTTATTTAAGTCGCACACATTTACAATTGCCGATTTATCCGATGAATATGAAAATTTTATGGATTTGCTTGAATCATTGGAAAGAGACAAAAATTTTGGGGCAAAAACTCTTCGGGCATTAGAAAATTTAACGACTGCAAATTTTCATAATAATCGAACAAAATTGGAAAAAATGTTTCAGGTAAATTTTAATATAAAAATGTAATATTTTCACAGAAATTTTACAATGATGCTTTGGCCTATTGTGATATATGGTTTAAACAATTGTCTGAAACAACTAATTTTCCATTGAGATGGTTGTCATTTGATGAAGGTAATTTTTATAATTTTTTTTTCAAAACTAATCAAATTATTAGGAGCACTGAATTTTACCGCCATTCTCGAAGCATACACAAAAATGTTCCAATGTTCCGATGATGATTACGACAACATTTACGAAGAAGTTCGACAAATTCAATCAGCTTTAAAAGAATTAAACAAGAACAGTTCCTTTGTCAAAAAGAAAACTGAAGAAAAATGGGCGGCATTGTTCCGGAATAAAAATATTGTTTTGGTTCGCAAACTGGTCTCATCATTGCTGAGCATCTTCCCATCAAATGCCTTTTGTGAATCGATTTTCTCCGTGGTCAATGGAATTTGGACCGATGAAAGAAACCGATTTAATGTCGATACAGTGAATGCATTAGTCTCAATTAAAGAAAATTCAGAATTTAATTGTTCAGAAGCATTTAATTTATTTATTTCCAACTCTGAATTGTTGCAAAAAGCGAAAAGAAACGATAAATATTTCGAATAAATCAATTTTTAATCATTTTAACTCGTTTTTAAAAATGCCCCCCAAAATGCCCCCTTTTTTACTGAAAATGCCCCCCAAATGCCCCCTTTTTTTTCCAAAATGCCCCCCAAAGTAAAAATCCATCTGGCAACCCTGTTATAAATAATCATTCATCATCATCATCATAATTCCGTCCTTGGCAATATCAATCGAAAAATTTTGGATGAGTACTTTTTTTATCACACAATTGTGCCAAGGCAACCTTATAATTTTAAATATCTACAGTAAATCCTCTATTTGAAGCCCCCTCCCTCTAGAGGGTCTCTGAAATCTGTAAGCCCCGGGGCTTCTAATAGAGGATATACGGTATTATTTGATATCTAACAATTTTTGTCATTTAATTTGACATTAAATTTAATACAATAGCTTTGAATTAGTGTTGAACCCCTGGAGCGAGAGCGAGTTGAAATATAATGGGGGTTGGGGGGTAATGGGGAAACTCCAGATTGGGATGGGATAGGCCTAAATTTCTTAAAAGAGTCGTATTTTCCATATCTGTAGAAAAATTTACAATTTCAATAATTATAAGTGCAAAAAATTTTGAAATTATAACGCAAAACCTTTTCTATGCATCTACATCTACACTCTAATCTAATTTTTTACTCATTAAATTTAACTTCTTTTTGCATCAAATTAGGCTTAAATTCAAATTTTAGTACTGTATTACTCTCCTTTTGAAGCGACATCTAGAAATGTCAAGTCTAGTCTACCTGGGGTTTTCGACCTTCATGAATGGCTTTTTAAAAATTTTTTAATCTGAGGAAATTATTAGCTGATAAATGAATAAAAAGAAAAATGGGGCCTTAAAGGGTAGGGAATTTATCAAGTCAAACTTAGTCAAGCACCCAAATTAAATAGTTGCACCTACCTGGCTCGCTTTTTTAATTTCCTCATTTGCATTTTTTAATGAAACATGGTCAATTTCATTTTTTTTACCAAAAATTATATGTGGGTATTCGAGGTCATCAAGGTAAATATCGTCAAAGTTGGCTTAACATAAAAAATTTATTAAAATATAATATTTAAAAAATTTATTCATTATTTTCATTAACAGCAAAAAAATAGTCACAATTTCCTTGACCAAAACTAATTATAATAAAAAAAATTATTTTCATCTATTTTTTTCATCAAATGAGAAATATGTTAACCAAAATTGGTGAACAAAAAATAATTTTATTTAGAAATTCTAAAAGAATTTTTAAAAAAATTGTAGCCATTTTTATAAAATAATTTTATATTCAAATTTTTAAAAATGGCAAAATTAAAAATGTAAAGCGTGATCTAATATTACAAAATCCATAATCCCTAATTTTGTGTATGATGCGTCGATTAAAATTATATGGTTAAAATTAGAGTCCGGTTTTTCAGATTTGCCGGGCCCGGGTACCCGGGTTTTTATTCAATATTTTTCCGGACCGGGCCCGGAAACCCGGGTTTTCCTGGGCCCGGACCCGGTTTTTCCCGGGCCCAGGCCCGGGAAAACCCGGGATTGTCCCAAATGACCCGGGTTCCGGGAATGGGCCCGGGTAAAACCCGGTCCGGGCCCGGCCCGGATCCGGACTCTAGTTAAAATTATCCGCGCTGGGCATTATTGAGAACCTCAAAATTTACAATAAATATAATTTTTTAATTTTAAAATTTAAAAAAAAATATTAAAATCTTACCATTTGGCAAGAAACAACCAATATCATCAGTAATTACATTTCTGATGTCTTGCCAATTGCTGCCATGATGCCACATGGCCTTATTTTTACAGTAATCGCAATTTGCATCGTGTTCCATCTTTAAATAATATAACGTATTATATAACTTTTTTAAATAAAATGTACCGCAAAATAATTTACTAAATAATTTTTGTATCATATTTACCAAAATTTATTCATTTTTTGATTTACTTCTCACAAGTCACAACACATAAGCTATTAAAATGAACCAAATTCCCAAATAAAATGAACTAATTTTAAGCTAAGTTAAGGTTCATAGACTTTAATAAAACATTTGATTAAGTTTTTTTCTATATATTAACCAAGCTTCCAGATCCGAATAATGAAACAGTTAGTGAATAAATAATTTGCAAATTTTAAAAAATTTTCTGCCAAATGATTTTTCCCTTTTTTGGAAAATTAATTTTCGGTCATATTTTCTTTTAGTCAAATTATTACACATCTTCTAATGTACTTCCGCCCATAACACTCAAATTTTAATCACCGGATTTGCCTTGTAGGTAAAATTATGTAGTTATTAAAAATACTTACCGTAGTCCGGAAATTTAATTCTTCATTTTCTTTTAATCTATAAAAAAATTGAAAAATAAGTGCAAAAATAATTTTATTTAAATGATAATATTATGGGCAAATTTGCATATTTATCATAAGAAAGAAAATTTTCAAAATATTTTGGAAAAATAATAATTATTCCTTATTTTACGAAAACCAAATAATTTTTTAATTTTTTTTAATAAATTAAATTAAATCGGTAGATTTTCTTTCATTAAAATATCTTTGCAACTTTTAATATCTAATCTAATAATAAGAGTTTAGAAAAACCAATTATATCTTTGTGTATTTTATTTAAAAGAAGTATTATATTTTTGCAGAGTTTTATCAAAATGCTTCGATTATTTTATGACGAAAATAAAAAATTTATTTTTTGACTTTTGAAGGAACTCTTCACTTTTCAAGCTTAAGAAAATTTTTATGGCTAGAAATATGTTTTCCATGTCTGTCGTAAACCATAAAATAAAATAATAAAATCGTTTAACTTAATTTTTAAGAAATATATTTTTAAATTTTACCCTTTTCTCTCTTCACATGGTATTGCATCCACTAAATTCACATTGTATAAAAATGCCATTATATGGGCTTTAAATAAAAAATTGGGTAAAAATTGCAATAAAATAGATATTTTAGAAGTCCATATCTCTAGTAGAAGTCCTGTCTTTAATATAAGTGCCATCTCTCGAAAATTTTTCTTCACTTTTTTAGAGCATAAAACATGTGGTAAAAACATATTGAATATGAAATCAAAATTGCAAAAACATGGTTGCAAAAAATGTTTTTGGTATAAAAAAATGTTTTTAATCATTCGTGGACAATTCCACAATGGGCAAAGGGCAATGCGATGTGGACGATTCAGCAATCATGCAAATGCTATTTAAATTTTTGTAAATTAGAATGAGAAATTTGCACATGAAAATTTGAACTTTGTGGTTTTATGATTGGGGAGAATTTAATAATGACATTGATTTTGTGATTAGTTTAAAATCCGGCCTGCAAACGATTTAAAATATGTCAAAAAAGAATATTGGCGGATTGAATTAAAAAATGGTATTCCTGGGTGTTCAAATATATATGTTACGGGCATTATTGGAAACAGGGCTGGGGTCGAAACTCAAAAAAATCGAAATCGAAATTTGCTTCGAAATCGAAACTCACATCCAAATCGAAATCGAAATCGAAACGAAACTAAAACGTCGAAATTTCGACGATCGAAATCGAAAATCGAAATTTTTCAAAAAAATTTTCAAATCCTTTAATAATTGAAAAAAATTTCTGAAACTACAAAAAGTGAAATTTTTATCCAAAAAATAATATTCAATGATATTTCAAAAAAAATTGTAGGGTTTAGCATTTTGTGAAATAAAAGAAGCTTTTTCAAATTTTCTTGTTTTTGTTATTGGCCAAAATAGTTTGCCAATGAAACCAATACCCAAAACCCAGCCAAATTTAGTTTTCTTTTTAAGAAATTTTTGTTTTTTTTTTCATAAGGTTTTATTTGATATTTTTTAAATGACAAATTAATTGGTAGATTCTTTTTCGATGATTATTTTTTAGGTGCGGTACTTTCCATGTTACATTATTGTTGGGCTATTTCCATCAAAATAATACTATTAAAATCTTGAACTTTTTATTTTTTTATTCCTAAAACAATTATAAAATATATTTTGATGATTTAATAATTGAAAAATAAATTAAAAAACTAAATATTTTGAGCAAATATAAGGAAATTTTAAGTAAAAAAGGAATTCGTTTAAAAAAATATACCAAATTTTTAATTGAAACTAGCAAAGGGTCCCCCCTTTGCCTTTTTCGAAATTTTTTCGAAACTAGACGCTTTTCGAAATCGAAATCGAATCGAAACTAAAACATCGAAATTTCGACAATCGAAATCGAAAATCGAAATTTCGACCCCACCCCTGATTGGAAATCGGGCGAAACCGGAAATGCCCGGGCGAAATTGGATTTAATCAGAAAATAACTAAATAATAAAAATATCTAAATAAGCTAAAAACAATTAAATAAAATTGAAAAATGTTAATAATTAAAATAATAATGTTATTTAATATTTTTTATTGCCATAATTTTAATTATTGATTAATTAATTTTTAAAAATAATTGAACTTTTTATTTATCTAAACAAGAATCTCGAATTCAATGAAAAATTTTCAATTTCTTTGAAACAAAAAGCGCACATTTTAATTCTTGCTAAAGAAACATGTGATTCTATTGTTGAAGTAGTTATGAAGAGAAGCCTATTATAAAAAATCAACAAGAACGAAAATGGATGCATTTCCGGTTTTGTCCGGGCATTTCCGGTTTCGCCCGATTTCCAATAATGCTCGTAACATATAGAATCCAAAATGGACTCACAATTTTGTTTCGCGCATATTTTAAAATGATTTGCAAACCGTTATTAATGCTAATCACAAAATTATTTTCATTTTTGAATTATCCCAATCATAAAACCACAAAGTCCAAATTTTCATGTGCAAATTTCTCACTCTAATTCACAAAAATTTAAATAACATTTGCATGATTACTGAATCGTCCACATCTGCATGATTGTGGAATTGACCTAGTACCGTTTTTAATATCAAAAACTTGTTATGATTTGTTGCAAATATATTATTTGCTCACTACATTCGTGCAAAATTCTAGCAATAATATTTGTCGTTTTCAACCGTGGTGTAATATTTAGCCTCACTGTCCATTTGTATCCAAATCCCAATATTGGATCTCTTATTTCTTCTCTTGTAGTATTTGCTTTTTGTTCACCAAATTCTAAATTATTTTGCATTACTCAGCAAAGATCCACAAAAAATTTAAAAAATTCTTTTTATCGAAATAATAAAATTTATTACGAGTTACGACATTTGCGTACCCGCCATTTGCGGAACAAACTGTCTTATATCGATTATGATAAAGCTGTTATGGAATCATTTATAGCATTTTATCAGGCATAAAATTAGCTACAAAATTATATTAATAGCATTGACCAATGTTGAATATTCACTGAGAGTTATGGCCAAAAAACCGTTGATTAAATTAAAATTTTGATTCTGGCTGTTTTTTGTCCATAACTAAATGAATATTCAACATTAGCCAATGCTTTTGATATCATTTTGTAGCTAAGTTTATTCCGAACAAATTGCTATAAACAAATGTCACAATAGCTTTATAATCATTAGTGCCAGACCGTTTCGTCCGCAAGTGGCGGGTTCACAAAAGGCGGCTAACCCAATAAAAACAATTAAAATAATTTTTCGTATTCTTAAAAAGAATTATTTTCAAATTTAGAAATAAGAAAAAGTTTTTTCCTTTTGAATAGTCTTATGAAATATTTGTTATAGCCGATTTAGAAAATTAGCCGTTTCTGAAACGTCTAGCCGATTTGGAAATAAATAAATCGGCTAGCCGATTTAGAAAATGGCATTTAAAATCAGAATAGTGGGAAATCAAATCAGATAGACTTAAATCAAATCAGAACAAGGCTAAATAAAAGCAGAATGTACTGGAATAAAATCAAAAATGGCTGGAATAAAATCAGAAATCAGAATTTTCTGCTATTTCTGATATTAATTCTTTAATATTTTTGAATTTTTAAGAATCTTATTATCCAAGCAAATTTATATGTTTATGAAATTGATTTAATTTTTTGATGGTACTTATTTTTTAGAATTACATAAATTAAAAAATAGAGAATTTATTCCTTTTTTTTGCCTTTTTTATATACATATTCATTTATTCTATTTCCAAATATAATTATTCAGAGCCTAATATGTTTTTTACCTACCTTTCGGGAATGTATTATTTGCATAACATTCAACAAATATAATTCCTGGTCCAAATCTTTTCTTCGCATTTTTTATAAATTCAATCCTTTCATTTTTAAATTTATCACCCTCAATGAAAACATTTGTTGGTAATTGTACTTTCATATGTTTTTCCGTCTCAAGTATTTTTTTGTTATGCAAAATTTTTCTGAAATAAAAAATTTCTACTAAACTCTTAAAAATCAAAAATTTAAGGGCGTGATTTTCCCATAATGATTAATGATATTTATATAAATTTTCATGCAGGATATTGACAAAATAAATATTTTTATCTGATATACGGGACTGTAGCGTAAACGGTAATTTCTGCATGATAATTGATGAATAAAACTATGTACTATTCAAATAATATACTATATAACATTTTGAAAAGTGTAGAGCTATTGGCTTCTCTTGAGTCAGGAGTTGTGTATTACATCCAAAGCTAAAAACTCCGAATGCTGGCATTCGATCGATTTCGGCTAAAAAAATTGAAAATTGGCAAATCACTCAGCCATTTCCAATTTTCGGCCTAAAGTTGGAAATTGGCCGAAGTGAAAATAATTAAATAATTAATTTGGAAATCGAATTAGAAATTCTAATACAGAAAAATTTTTTATGATACGTATTTTTACATATTTAATCATTAATGGAATTTTAATAAATTTAATAAACTTTGGGCACTGTTTTATTAAGAATTTTATAATTTATTAAAAAAAAATATTGCGATGCAGAAAATTCTTCTATTTTTAACGATAAAAGATCAATACTATGGTAAATTATATTAATTATGTAATTATATTTTTTTTATAAAATTAAATATTATTGATAGCATAAAATTGCTCTCTAGAATATCAAAAAATTAATTGGGAAATTTTTTAGGGTGTATCCACTTTTAAGTAAATTAATTTTTGAATGTTTTATAACGTAATTTCTGGACAATCAAATATTATAAAATTTTAATAAATGATATAATATTTTTAAAAAAATACTTATCAATTTAAAATGGCAATTTTAACCATATATAACACATACGCATATCATCATAAAATAGATTCTGCATCGAATAGACCTTATTTAATTTTTTTTACTAAATTTTGAAATTTTTTAATAAAATATTGCCCTAAATGGAAATTTTTAAAAAAATATATTCATGATGAAATAAATTAAAATTTATATCTTAAAAATATGAATTTTTATTGTATTAGAATATTTAAATCCATTAATAAAAATTGATTAATAATTTTATAATCTAATTAATTTTCCTTCAGCCAATTTCCAGTCTTTGATCAAAAATAGAATTAGCTTTTTGATCAACACAATAGACAGTTTGAAATCCAATTCATAACCTAAACTTTGCCATATATTTTTTAAGCCCAAATAATTCCTTCCACCCCAATTGTTTAAGATCCCGGGGAGCTGGTCTATTTAATTTCTACAAATTAAAAATAAAATTATTAATCCAATCTAATGGATCAAATAATTATTAGGACAAAATAATTCTACTAAACACCTCTTTATAATTTTTCCATTACCTTATTTTTATAATTTTAATATCACTTAATTTTTATTTTTTTATTTACCTAACACGATTCTGTAAATATCTAAGCGTATATCTGGTAATATATTTTGCCACTTTAGCTAGGTGTCCTTTTGCATTTGGAAGAATAAAATCTCGATTGTCCATTCTAATATGGCATCCCTAAATTTAAATATATAAATTAATTTGAATATTTTAATTATTTTATGCTATGATTATTTAAAATTTTATATTTATTTATTTCTTCTATAAGGCACAATATTGTTTTTGCCTGTTGTTTTATTTTGCCAGTTACAAATAAACAATTTTTGGAACTTATCTAGTTTATGTCCACTTTTTTGGAAAGTTCTTGGTCCCCCTATGATTTGGAGAGAGGGTGGGAAACTAAAAGAGGTCATACGGTGTGTTAATGAGACATTTAAATTAGAGAGAAAGAATAAAAAATACCTTAGCAATACACTTTTGTTCCATTGAATATATATATTTAAAAAATTGAATTTGATTTGCCATTAATTTTGTCTTAGGCAAATTTAAAAATTCCAATTCCATATAATCCTTTATTGTTGACACTAAATAATATATACAGTATAAAAGAATTACATTAAGAAATGGTAATACTTAAGAATTTTTAGAAAAATATATGATATATCATTCGATTCTACCGAAATGTCTAAAATGTCTGCAAAAAATGCTAATTTCCCCCCCAGGGTACGGTAGCCAAAATCTCTACATCCAAATCTCTGCGCTAAGATATCATCATTCCAGAAAACCAAACCCTAGCCCGAAAAACCTAACACAGAGTTAGACTTTGATTTGTGTGGAACCACCCTCATTTTTTTATATATGTTGCAGCCGACGATCTTGTTTTTTAGCCGATCTCGTTTTTGGTATGTTCTAGTTATCCTACAGACTTGAATAATAGCTCATTCGATTCGTCAGGGTCGGTTTTCTTTATAAGATTTCAATTTCAGAAAGATTTGACAAGTTTGAACCAAAGTTATGGCCAATTGAAATTTTCGGTTTAAAAACCGGTTTAGGGGTTAGGGTAGGGTTAGGGTAGGGACAGCATGGGTTCTAGGGGCTCAGGGCTAGGTAGGGGTAGGGCTAGGAAAAAGAATTAAGACTCTAAGTTGCCTAGGAACTAAGATATGGCCATTTTTCTGATTTTTTTAAACAAGATCGGCTAGCCGAATTCGAAATCGGCTGAAAAATTAAAAATCGGCTGCAACATATACATACTCCCTCATTTTTTTATATATGTTGCAGCCGATCTCGTTTTTTTAGCCGATCTCGATTTCGGCTAGCCGATCTCGTTTTTTCTGACAGAAATAGTGTAGTGGCAGACATTGTAGTTTGTGACCAATGGCCATATCTCGGCTCCTAGTCCACTTAGAGTTTTAATTCTTTTTCCTAGTCCTAATCCCTATCCCATAGCCCCTAAAACCCATGCTGACCCTAAACCTAACCCTAGCCCCTAACCTAGTTAAACCGGTTTGAAAACCCGAAATTTCAATTGGCCATAACTTTGGTTCAAACTTGTCAAATCTTTCTGAAATTGAAATCTTATAAAGAAAACTGACCCTGACGAATCGATTGAGCTATTGATCAAGTCTATACGATAACTAGAACATGCCGAAAACGAGATCGGCTAAAAAACGAGATCGGCTGCAACATATACATATAATACATATAACTAACAAAATAGGGTTATCAATAAAAATCCATTCTCTAGAAAAAACATTCATCCCTCTTATCGAGCTGTGTTAGAAGCTAGTCAAATATACAAAAAATAAGAAAAATTTAAAAATTTGCAAAATTATTTAATGTGAAAATTTGATAACTAAAGGTAATAGTCTAGTTTGTTCCCCGCATTTTTTCAAAAAATATTTTTCGATTTTATTTTTCTCTAAAAACGTGTATTTAGGGGTTTTCGATGATGGGTAATCCGAATTTATCATTTATTTTTCATGAATTAAATTTCCTGAACCAGTAAAGGTTTGCAAAGCGGTTTCGAAAAATTGAACTCCGGTATTTTTTGTCAAATTATACATCATTTGACGCTTATCAATGAGCTGATCGCGAATCGCAATTTATTTCGCATGAAACCCAAAAGCAAAAAAGTTATGGCCATAAAAATTAATAAGGTGTATACGTGGCCCGTGGCCCACCTGACTAAAATGGCCATGACTTTTTTGTTTTTGAATTTTATGCGCAAAACATGGCAGAATTGATATCAGCTCATCGAGACGCGTCGATTGATATATAATTTGACCCAAAATACCAAAGTTCAATTTTTGAAACTGGTTTGTAAACCTATACTGGTTCAGCCAATAAAGATAATGAAAAACTAATGCCAAATTCGGATTCCCCCTTATCGAAAACCCCTAAATACACGTTTTTAGCGAAAAATAAAATCGAAAAATATTTTTTAAAAAAATGTGAGGAACAAACTAGACTATTACCTAACTAAATTTTCCAAATTATAAATCCCTTAAATTATAGGTTATTGCTTATGAGGAAAAATTTAAAAGAAGAATTTGTTTCGAGAATGAACCTACAATAAACAATGTTGTTATTAGAAAGCAAACCAAGCGGGTACGAGCATTTGTAATTTTTTGCATAATTTGTATTTTGATCACTGAAAAATTAAAATAATATTATTTCATTTAAAATTTTAATAACTCAAAAAGTGAAATAAATTATAATGAGATCAAAAATTAATGAATTACTACATTTTATAAAATTTTGGAATTTTACTAATGGGAATTTAATTAATTTATTTTTTACTTTTCTTCTTGATTCGGCTGATCATTGATATTGATCATATCTGATTTATGCCAATTGTTCTGTTTGATAAACCAATTAAATTTTTTAAAGAATGAATATGCAGCAGATAGGATTCGTTTCGAATAGTTAATTGCTTTGATACATTGGTTATAAAAGCACAAGCAAAACATTTTAAAAACGATAAAAATAAATATCCAAACAAAATATTGATCGTCCGCAGAAAAGTGTGATTCAGATTTTGAAGGAGGAGGCATTGTTATGTGTTCTAAAATGGAAATAAATCAATAGGCTAGAAATTTGAATATTATTGCATACGGGATATAAGAAAAGAAGGCTGTACTATAGTATTCGTACACCGAGCTCATAGCATGTACGCTATACCATTCGATTCCTCTCGTCGAGCTGAGTTCGAATCTGCAAAAATTTTCTGCCGGAGGTGCATAGTACAAAAATTACAGTATGAAATTTGAAAAAGTAAAGGGTCCCCCTATGGGTCGAAACTCGAAAAAATTTTGAAATTTTTTTCGTGGACAAATAATAGTTCAATCGACGCGTCTCAATGAGCAGAGCACGAATCTGTCATAGATTTCGCATAAAACCCGAAAATGGCCATTTTTAATTTCAAAGTTAGGACTAGGATTAGGGGTTTAGGGCTAGGGTTAGGGTTATGGTAGGGTCGGCATGGATCCTAGGGGCTAATAAGGGCTAGGGATAGGTAGGGGCTAGGGTGTAATTTTGTCAACAAAAATTTTTTGAAAATTTTCGATCCAAAGGGGGGACCCTTTACTTTTACATTCTCTGCTTTTTTACTATACTGTAACTTTTTTTTCTAAGCGCCTCCGGCAGAAAATTTTTGCAGATTCGAATTCAGCTCGACGAGAGGAATCGAATGGTATAGCGTACATGCTATGAGCTCGGTGTACGAATATTATAGTGACCCCGAAAATAAGGATAATTCTTTGTTAAATTATTTTTTAAAAATTTATTTTTATGTGCAATTTTTACTAAAAGTGATGGAATATTTGCCACGTTATTTTTTCGTCATTTGGATTTAAATTGCTTAAATTAATTCTAAAGTTGATGGAATGTTTGTCACGTTATTTTTTCGTCATTTAAATTTTTAGGAGAGAGATTGGGCGAAAAAAGGAAAAGGAGGCGGACCCAAATTCCCCTTTTTATTGAAAACTGTGAACCATAAAAGTTTTTTTTTTCTCATCTACCTTCACTTTTCATCTTTGGGAAACCATTTTACATTCAAAAAATGAACGTTTTAAACCATTGTGCCGAAAGCACATTAACTAGGCATATAAATGTAAAAAATTAATTTATTTAAATTGAAGCAAATTATAAAAACAAGCAAATAAGCAATTCATTCATCCATTTATTCAATGCCATCTTTTTTCAAGAAATATATTTTGTTGACGATGAAACGAAAATGACCGCCATCTCTTCGCACAAAAAGCGTGAACAACAAGCAAAGGGAATTTTTTTCCTTTCTCGACATTTATTTATAAATTTTATTTTTATTAAATTTTTTGAGATCTGAAGTGCAATAAATAATTAATTTTGTGTTAAAAATTGTTATTAATCGTTTTTTTTTTTAAATTTTTATCTAATCATCATATTGTACTAGTAATAAATTTGTCAATATTCTTGCTTTCATTAAAAATTGCCAACATTTTTTATTTCTAATTTTTATTATAATTAAAAATTATGGTTTTTTTATTTTATTTAAAGTTGTAATTCACAATGTTCGACGATGCTTTTTTACTTTAATATCAGTGATAATATGATAAAAGGATCAAGAATTTTGTTGGGATAAAATATAAAATTAATTATAAAAATAATTTTTGCAACAAATATTTACATTATTCCTGTAAAATCATAATAGACTAAATAAGAAGTTATGGCTTTAAAGAATTGGAATTTTAATTTTATGACAGTAAATTTTTAATATTTTTTACTAAATTTAATTAGTAATAGAACAATGGCTATATACTAGGGTTCAGCGGTACCGGTACTTTGGACCAAAATCGGTACCGGTACTTGCCGGTACCAGCCTACTCGGTATTCGGTACCGGTACTGGGTTTAGGGTCGGTACCCGGTATCGGTACTCGGCATCGGTCGGTACCGGTACTAGTCGGTACTGACGGTACTGGAGAAAAATGGTAAAAAATCATAAAAATTTTTAAAAAATCAATTTTTTTTCTTTCAAAAATCAAAAATTTTTGATAAAGAGAAATAAAAAATAGCTTCATAAAAGATTTAAATTTGACTGAAATTTTCATTTTAAAGAAAAAAATTTAAAAAAAAAATAAAAATTTGGCCAAAAATGCCATTTTAGGGGGTGCATGTCAGTACCGACTAGTACCGAGTTGAAAAAACGGTACCGGTAGTACCGATGTCGGTACCGGTACTGGCAAAATCGGTACCGGTACTGGCCAAAGGCCGGTACTTCGGTACCAGTACCGACCGGTACTGCGGTACCGCTGAACCCTACTATATACTTTAGTTAATATCCAGAATTATTTCAAAAACAATTTCCCAAATAATTCGGCTTTTTCTCTGATGAGTTCTAAAAATTTAAATGAATTTTTGAATAGTTTGATTGTCAATAATAGATGGAATTGGATGACATCTTACTGGCAAGGCCTCATTCAAGTAGCCATGGGCATAAAAATAAATGGGCCAGCCCAGTGCAGTCTTCTCCTCCAATTCCCTTATGATGGGCATGATAATGATAACAAAGATATAATCGCTGAGAAACTATACAAATAAACAAATTAAACGTAATTAAATAAAATATTATTGTAGTAATTACAATAATATAGCCTACATTTGCGCCGTCAACATTTGCGCCGCCATATAGAAAGAGAATAAAAACAATTCAACAAATGTAAAAAAAGAAGTAGGCCTCATCAGTAATCAGTAAAGTCCCTTCAATTTTTCTTTAATAATTTGAATTTTGAAACAGCGAATATATTTAGTCTTATCTATTTTCTCCCCTAACAATTTAATCAAAAATTTGTAAAAGCTTTTTAGTGCCAATATGAATGATGGAAAAAATGCACACTTATTAAGCTCTTCAGACAAATTTTGTATGATATTCATATATTTCAAATTGCTGAATTGTTCAGTTTTTCGCTAAGCACAGAGGTTTGATAGGAAAAAATTGAAGGGACTGTACTGATGAGGTCCACCCTTCTTTTTTTACATTTATTATTAAATTGTTTTTATTCTTTTTTTTTCGTGCGGGTGCGTTTCGTAAAAAGTGTAAAATGTCGCGTTTCGTAAAAAAAGTGTAAAAATGTCGCGTTTCGTAAAAAAAGTGTAAAAATGTCAAAAACGTATAGGGAGTCCCTCATCTTAAAGGCAGCCACTTTTCATGAAATTTTGTCTATTTTTAGGCCATAAGATGCCTACACCTAAACAGTTATTTTTATATGCTAAATATTCATGCCTCGAAAATTATGGCCATAAAACCTATTTTTCGGCACTTTTGGCCATAGTGCCTATCTCCTTATATAGATGACATAAAATTATGATCTGTATGTCATTTTTTGTAGAGAATTTTATGGGCTATAATATTGGTATATGTTTTCAGCATGATTACATCACAGGAGTTATGGTCCATTGTAAATTGACAAATAATATTTTAAAAAAAATCGATTAAAAATTTTTAAAAAATTTTAGATATAGGAATCATTTACCAATATTATAGCCCATAAAATTCTCTACAAAAAATGACATACAGATCATAATTTTATGTCATCTATATAAGGAGATAGGCACTATGGCCAAAAGTGCCGAAAAATAGGTTTTATGGCCATAATTTTCGAGGCATGAATATTTAGCATATAAAAATAACTGTTTAGGTGTAGGCATCTTATGGCCTAAAAATAGACAAAATTTCATGAAAAGTGGCTGCCTTTAAGATGAGGGACTCCCTATACGTTTTTGACATTTTTACTTTTTTTACGAAACGCGACATTTTACACTTTTTTTACGAAACGCGACATTTTACACTTTTTTTACGAAACGCGACATTTTACACTTTTTTTACGAAATGCAACATTTTACACTTTTTACGAAACGCGACAGCACCTTTTTTTTAATGTTGCGGCGCAAATGTGGCGGCGCAAATGTTGGCGGCGCAAATGTGGCGGCGCAAATGTTGGCGGCGCAAATGTGGCGGCGCAAATGTGGCGGCGCAAATGTGGCGGCGCAAATGTTGGCGGCGCAAATGTGGCGGCGCAAAAGAGGAATCACGTGTTTGACGGCAAAGGTAGAGGAATTATCGCAGCCCCAATGTGTTGGCCAACTTGTATGTTTGGTCAACTATTTTAGCTAAAATTATATAGCTGGAACCGCTCATTTGAATAGACTTTTGGAAAAGGGCTGAAAAATGGAAAAAATTGATAAGTCCTGGGGCATATATTTTACAGAAATTTTGTACAGTAATTCCGGTACTAGTCAGTTAACAAGGGGAGAGGGCCAAACCGATAACAGGAGGCAGAAGAAATTAAGAGGGGGACACCAAAAAATTCATTATATTCTGTCCCTTCCACCCCAAAAAAATAGTACGGGAGGGAATTCTAACCCTAAAATTTGACCTAATGCTAGCCTTAAAACTAACTTTACCCTACCACTAAATTCATCAGGGATTTAATCAAACTTTAAGGATAGGGCCGGATGGGTTTCGCCGACCACCAAATTCTAGACGGCTAGGTCGTAGCATTGCGGGAACGATGGTCTCCATCAAATTGGTCCCAATAAGCAAAACGTCTAAATCTCAATTGGTTTGGCTTGCTAACCTTAACCTCTAACAACAATCATAAAATTACAATTAAATAACCAAAAAATAACTGAAGATTTATCACATCTCATTAAAGATTCAACAAAAAAATATGCAAATAAAGAGTGGAAGTATTATAAACAATTGTTATTGTTACAAAAATAATTGCATATCTCCAATTTATAAATATTCATTTTGTTTTTTTTTTTTTTTATTTTATAATTATCGGGTCCAAAGTATGTACAATCACTAATTTTTCGAATAATATTTTCAATTATTATTTCACAGTGAAATCATTTTTAATTTAATATGTGTCATTTAAGCTGATTCATTAAAATTTTCACCAATAAAATTTGTACACGAATACGTATGATGTTTTTGGGGTGAGAAGAGGACTATTGCCCATTGCCCAATTATCCATTTTTTCATTTCTTATTTTTTGTCGAATTTGGCCTAAAACTAATAATGAATTTTTAAATTATAATTAAATCCAATTAAAATAATTTTATTCATTTGATTTTAACAAAATTACCACAATAATAATGAAAAATATAAATAAAATTTATTGATAATTATACATTATTCTGTCATAAAATTCTCGGCTAAAAATTTTTCCTCGCACATTTTTATTTAATATCATTTCTACATATTGCTCCAATTTTCAATTTTTTTTATCACAATCCACTTTTTTAAGAGTTCACAAATTTTCAAAATATTCCTAATTCAACTCCAAAATGAAAGCATCGACTTCTACCATCAAATTCTTTGCCTTCATTCCAATCATTTTTGTGTTCGTCCTGGCCAATTTGGACGGTGTCCATCCATTGCAATGCTGGTCTGGCATTAGTCACAAAGGATTTTCTGCAGTTGAATGCCCAGAAGGATCATCTGCTGGATGCCTCGTGTATGAATGTAAATTTAGAATTGATTAAGATAGAATACCATTGATGGTTAAAATTTATTAGGCGGTACTTCATCTGTAAAATTATGCAATGTGATGAATTTCTTAACGGTGGAGGACTGCAAAACTCGCGCATTTTGCCTTGATATTTCGACTGGCATCAAATATCGTGCTAAGAACTGCACTCTTTGCGAGGGCAATCTTTGCAATGGTGAAGGTATGGCAAAAAAGTTTGTCAGATCTGATAAAAAAAATTTAGCTAAAATATTTGTACAAAAAAATTATTGAAATCATATGGAAGGGAGGGGGGAATGATATAGGTATAAAATTTTTCCAAAAAATTTTTTTATTAATGAAGATAAATTAACGATTGATCTTCTTATCAATCAATAGAATATTTAAATTGTTGAATTTTAATTATAGAACTAATGAAAAAAAAGTTGAATTCAAATAATTGATATCCATTGATTAAATTATTTAGAGACTACTCCAACAATCATTACTACAACTGCAACAACTGTGAATCCTGAAAATGGCAATGGAAAACCCCCTGCTGTTGCTGCTGAAAATGGAGTCTCAACTTTTGCTTCAAATGGACATTTCATCATTGAGATGCTACTTTTTCTTGCATTGGACTTAATTGCAATTATTGCAATTTGATTTGTTGGAACAGAGAAAGAGGAGGAAGATAATGTCAAAATGTATTGACATTTGACAATAAAATGATTACCTTGACAGACATACATAAATTCTTTTATTATCCCTTTTGTCTCCATTTTTGTATTTTCGGCTAATTTTTCTTTCGGGATAAAAATTTTACAATAATTATGTATTTTTGCTCTTTTTATGATAATTTTAAGATTTAATGATAAATAATAGTAGAATATTTTAATTTAATTTAAATTAAGAATTAATTTTCTTAATCAAAATCAAATAATAAAAAATAAATTGAAATCATTTAAAATCCCTTTTTATGCAATGAAAATAAATTAAAAATAAGTCCTTTCAGAATAACATGAATTTTACTTTTAAAATACCAAATCTAGGTTCAATCTTGTCAAAAAATGTCGAATACATTTTACAGAATTTTTCTGTAAAAATTTAATCCATTTGTTTCTTTCCTTCCTCTTCGTAAATTTTAGTATTCATGGATAAATGTTTTGATGGGTCTGCTGCTGATCCCCCAGTGAATCTCCTCGGATTGTTCAGGTAGGACATTTTGTGCCGCATTTTCCACTTCATTTTTGGGCGAATCACCACTGGTCACTTTATCACTCGATTTCCAAACAATTTCTTCACCTTCTACTTCATCCACTTTCTCATTTTTGGGCGATCAAACTACGACAAAGTTTTTCGGCTTTGGACTTAATTTACTAGCCGCAATATCGCCGGATTTCAGCACAATTTCTTCAGATTCCGCAAAATCATCATTTTTCATTTTCAAAGGATTTTCATTAGTTTTCGTCCCTTTCGAATTTCCAGAAATATTTTTTGGTGTTTCCACAATCATTTTGTCATTTTTTTTGATGAACTCGATTCGGTAACAATTTTTTATTTATTAGTTAATGCAAGTTTATTTGACTTCCCACTTTGTGGCCAAGTTTTCGGCTTCTCAGTGTTTTCTGGAATTAATTTTTCCGGATTATACCCTCCGGACATTGTTTTTCTCAATAGCATTTTCTACTCTTTTTCCATTCGATTTCCTTCTTCCTTTAATTTTTTATTGACTTTCTCTTCACTTTTCGTTTCCTTATAATTTATGGTAGAAAAAGATGGTAATATTTTCGGGCACTGTTTTAGCTTCAATCATTCTGAGCACTTTTTGCCTCACTTCCTTTGGATCTATTATTCGACTAATTGCCTCATCAATTTTTTGGATTTTTTCCAATTCTTCAGAAATATTAAGAAAACTTTTTGGCAGTTTTCAAAATAATTTCTTCCAATTCCTCGATAAAATGATTCTTTCCCTTCATCATTGGGGGTACGCGACGGTTCATGGTCGGGTCGGCCGGTTCGTGGCGAACCAGTTTTTGCTTTATAACCCATGTTAATCTAAACCATATTGAATGTTTTTTATATTCATTTGATAGAGCAAAGCATTATCTATCGAATGATATAAAAATCTTTTTAAAATATTCAAAATAGAGAAAGTTATGAGCTATTGAATAAAAGTGGTCAAAATGGTGTCAATTTTGAAGGTTTTTGATTTTTAAAAAATGTGAAAATATGTTTCATGATTTGATTTTTATATGGACTGATAGAGAATTTTTTGCTCTATTAAATGATATAAAAAACATTCTAAAGCATTCATTAGGCGCTGAGCTATTAGCTTTCGCCACGAACCGGCCGCGCCACGAACCGTCCTCCGATCATTGCATATTGACAATTTTATTAATGCCTGACTTTGTTAATTTCCTTCAATTTTTCTTGAATATATTCAGCCAAATATCGAATATCCGCCAAATGGTAATCATCCACCAGTTTGGGATCATTTCCCGCTAATAATACCAAAAATTTGAACAATTTTAACCAACTATTTTCACCAAAAATTTGAACAATTTTACTAAAAATTTACACATTTTTATAATACTATAATGAGAATTGTTAGAGAAACATAATACTATGGGAGCATCCCTACTGGGCGCAGGCCAACTGGGCGCAAAGCTTTATAACATGAAAATAACTGAAGCATTTTCAATAAATATTATGTCAGATTAAAGAGCTTGAAAATCTCTATCGATTAATATAGAATTCATATGAAATGGTTTAAAATTCAAAGAGTTATGCCCAAAAATGTCGAAAAAATGATGAAAAATAGAGTTATAGACTTAATCTCAAAACTATATTTTCGGTAAAACTAAACCAATCTTTTTAAGTTATATACCAGGGATGCATATCGTCCTCAAAAAAAATCCGATACCCGATATCCGATATGACCCAAAAAATTCCGATAGCCGATATCCGAAATCCGATACGCCAAAAAATCCGATATTTTCCGATATCCGATAATGATACGATATTTTTTGGAAAAAAATTTTTAAAATTTTTTTTACGAAAATTTAAAATAAAATTTTTTTATTCAAATACAGTCAATATTTGAAGTCTTAAATTTTTAAATTATAGTTCTAAACAACATTTTAATATTTTCTGTTGATAATTTTATTCTAATAAACGAAACCGACCCCTGTCAAATTTCCAGTCTTCTTGGAAAGTAGCCGAGCAGTGAAATTTTTCATCCAAAAATTGGCCCGAAAATGGCCGCGCAGCGAAAAATTTGACCAAAAATTGTCCCGAAAATGGCCACGCAGTGAAATTTTTTGCAAATATTATTTTGATTATGGTGCCGAAAATTGTCATCTTTAATTAAAATTTCAATTAAAAATTTATTCCGGAATGCTGCGATAGGCGCTTTCGTAAAAAATTTTAAAAAATAAACCCTTTTCCTTTCTAAAATTGACGTTCTTACTCGGCTGATTTGGTAGCTTCTGAAATATTTTATTAGAAATATAGTAGTCGATAGTCGTATATACACTACATACATAATACATATCTAAAAAATATTTGCAAATATTAAATTATTTTTAGTTTTTTAACCGTTCTTTTCCTTAAAAAGTTATAATAAAAAACATAGCTATGAAAGGAATCGAACTTTCGCCTATTCTTCTTAAGAAAGAGAGATAACCGCCTACACTAAAGGTCAATTGGTAAAATTATATAATCCGATATCATATCGTCTTTTTCCAAAAAATCCCATACCCGATATCCGATACGATATGCATCCCTGTTATATACCATTCAATAGCTAAGATTTGGCCCTCCAATATGACATTAACCTTGTTGGAAACGGTACAATACTTCAAAATTTATGACATGCCAAACTTTCTCGCGCCCAGTTGGCCTGCGCCCAGTAGGGGTGTACCCTAATACTATGTATGTTTGCTGTAAAATCGCTAGCCATACAAATAACAAAAATGGCTACGAATGTTGCCATTTATAATTGGTAACGGGATTGGTCATGAATAAATGGTGCGGGAATTTAATGATGAATTGTTGAATATGAACAATTGCAAAAAATAATAAATTGTTGGATTATTAAGAAAATAAAATAGAATTGAGTGTTGCAAAAAGATTTTTGATGTAGATTTGTTTAGAAAATGCAATTTAAATATGGGGATGTGAATACGGGATAATTATATCATTCGACGACTTTTGTTCTTCTTTCTTCTTATAACCGAGATCTGTGCAACCATTTGTGAAGGTTAATTCCGCAATAATTAATAAATACAACAACTAAATTAAGGTAGATCTTCGCAAAAATGTTATGGTGCTCGCTGAATCCAATGGTGAAAAAGATCTTGATAAATGCCGAAATATGATGGGACCAGTTGAAAAGGTTTGCATATTCCCAAAAAACAAAATAATCTAAAATAAAGGATGGCCAAAACACCGATGGTCCAAAGGGAGTTGAAAATCATATTATGGCAGTTCAATAAGTAAATATTGACCAAATAGTAGTTCTTCAGTCTATTTACCTAATCAAAGACATTTAACATTTTTTCCTCGATTTTTAAAAATTTCACATGCTAGATGAGGACACTGTAGGCTTTCCAATTTTATTTCACCTTCCTGAATTGGCAATTGATTTACCAAATTTAAAATGCTTTTTACCCCCAATAAATTCCTCCAATTTTCACAACATTAAAATTTGATGCCAAATTCCCCTTTGAACTCTCCTATTAGTGAGCGATGTTATTGTTGTGTTGTCCCGAAAAAATGGTGGCCAATTTCCCACTTCTTTCACAGAGGTCTCCAACTGGGCCATTCCTGCCTCCCCAACCCATCCACAATCCATCCACCTTTTCCCGCCTGAAGCATCGATTGCCTTGCGGGGCATTCCGCCAGCCAGGAGAATGGCATCCATCCTCATTGTGCCAATTGAGTGCTTCATCCCCTCTCTATTCCCTTCACAATATTGTTTGTCCAGCCGCTTCATTTGACATTCCCCTCTTTGTGCTGTTCATCCAATTCCACTTATAATTTCCATTCCACCCTCAAATCCTCTTACCCATTTCAATTACCAAGAAAGGAGTAAAAATACCACGACACATCATTGCACTTTAATATTTTCAAATATTGTTTTATTGTGCACATTAATAGATAGTAGAGAGAGTCTATTGTTGTTTTTTGTTATTGTTTGGCACTCGTTTTAAAGTTGTCCAAAATCGGTTTTAAACCGAAGTTTTTTAGTTTAGATTTTGGCCTATTTTCGAATCTCTGTTCGGTTTTGGCATATTTTTGAATCTCGGTTTCAGTTTTTGGGCTAAAAATGTACGATTTAACGGTTAACCGACTTTTGACAACCGTAACCATTTTGACCATTTATTTGATATTTTGATCCCTCATTCTCCTTAATTTCCACCCTCAAACCTCTTCCTAATTTTGATTTCCAAAAAGAAATGAAAAAAATGCAATGCATTATTGCACTTTCATTGTGCCTGAATTATTGTTGTTTTAGTCATTTATTCACTCATTTTAATTCCCATTCTTTAATAATTTTCATTCCCCAACCACCTTCTAATTTTTAAAATTTCAAGAGGAAGTCACAACAAATGCCACGGCATCATTGCACTTTGGCACCAATTATTGTTGTTTTGGCACTAATTTTGCTGCCATTTGTTGCTGCCTTCAAGCATTTCGAGAAGATGGGCCGTATGGAGGAATTGTCCAGCTCCATTGAGGCCTGGGGCTATCGTCATTTGGAGGGGGAAATTGCACCTGAAATGGCCATCGATGACCTCCAATTGAGAGGATTCGTCCTTCGGGAGGGCCGGTTGCCTCGACGGAGCGCAAAGGAATCAATGGAGGAGGGTCACGGCCTCAGATCGGCAAAAAATAGAAGCCGAAATGGAAGCCGAAATGCCAAATTGGGCGGTTTGACTTGGCCAATGGCAACAGATGAGGGTAGGTGGACATTTTAGTACTTGGGCCATTCTTTGGCCATATCTCAACGAGGCAATTACTAATCGGGGAAGGCGATGTATCATTTTAAAGCCCAAAGTGTCCTTTACAATATGGCCATTTTAAATTTTATAAAATCCATGCTTTCAAAAAAGTTACAAGTCTTTGAGTGGAATAAATCCGAATATTTGTTTGTTGGAGGAAAAACCGCTAATTTTAAAAATTATTTTAACATTTCAAAAACAAATTAGATTGACCACTTTTTAGAGGACATTTAGGGCTTTTAAATGGCATATCGCCTTCCTGAATTGGTTATTTCCTTCTGGAGATATGGCCAAAGAATGACCTTGGTTATTTAAATGTCCTCGTTCTTGCAGATGATCGCCAACTTCGAACGGGTCATCGAAGGCTGGTTGAGGAATTGTTAGATCAGCCATTTTACGATCCAACCGGTTAGTCCGAAATTCAAATTTAATCATTTCAATTCTCTCATAAATTTAGTGCATCCTCGACGCAATTTTCGACAATCTACCCGGGTCAATTTGTCAATGTCTCTTTATCAAATTTTGGAAGTGGTTTGTGATTTTTCTTCTTTTTCCCTATTTTTTGGCCATATCTGGAGAAGAAAGCAACCAATTCAGGAAGGCGATATGCCATTAGAAAGCCCTAAATGTCCTCTAAAAAGTGGCCAATTCTAATTTGGTTTTTGAAATGTTAAAATAATTAGTAAAATAAACGGCTTTTCTTCCAACAAACAAATATTCGGGTTTATTCCATTCAAAGACATGTAATTTTTTTAAAACTTTTTCATTATTAAAATTTAAAATGTCCACATTTTAGAGGATAATTTAGGCTTTAAAATTGTATATCGCTTTCCCTGATTAGTTATTTCCTTGTTAAGGTATAGGCCAAAAATTTGGACATGGTATAAAAAACTATCCTTTTTCCATTCATCAAATTTTTTGTCGCTTTTCAAAGTATAAATTTCAGAATGAACGAAGGCAAAGCATCACAGTGAATGTTTGGATGGTGAGTTGCATAAATATTCATTTACACAAATCTTTTTATTTTGTTAATTTAGGTGCAAAATTGGTTCGATGAAGTTAGTTCCATCCCTTCTCTCCAGAAATAAACACCTAACTTTGCGCCATTTGAAATAATTCATCAAGGACTGAATCAATTTTGATGATTTTAGTATCAAATTAAAGAGCAGACTTTTGGCTATCAAATGATATTAATTTTATATAAATTGGTTCAGAATTAATGAAGTTATGGCCAAAAAATCATTTATAATGACATTTACTATGGAGAAATTTTCAGTGGTTTTTTGCCCATGTTCATCAATTTTGAACCAATTTAAATAAAATTTAATTTCACTCGGATAGCCAAAAGTCTGCTCTTTAATTTGATATCAAAATCATTGAAATCGATTCCGTCATTGATGAGTTATTTTAAACGGCGACAAGTTGGTCGATCCCTTCCCATCCATTTTACAATTTCCACCACCATTAATTCATATAAATAGTTCCTCGACTGGGATCCGGCTCAATTCGAGGGGATCAACCGTACGATTGTGCCATATCAACAAATTTGGGTGCCTGACACTGTGCTCTACAATTCGGAGCAAATGGATCGACGCGGGACGGAGGCATTGATGAATGCCATTGTGGAGACCGGACATTGGAGGGTGAATTTTAGGGTTGCTCAAAAGCGTTTTAAACCAGGATTTTTGTAAAATTTGGTTTTTGGGTTTAAAAAAAGTTCGGTTTTCGGTTTTAAACCAAAAAGTTCGGTTTTAGGTTTTAAACCAGAAAGTTCGGTTTTCGGTTTTAAACCAGAAAGTTCGGTTTTCGATTTTAAAATGAAAGTTCGGTTTTCGGTTTTAAACCAGAAAGTTCGGTTTTCGGTTTTAAACCAAAAATTTCGGTTTTCGGTTTTAAACCAAAAATTTCGGTTTTCGGTTTTAAACCAAAAATTTCGATTTTCAGATTCGTAAAAATTCGGTTCCGATTTCTAATATTTTCGATTTTAAAGAGCAAAAATTTCCAATTATTGGTTTTAAATTGTATCAATTTTTTGAAAAACACTGGTTAATTTGAGAATGCAGATATGTTCTATAGATGTTTATGCATTTTAAAATGACTTCTAATTAATCGGAAACTGGTTTTAAACCCTACAAAACTTATAGTTCTCATCGATGCGCATCGAATGGTATATAAAATGTCAGGTTTTGGCCAAAATTTAAGGTATATAATTTGTCATGGTTTAGCCAAAATTAAAGGTTTTAAACCGTTTAAACTATCTCAAGTTTTTGGTTTTAAACCACTTTAATTTTTGGCCAAAACTTAACATTTTATATACCAATCGATGCGTTTCGATGAGATCTACAAATTGGTATAAGGTTTGTATAGTCTAAAACCGGTTTCTGATTTATTAGAATTCAAAAACTATATTTAATGCAAAAAAAGACATTTTTGATGCAAAAATAAACTTTTTTAAATGCAAATGTTTTTATACATAATTTATGGGAATTTTTTTGTAGGGAGATGGCCAAGGTGCAGCCGTCCAATTAATGTTTCCGGCAATCTACAAACTCAGTTGCCGAATGAATGTGTAAGTTTCTGATTAAAATTGAGGACTGACTGCTCGAGAACATAATTTAAAAGAAAAGTTTTTTTATTAAATTGCTACATTTTCACTTCAATTACGGTATCTCCGACAAAGGAAAATTGGAGGGAAAGAGTGAATCAAAGGAAAAGAGGCTAGGAGTAGCCTTCAACTACCATATTCCAATTTTTAAGCCAAAACTTTTGATTGGGCTGCTGGCCAATTTGCTTCATTTGTCGATCATTTTGAAGGGCAGAAAATTGTTAATCAAATGATTTAAATAACTTAAGTTAAATTTTTTATATTTTTACTAAAAAATAAGCAAAAAAATTTAATTAACCACCAATTTTACTCGAGCAGCCCTCCTCTTTTATCCATTAATTTTAATCAAATTTCCATCCCATTTCCAGCCGATTCTTTCCCTACGATCAGCAAGTTTATTCATTTTCAAAATTCCAAGCCAAAATTTCCCAAAAATATTCCCATAGAACTGCAGTTTCATCATTTCCTCCTGGACCCATGACAGTTCCACAATTGACTACCATTTTGCGAGGCCCACCGTAAATTTGCTCAATTTTGCTCAAAATGATGAATGGACCGTGATCAGTTTCGAATTTGAACGGGTCCAGGTGTGTACTATTAAATTTCGTATAATATTTAAATTGTCAAAAAAATGAAAATGTAGAAAAAAGTATTGAAAATATCGATTATAATTCGGACATTTTTTTATTAAATTAAAAATTTGAAAAATTACATATATTTTTAATTCCTTCCAATTATTTTTACAGCAACATTTCAAATGTTGCCCACATCCATGGACAATGCTCTATGCCCATTTGGTATGTCAAAATTCTGATATTATTAACTTGTCGTCGTTTAAAATAATAACTCATCATTGTGTGAACCAATTTTGATGTTTTTCTATTATCAAATTAATGGGTAGAATATAAATTAATTTTATTTAAATTAATTCAGAATGTGTTCAAAAAAACCAGTGAATATTTGGCTAATCAATAGTAAAGGCCATTTTGAATTAGGTATAACTTGATCAATTCTGAAAAAAATTTAAATAAAATTATTTTTATTGAATAGCCAGAAGTCCGCTCTTAAATTTGATAACAAGATTCATTAAAATTTGTTCAATATTTGATGAGTTAATAAATGGCGACAAATTGAGCTGCTCCTCCACTTTTCCATCTTAAATAATAAAATAATTCTTTATCCTCCTCCGAAAAGGTGATTCGACGCAAACCACTCTACTATGTTGGTTCGTTTTTCATCCTTTTTCCCTTAATCTTCTTTTCCTTACTATATTTTCCAGTTAATTTGGTGCTTCCAACTTCAATTATTACCATCGGTTTGAATTTGAAGATTTAAAACCGCATTTCCATGATTCCATTCTATTCAGTGGCGGTCACCGGTTTCTTCACACCTTCTTCCAGTTCCAGTGAACGCGATGAAAAATTATATTTGGGCATCAATACGGTAAAAATTCCGAAATAAAGTGATTAAATACCGCCAATTGAGTACTTAGCCAATTCTTTTGGCCATATCTCGAGAAGGAAGCAACCAATTCAGGAAGGCGATATGCCATTTGAAAGCCCTAAATGTCCTCTAAAAAGTGGCCAATTCTAATTTGTTTCTTAAATGTTACATTTTGTAAAATTAGCTGTTTTTCCTCCAACAAATAAATTCGGGTTTATTCCATTCAAAGACATGTAACTTTTTTAAAAGCCTGGATTTTATTAATTTAAAGTGGCCAAATTGTAGAGGACACTCTGGGCTTTCCAATGATATATCGCCTTCCTGAATTGGCTATTGCCTCCTTAAAATATGGCCATAAACCATAGCCAATTTCTTTTCTCTGCTCAACATTTCAAAAATATTGATTTTCCCATCAAAATATTGATTTTCTAAAAAAATATTGATTTTCTCAAAAAAATTGATTTTTTCTCAAAAATATTGATTTTCTCAAAAAATATTGATTTTTTTTCTCAAAAATGTTGATTTTTTCTCATAAAAATTGATATTCTCAAAAAAATATTGATTTTTTCTCAAAAAATATTGATTCTCCCATCAAAATATTGATTTTTTCCTTCCCAGTTGATGACAATGATGCTAATGTTGTTGATGGTGACCAATCAAATGCCGAACACATCCAACTATGTCCCACTGATGTCCTGGTACTATATGGGCATCATCGGGACTTGCGTTTTGGGCACTTTGTTGGCCACCGTTGTCCTCTTCCTGCATGCCCGCAAAATTCAATGCCGCCCATTGCCGCGCACCCTTCTTCGGCATTTTATGCTTCGACCTTGGCTTTGGGCCATTGTGCTGGAGCCGCCGGCCAATTTGAAGGAACTTTGGATGGAATATGGCCTTTTGAAGCAATCACCCGGAAGAGGCGAAGGGAAGGAAAAGGAGGAGGAGGCAAGTAAAGATAAGGAAATCCAACTTGACGCGATCGCTTATAACTAATTTAGGAATGAACCAATTTTGATGTTTTTGGTATCAAATTAAAGAGCAGACTTTTGGCTATCCAATGAAATTAATTTTATTTAAATTGGTTCAAAATTGATGAAGTTGTGCCTAAAAAATCATTCAAAATGATCTCTATTATGGATTAGCCAAATTTTCAGTGGTTTTTTGGGCACAATTTCATCATTTCTGAACCAATTTTAATAAAATTAATTTCATTGGATAGCCAAAAGTCTGCTCTTTAATTTGATATCAAAAATCATCAATATTGGTTTAGTCCTTGATGAATTATTTTAAAAGGCGTTAAGTTGGCTGGAAACAAGTTTGGAACAGTAGAAAATGCTCGAATTTATGCAATTTACTTATGAATTTCAGCCACCCCACTCTTTTGGCCAACTCCTCCAACAAGGCCTTCCCCATCATCATCGAAGATTGAGTCATCGCGAGGATTTGCGCCATGAACGCCGATTGGCATCGGCCACTCAGCGATTGGCAAAGATGGCAAGTCGGACGGTGGGAAGGGAAAGGCGAAGACGGGAAACCATCGTGGAGGCAGCCGATTTCCTTGCAAAAGTGAGCTCCGATTAATTAAATATTTTTTAAATATTTTTAAAGGGCGTATTCGGCAATCGCAAACGTGAATTGCACCAAATGCAAAGGCGAATTTCATTGGGCGTAGCTGGGGCTGGAGCAGCAGATGCCCAATTGGTGAAAAGGCAGAAAATGATGCGAAGGTAAGGGAGACAGGGAACGACCATCTTTTCGATCCATATTGATGAAGGAGTTTGTTGTACGAGGTAATGAGGGTGATGATGATTGATGAATAGGAAGAAGATGATGAGAATGATGATGTTGAATAGGAAGAAGATGATGAGGATGATGATGTTGAACAGGAAGATAATGATAAGTATGATAAATAGGAAGAAGATGATGAAGAAAATGTTGAGGAAGATAATGATATGATGAAGAAGATGTTGAGGAAGATAATGATATGATGAAGAAAATGTTGAGGAAGATAATGATATGATGAAGAAAATGTTGAGGAGGAAGATAATGATATGATGAAGAAAATGTTGAGGAAGATAATGATATGATGAAGAAAATGTTGAGGAAGATAATGATATGATGAAGAAGATGTTGAGGAAGATAATGATATGATGAAGAAAATGTTGAGGAAGATAATGATATGATGAAGAAGATGTTGAGGAAGATAATGATATGATGAAGAAAATGTTGAGGAAGATAATGATATGATGAAGAAAATGTTGAGGAAGATAATGATATGATGAAGAAAATGTTGAGGAAGATAATGATATGATGAAGAAAATGTTGAGGAAGATAATGATATGATGAAGAAGATGTTGAGGAAGATAAT
Source organism: Pratylenchus scribneri (assembly GCA_030063045.1). Lineage (NCBI taxonomy): Eukaryota > Metazoa > Nematoda > Chromadorea > Rhabditida > Pratylenchidae > Pratylenchus > Pratylenchus scribneri. The sequence goes on from JAQSEB010000071.1 coordinate 685,200, forward strand.
GATATGATGAAGAAAATGTTGAGGAAGATAATGATATGATGAAGAAAATGTTGAGGAAGATAATGATATGATGAAGAAAATGTTGAGGAAGATAATGATATGATGAAGAAAATGTTGAGGAAGATAATGATATGATGAAGAAAATGTTGAGGAAGATAATGATATGATGAAGAAAATGTTGAGGAAGATAATGATATGATGAAGAAAATGTTGAGGAAGATAATGATATGATGAAGAAAATGTTGAGGAAGATAATGATATGATGAAGAAAATGTTGAGGAAGATAATGATATGATGAAGAAGATGTTGAGGAAGATAATGATATGATGAAGAAAATGTTGAGGAAGATAATGATATGATGAAGAAAATGTTGAGGAAGATAATGATATGATGAAGAAAATGTTGAGGAAGATAATGATATGATGAAGAAAATGTTGAGGAAGATAATGATATGATGAAGAAAATGTTGAGGAGGAAGATAATGATATGATGAAGAAAATGTTGAGGAAGATAATGATATGATGAAGAAAATGTTGAGGAGGAAGATAATGATATGATGAAGAAAATGTTGAGGAGGAAGATAATGATATGATGAAGAAAATGTTGAGGAAGATAATGATATGATGAAGAAAATGTTGAGGAAGATAATGATATGATGAAGAAAATGTTGAGGAGGAAGATAATGATATGATGAAGAAAATGTTGAGGAAGATAATGATATGATGAAGAAAATGTTGAGGAAGATAATGATATGATGAAGAAAATGTTGAGGAGGAAGATAATGATATGATGAAGAAAATGTTGAGGAAGATAATGATATGATGAAGAAAATGTTGAGGAGGAAGATAATGATATGATGAAGAAAATGTTGAGGAAGATAATGATATGATGAAGAAAATGTTGAGGAAGATAATGATATGATGAAGAAAATGTTGAGGAGGAAGATAATGATATGATGAAGAAAATGTTGAGGAAGATAATGATATGATGAAGAAAATGTTGAGGAGGAAGATAATGATATGATGAAGAAAATGTTGAGGAAGATAATGATATGATGAAGAAAATGTTGAGGAGGAAGATAATGATATGATGAAGAAAATGTTGAGGAAGATAATGATATGATGAAGAAAATGTTGAGGAGGAAGATAATGATATGATGAAGAAAATGTTGAGGAAGATAATGATATGATGAAGAAAATGTTGAGGAAGATAATGATATGATGAAGAAAATGTTGAGGAAGATAATGATATGATGAAGAAAATGTTGAGGAGGAAGATAATGATATGATGAAGAAAATGTTGAGGAAGATAATGATATGATGAAGAAAATGTTGAGGAAGATAATGATATGATGAAGAAAATGTTGAGGAAGATAATGATATGATGAAGAAAATGTTGAGGAAGATAATGATATGATGAAGAAAATGTTGAGGAGGAAGATAATGATATGATGAAGAAAATGTTGAGGAAGATAATGATATGATGAAGAAAATGTTGAGGAGGAAGATAATGATATGATGAAGAAAATGTTGAGGAAGATAATGATATGATGAAGAAAATGTTGAGGAAGATAATGATATGATGAAGAAAATGTTGAGGAAGATAATGATATGATGAAGAAAATGTTGAGGAAGATAATGATATGATGAAGAAAATGTTGAGGAAGATAATGATATGATGAAGAAAATGTTGAGGAGGAAGATAATGATATGATGAAGAAAATGTTGAGGAAGATAATGATATGATGAAGAAAATGTTGAGGAAGATAATGATATGATGAAGAAAATGTTGAGGAGGAAGATAATGATATGATGAAGAAAATGTTGAGGAAGATAATGATATGATGAAGAAAATGTTGAGGAAGATAATGATATGATGAAGAAAATGTTGAGGAAGATAATGATATGATGAAGAAAATGTTGAGGAAGATAATGATATGATGAAGAAAATGTTGAGGAAGATAATGATATGATGAAGAAAATGTTGAGGAGGAAGATAATGATATGATGAAGAAAATGTTGAGGAAGATAATGATATGATGAAGAAAATGTTGAGGAAGATAATGATATGATGAAGAAAATGTTGAGGAAGATAATGATATGATGAAGAAAATGTTGAGGAAGATAATGATATGATGAAGAAAATGTTGAGGAAGATAATGATATGATGAAGAAAATGTTGAGGAAGATAATGATATGATGAAGAAAATGTTGAGGAAGATAATGATATGATGAAGAAAATGTTGAGGAAGATAATGATATGATGAAGAAAATGTTGAGGAAGATAATGATATGATGAAGAAAATGTTGAGGAAGATAATGATATGATGAAGAAAATGTTGAGGAGGAAGATAATGATATGATGAAGAAAATGTTGAGGAAGATAATGATATGATGAAGAAAATGTTGAGGAGGAAGATAATGATATGATGAAGAAAATGTTGAGGAGGAAGATAATGATATGATGAAGAAAATGTTGAGGAAGATAATGATATGATGAAGAAAATGTTGAGGAAGATAATGATATGATGAAGAAAATGTTGAGGAGGAAGATAATGATATGATGAAGAAAATGTTGAGGAAGATAATGATATGATGAAGAAAATGTTGAGGAGGAAGATAATGATATGATGAAGAAAATGTTGAGGAAGATAATGATATGATGAAGAAAATGTTGAGGAAGATAATGATATGATGAAGAAAATGTTGAGGAAGATAATGATATGATGAAGAAAATGTTGAGGAAGATAATGATATGATGAAGAAAATGTTGAGGAAGATAATGATATGATGAAGAAAATGTTGAGGAAGATAATGATATGATGAAGAAAATGTTGAGGAAGATAATGATATGATGAAGAAAATGTTGAGGAAGATAATGATATGATGAAGAAAATGTTGAGGAAGATAATGATATGATGAAGAAGATGTTGAGGAAGATAATGATATGATGAAGAAAATGTTGAGGAAGATAATGATATGATGAAGAAAATGTTGAGGAGGAAGATAATGATATGATGAAGAAAATGTTGAGGAAGATAATGATATGATGAAGAAGATGTTGAGGAAGATAATGATATGATGAAGAAAATGTTGAGGAGGAAGATAATGATATGATGAAGAAAATGTTGAGGAAGATAATGATATGATGAAGAAGATGTTGAGGAAGATAATGATATGATGAAGAAAATGTTGAGGAGGAAGATAATGATATGATGAAGAAAATGTTGAGGAAGATAATGATATGATGAAGAAGATGTTGAGGAAGATAATGATATGATGAAGAAGATGTTGAGGAAGATAATGATATGATGAAGAAAATGTTGAGGAAGATAATGATATGATGAAGAAGATGTTGAGGAAGATAATGATATGATGAAGAAAATGTTGAGGAGGAAGATAATGATATGATGAAGAAAATGTTGAGGAAGATAATGATATGATGAAGAAGATGTTGAGGAAGATAATGATATGATGAAGAAAATGTTGAGGAAGATAATGATATGATGAAGAAAATGTTGAGGAAGATAATGATATGATGAAGAAAATGTTGAGGAAGATAATGATATGATGAAGAAAATGTTGAGGAAGATAATGATATGATGAAGAAAATGTTGAGGAAGATAATGATATGATGAAGAAAATGTTGAGGAAGATAATGATATGATGAAGAAAATGTTGAGGAGGAAGATAATGATATGATGAAGAAAATGTTGAGGAGGAAGATAATGATATGATGAAGAAAATGTTGAGGAAGATAATGATATGATGAAGAAAATGTTGAGGAAGATAATGATATGATGAAGAAAATGTTGAGGAAGATAATGATATGATGAAGAAGATGTTGAGGAAGATAATGATATGATGAAGAAAATGTTGAGGAAGATAATGATATGATGAAGAAAATGTTGAGGAAGATAATGATATGATGAAGAAAATGTTGAGGAAGATAATGATATGATGAAGAAAATGTTGAGGAGGAAGATAATGATATGATGAAGAAAATGTTGAGGAGGAAGATAATGATATGATGAAGAAAATGTTGAGGAAGATAATGATATGATGAAGAAAATGTTGAGGAAGATAATGATATGATGAAGAAAATGTTGAGGAAGATAATGATATGATGAAGAAGATGTTGAGGAAGATAATGATATGATGAAGAAAATGTTGAGGAAGATAATGATATGATGAAGAAATGTTGAGGAAGATAATGATATGATGAAGAAAATGTTGAGGAAGATAATGATATGATGAAGAAAATGTTGAGGAGGAAGATAATGATATGATGAAGAAAATGTTGAGGAAGATAATGATATGATGAAGAAAATGTTGAGGAAGATAATGATATGATGAAGAAAATGTTGAGGAAGATAATGATATGATGAAGAAGATGTTGAGGAAGATAATGATATGATGAAGAAAATGTTTAGGAAGATAATGATATGATGAAGAAGATGATGAGGATGATGAAGAAGATAATGAAAAGAATGATGAAGAAGATGAGGAGGAAAAAAGGATGATGAATAGGAAGAAGATGATGGAAGAAGATAATGAGGAAGATAATGGTTGATGATGAAGAAGATCCTCCTTTCATCTTCTACTTCTTCATCATCATCATCCGCATTCCTCCTTTCCCGCGTAGGGGACAAACTCAATTAGTAACCTATATTGTTAAGATGTGCCCTGGAATGGGAATATTTGGCCAATTGTGTGGATCGATGCTTGCTCGCCTTTTTTGGCTGTTTGACCGCATTCTTCTTCTCCTTGCTGGCATTCTATGAACGATGGAATGAGTTGAGATTGAAAATGGACATGAGCGGTGGCAATGCCTATGGAAATAATTCAGAATAATCAAAAAATTCATTAAAAATTCAAATTTTATTCCAAAATTATTTCCAAATTATCCCAAAATTATTCATTCATTCAAAATTGTTTTCCTTCCATCTATTGTTCTTTTTCGCCTCCTCCGTTTTCCATCTCTTCCCATTCCCATACTGCTGCTCAAACTGCCGTCCATTCCGCCGCCGGCATAATTTGGTTCACCGCCAATTTGTTGGAAGAATGGCGCATTCAAATTGCGCGTTTCCTATTTTTTGAATAAATAAATAAATGTTTTTGCTTAAATTATTGATCAGAAATAAGGTAAATTGAGCACCTAGACCTTTCTTTTGGCCATATCTGGAGAAGGAAGCAACCAATTTAGGAAGGCGATATGCCATTTGAAAGCCCTAAATGTCCTCTAAAAAGTGGCAAATCTAATTGTTTTTGAAATGTTAAAATAATTTGTAAAATTGGCGGCTTTTCCTCTAACCACAAATATTCGGGTTTATTCCACTCATAGACATGTAACTTTTCAAAATCCTAGATTTTATAATATTTAATATGGCCATTTTGTAGAGGACACTTTAGGCTTTCCAATGGTATATTGCCTTCCTAAATTGGTAATTATCTCGTTGAGCTATGGGCCAAAAATGGCGAGGTACCCAATCGTCCCCTCTCCATTATAAATTCACCTGAATTCGTTGGGGATTCGTGAATTTATCGCCGCGGAAATTTGGCAAAAATCCAATTTCCTGTTCGCCTCCTCCTCCTCCGCCAGCAGCTTCACTCAATGACGGGGTCGACCAATAACTTGCCGTTGGACTGCCCGGCAATGGACCGCCTCTTCCTATTTTTATTTGGGAATAAACAAAAGATCAAATTAATTTACCCTTTTTAAATTAGGCCATATAATTATAAAATTATTAGGGCTTATTTTATTGTTAGGTTTAAGATTAGAGAGAGGGTTAATTTAAGGCTGACTGTGAGCTTATTTGGTAGAATATGGTAAAAAAAAGATTCTCATTGATTTGGCCAAGATTTATGGCCCAAAAAAGCTAATTATTCAAAGTGAAAAATCTTGGTTAAATTATTTCAGTTTTGTGGGTATGTAAATTAATTTTCATATGTCATCCCTAATTTTTATATGAGAAAAGGCGAAATTTATCATGTTTCATAAGATTAGATGTATAGGGTGAAATTATAACCAGAACTTATTAGGAGGAAAAAGAATTAAAATGGATTGCAACATATTTGGCCTTGTTTCATGCCTCTAAAAATGCCAATTTTTTGACACAAAATTTTATGGGTAAATTCAATGATTTTAAAAGGACAAATTAATTGCTTTCCCTCCTTTTTATGTGGGGAAAATTGAAATTGGATAGACATAAATTTGAATATGGGGAAGGAGAAAACACGCTCACTTTGCTGCTGCTGTTGGAACATTGGATTGCTAAAGACACCAGCTTGCCAACTGTTGCGATCATTTTGACGTAGATCATCAGCAGCAAGAGGAATGCTGGAAATTTTCCAAATATTCAAAAAAACTGGGATTTGAGTATTTTCGGGTTTGGGTCCCCTTTTTTTCTTGAAGAGGGAAAAATAATTGAAAATTGAAGGATCCCCCTTCGAGTGATATTCTTAAGGCTAATAAGGAATATATGACATGGTTTTTATCCCACCTATCCGTAACCTATCCCAGAATGACCCTAACCCTAATTCTGATGACACAAAGAGGGAACCTTCACTTTGTCTTTCTTCAAAGAAAAAAGCGAATCCAAACCCGATAAGGGGATTTGCCTTTTAGCACTTACTTTGGACCTTGCGAGGAAACACCGGCAGGGATTTGTGGGACAAGCGGAGGTTGCGGAGGAATTTGGGGCTGAGGAGCGTTTGGAATGGGGAATTGGCCAGCCGGTGGACAACAACAAAAACAGCAGTCAACACGCATTGAAATTGGCGGAGGAGGACACGGTGGAAATTGCCATTGTTGAAAGGCAGAGGATGGATCGGAAGTGCGCCAAGGCATCAGCTGGGGTAGTGGTTGAAATTGGGCCAAAATCTCCGATAAAGTAAGGAGGGCAAAGACAAAAATGATGATGGGCATATTCAGCATTTTTAATTTGAAGAATAAATTTGTCAAAAACTTTTCTTCCCGCAAAAATCTTTTCGAGGCCATATAAATATAACTAATCCATAACAAAATGTGAGTACTTAAGAACCAGCAGCAGGTTTGGAAAAAATTTTCAAGATTCTTATTTTATTTAGTATTTTGTAAAACGATGAAATTACATGATTTTTGGTGATTTTAGGGTTTACCAATTTTGGGGGTAACTTAATAAGGTAATTTTGAGGGTGAAAAAATCTGCTGGATTATACGTAAGTACCAAAATGTGTTGTGCTTAGGTTTAATTTTAGATCAAGGCAGGGGTGCCATAAATAATACCAGATTTTTCGGGCACGCGCCCGATTTTTGATGCCACTGCCAGATTTTTTCCAGATTTTTGTTTATGCCAGATTTTTGCCAGTTTTTTCAAAATTTGCCAGTTTTTTGCCAATTTTTTAATTTTTATTAATAGTAGGCAAAATTTTTTGCTGCGTGGCCATTTTTGACTTAAATTTTTCGCTGCGCCGCCATTTTTGGTTAAATTTTTTCCCTACGGGGCTATTTTTGGATAAAATTTTACTTTACCTGAGTTTTTGCTGCAAGGCTATTTTTGTTTAATTTTTCTTGGGCGCTTATGTTATCTTTACTTCACAGCCCAAATTGCTCAAACAAGTCAAGTCTTTAAAATCCTTTTTTTACTTTTACACGTTTTTAAGCATGCCAGATTTTTGCCCGATTTTTAAAAATTTCTGCCCGATTTCTGCCAGATTTTTAGACTCAAATGCCAGATTTTTGAGTTTTGGAGATGGCACCCCTGGATCAAGGCTTATTAGTTCACGGAATATCGGAGTCAAAGAAGTATGTGTGATTTGGCCAAATTTATGGCTTCAAAAATGATCATTTTCAGGGCGAAAAGTTTTCGGCAAATTAAATAGTATCCCTTTTTTCATTATGCATTGTGGCGTAATTGTTGAAATTGAGAGGAGGTAAAGAATGAGAGAGGCCAAATGCGCATAACAGAAGGGGATGATGATGGCCCTTTGGCCTAGGCAGGCCACAAAACAAATACAGGAAGAAGGGGAAAGATGGCTATAAGAAGGGAGGGCAATGGGAAATGATCAAAGGGGTCCGGCTGGAATTTTTTCCGCTAATTCCTTTCCGCATTTTGCTCAAGCCCTAAAAATTAATCGGATAATGTGAGTCGTCTTAATTATTTGGCCGTCATCGTAAGTAAAGAAAACAAAGCAAAAAAAGTATCAAAAGAAGAATTTTTGGACAATTGGAATTAGATTGGATAGTATTGATGACGAAGAGTATAATAATGCTAAAATAATTAAAATGGTTTAAGGAGAAAACTTCTGAATAACTTTTCAGCAATTTCAGTGTTTTTCGGCATATTAAATATTCAATTTATTTATTTATTGCGGATAAAATGGAATACAATAAAAAATTGAGATGAGGAGGAATGTGCATGGAAAGTCAAAAATGAATGTTCGCTGGGATTTAATTAAATGAATGAATGTCAATGAATGAATTTTTTGAGGGTCAAAATTCCGTGGACATTGGCTTCCCACCGCCGCTGCCAATGGCAATTTTACTTCTGGCCGACCATCCTTCCCGGCCATTTTCATTCCTTTCATCCATCTTCCGGTGTTGTTCCCTTCCAATTCCAATGTTTGGCGTTGATGCCGATGTCCTCACGGGAATCAATGTTGGCCCTGAAATTATGAAATTTTTATTGGCATTTTAAAAAGAAGGTAAATGGAGTGTTTTTACCGGGATATAGAAATGTAAATTTTACTAGTTTCTTTTAAAATGCATTACAAAAATCAGAAAAATTCTAAAAATTGAAAATTTTAAAACATTCAAAATTAGAAAAAAATTCTAAATTTTAAAAAATTCAAAATTAAAAAAAATTCTAATAAATTTTAAAAAATTCAAAATTAAAAAAAAACTAAAATTCAAAATTTTAATTCAAAATTAGAAAAAAAAATTCTAAAATTCAAAATTTTAAAAAATTCAAAATTAGAGAAAAAAATTCTAAAATTCAAAATTTTAAAAATTCAAGAAAAAATTTTAAGGACTTTGAATATTTAATTAAATGCAAAAAAATCTCAATTTATTATGAAAGAGGAAGTAAAAAAATTCTATATTCTAAATTAGAAAAATATTCAAATTTTTAAAAATTTCAAAATTTTCAAAAATTCTAAATTTTAAAAATTCTAAATATTCAAAAAATTTTTATTGACTTTGAACATTAATTAAATGCAAAAAAAAAATTCTTAATTTATCAAGAAAGTTGAAAGATGAGGATTTTTCTATATGGAAAAATTTGGATTAGAATTTTTAAAAATTTCTCATTTTTTATCAAATTATAAAAAGAGCTGTGGTAAATATTTGCTGGCAAAGATTTTTTAACGAATTATAAAAAGGAGCTAATAGATATTTATTGTAAAATTTATCCGGTTTTTTCACCATGTTTTTATTTTTTAAAATTTCGGACCTGGTGATGGTCCATTTCCGCCGGAATCTGTCGGATTCGGAGGTGGAAGCGGCTCTCTGGGTGCATATCGCCGGGATGGACGCCGGAAAACGTGTCCACCTGCTGCCGGCCTTTCCGCTGATTCAGCGCGTTGTCGTTGATGTTGTTGTGGATGGCCAATTGTTGGCGTATTCCCCTTTCGTTGGATTGTTTCATACTCGGTTCGGCCTCTGCAAAAAAGTGAATGTATTTTTAATTTAAGCTTATAATATGTATTTAAAATTCATTAAAGATAAATTTGCCTAGAGCTTATGAGGTAGGATTAATCCAATTTTGCAAAGAAAAAATCCAAAAAGATAAAATTTTGTTATTATTTCAGGTTAGAGTTTATTGTTAAGTTTAGGAGCATGTAGGGAAAATAGGTAAGTCAAAAATTTTTCTTATGTATATTCCCCCCCCCCCCCCCCCTCTATTAGACTCCCTTTGAAAAAAAATACATGTCAAAAATAAATAAATATTTGGTGAATTTAAGTCGAAATAAGCCTTTTATCCTAAAAAAAAAAATTAGAAAAGTCCCCAACTCGTGGGTCTTCGAAATTTGTAGCCTCCCTCCCTATTTGAAGTACACCATCCCGAGAGGCTCTTTGAAATTTAATGGCCCAGTGCTCAGAGGCTTACTATTATAGAAAATATGGTATTTTTCGAATTAATTTTGAAGGTTTTTTGTTGTAGGGATTTTGTCCGAAGCTATTTCTGTCCAAAAAGACTTATTTTATTAACATTTTTTTACAATTTCTCCCATCCCAACAAATCATCCCACCTGTATCTGAATGTGCTGCCCAGCCGTAGCAATGATGGCAGCACTCGCCGCTGCTGTTGCGGGGGCCGCAGGTATTTTAGCCGGAAAAATGTGTGAAATTCGATGGCACATTTCCAAAGATGTTTTGCCGCCCGACTGGAGGACAGATGGAAGAGGAAAGTGTGCAATTGGACAAGTTGGCCACCCTTTTGTTGTTGTTGATGTTGGGTTGGCAAATCCTCCTCAACAACCAGCGAAAGGCGGCGACCCCGGAAGTCGAGGCGTTGAATTTTTTCCCAAAGGAAAAGGCCTAAATAAAGTAAAATTGGTTTTAGTTTTGGTTATTTTAGGGCTGGGATTTTTATTAATATCAATATTTATGAATATTTTCCTAATTCTTACCATCAATATTGATTCATCAATATTTCGGAATTTTTGGCCATTTTCGTCAATATTTTAAGATTTTGAAGAATTTTATTAAATTTTTAAGAAAAAAATTGATTTTTTTTTAAATTTTTGGCATTTTTTAGAAAATGATTGTACTTTTTGTAAAAATTTGAAAATTTTTTGTAAAAATTTTCGCATTTGTCTCTAGAAAATTGCATTTTTGGAAATGAAATGAAATTTAATATTTTTAGAATAAAAATTTGAATAATTAGTGATATGGAACCTTTTGCATAGGTTTACCTATTCTAAATCAAAATAATTAAAAAAATCAAACATTCAGAGCAACTACGGACAAAATGGCATCAAAAATAATGGTTTGCATCAGAAATAGTTTTCAAATTGAGCAGGTTAATTTTTTCAGAATTTGAATTTTTTAACCAAATAAAAATAAATTTAAAAAACATTGAACAATGGGGAATATGTGGGACCTAACAAAAATTTTGAAAAACCAATTTAATAAGTTTATTTTTGTTCAACTATTAAAATGTAGATTTTAACAAATTTAGGACGACTAAAAATGATGAAGCAACTGCCAGCGCAGATCTTAAGTGTGTCAATTAGCCTGAAAATTGCTATCAAATTCACCAGGTTTTTAGGAATTAAGCAAAATTCAAATGAAATTATTTAGAAAACCAACTCAACGCTGATCTACTGCAGCAATAATTCTCAACGGACAATGTCAAAAAACAACGAGGTTATTTACTAAAATAAATACTTTCAAGTAAATCCAATAACCCTAATAAGATGATTTTGTTAGTTATCTAAATCGATTTGAAAATGACATTATAAATTAAATCAAATAGTATTTCAGAAATGGCACAATGCGTTCCTTATGGCGAGCCGAAAATGGAATGTGAACACTGGGGGGCACTACTAAATCAATGGTTTTAACGGTTTGTAATCCATTTTTAAATGAACTAAAATTGTCAATTCACAGAATATTTGAAATTGAGATCTGGCCAATGACATGAAAGTGCGCAATCCAAAATGCCCCTATGGAAACTGCAAAAAACAAAAGATCTTGGCGTTCAGTACAAGGTAATATTCAAAAATTAATCTACGACATAAATTATCTTATTAGGAATATGTGGCTGTTTAATTGCCAGAATGATCGATGCAAGTTGAATCAAAAGAATATGGAAAATGGTGACTCCAAAATGCTGATTTAATATTATTGGTTGAGGTAAATGTACCTTCTCGTTAAAAATTTTTAAATTCTTAAATTGATTCATTTATATAACAAATTAAAAATTCAATAATTTTTTGCTAAAATTTTTATATAGATAGGATTTTTGATCTGATCAGTTCGAGTTAATACAATTCGATTGAGCTCTAACACTGAATCTATTTAGATTTGAAGAAAATTGTACCAAATTGAATCAGCGAATTTTATAAACTTAAGAAAATTAAAAGATTCTAGTAGTCCGATGCTGAGCCGGGCCTGGAAAAACTCGGCTTTTTTGGTATTTTTTATGAGCCGGAACCCGGCATATTTTAGAACTCAACCGGACCGCCGGCCTGATAATTTTTTCCTAATTTTCCAAAAACTGGCTTTTTTGCTGGTCCAGGGTAGTTTTTTCTGAAAAAAACCGGAACGGGCCCGGAAATTTTTAAAAACCGGACGCTAATTCTTAGTCCCTACTTTAGGTCGTTAACAAGAAAGTTTATCACAATTGTATAATAGTCATATTTTTCGATGAGCTAGGGGCAGTTCTATGATTTTCCATGGGGGGTGAGACAAAATAAGCTGCCCTAATGGGGTGCCCAAAATTTTTTCAGAACAAAGTATAAACTAATCGAATGAGGTTTTTCAGTTTTCAATCATTTTAAATTGCGACTTGCGAGCGTCGGGAAGAAGGGGAGCATTTTTTGATCTTTTATATTAAATATACTGAAGATTTAGATAAATTAATTTTTCCGAATAAAATTTTTGATTTTCTAATGTAATTGCAAAGGAAAAACATATTTTTCTCCCTACCACCATTGGCATCCGGGACACCTAGATTTTTCCTCTCTCATTAAACGCCATTGCAATGAGCTAAAATAGCACGAATCTTCTTAGTAGGAAGCGGATTTTTAAATCAAAAATCGCAAGATTGTTACTTTTTTAGATTTTTTATTAAATTTAAATAAGATTAATAAGATAATTTTTTTCCATTTTTTATAATGAAATTTTTCTTAAAAATTGCCAAAATAGTTAAAAATTTATCAAAAAATTGTTTCAAAAAAGAAAGAATCAAAAATATTATTTATGGGTTTTACCATGATCTTGAAGTCGATATAAAAAATGGTTCAAAACATATAAAATTCGCTCTCTAATTATAAGTTTCTTATAAAAAATTGTGATGACTATTTTCAATTAAACAGATAGGACTGGGTCTAGGATTTGGAGTATTGAAATCTTAAAAAGTTAATTGTGCAGGTGTAAAGAAAATTAAATTCCTGGTTTCTTGGTAATAATTAATATTCGCGACTTTTGAAAAGTAGCTGAGCAACATAGCGTTACTCCCCCAAACTTAGATTGATTCAGTTTTTAGAGCTCTTTCGAATGGTGGTACCAAACTCGCCCAGATTAGCCCAAAAATTCCTAAACTTATAAAGTCAAATCAAGAAATCAAAAAAGACGAGAGGGTACAAAATATTTGCTAACCTTATTGTAAACACAAGTTATATAATTAATTAAATCACACATTACGAAATGAATAAAATTTGCAAGATCTATATTTTATTTTATTTTATAATCTATAAGGTTACGAGTCTAAAAAACTAATTTTAAGAATGGATCTCATTTTCGGTATATATTTTATGTCCTCATTTTCCAATGGCTAAGAAAACGAGACAAAAAATAAATTTTGAAAATAAGTCTCATTCCCAGAATTTATTTTTTTATCTCATTTTTTTATGGATAAGAAAATGAGACAAAAAATAAATTTTGAAAATAAGTCTCATTCCCAGAATTCATTTTTTATCTCATTTTTTTATGGATAAGAAAATGAGACAAAAAATAAATTTTGCAAATAAGTCTCATTCCCAGAATTTATTTTTTATCTCATTTTTTTATGGATAAGAAAATGAGACAAAAAATAGATTTTGAAAATAAGTACTTATTTTCGGAATTTATTCTTTAACTCATTTTCTTATAAATTTCCACAAAATAAGTTAAAAAATAAGTGAGCAAATGACTGAAAAATTTTCACGATATTTTCAATATTAGGTCACATTTTTATAATATTCCCAAAATTGGCATTCGTCGAAATGGCGTCCTATAAAAAAAATGAGGATTCATTTTCAAAATATTCCCAGAATGAGAACCCTATTTTGTTAGTCCGGGTAAATGATTTTGATTTTATTTTTTCGATTGTGATCATAAATTTGAATATGAAGGGAATGAAAAAAAACACCCACTTTGCTGGAGAAGCGGATTGCTGAGGCCGCCATTTGGAGGAGGCCCAAATTGTGGGCCAATGCCCCTGTTAGAAAATGGGAAAATTGCAGTGCATATGAAATGGCGTATTTTTCCTAATATTAGCCCCTCTCTATTAGAAGTCCTCCCCTTCTCCACAATGAAGTTCTCTTTTGAGGAATTTTTAAGGAAAAAATTTTACAAAAAGTAAATTTTTTGCCTTCTTTAAAGTGCCTGAAAAATAGTCTCCCCTCTTTCTAGTAAAAGTCCTTTACTCTAATAATAGTCCCCTTTAGAGGATAGCGGAAAAATTCCCAGAGGCAATATTAGGAAAAATACGGTAACTTGGGAAAGAGTGACACAAACTTGACGCCCTCCATATCCATAGCGTTGATCATCCAAAGCGGTTGGGCTGGAAATTGGCCAAAACATTCATAAAGTATTGGGATTTGGATGCTTTTCGGCTTTGTATATCCGCTTTTTTGGTCAATTCTTGAAAAGTGAAGGGTCCCCCTATATGGGTCATCAGGATTAAGGTTAGGGTCATCGGTCATTAGGGGATAGGGGTTACCTGTGAGATTACATCCTATTCCCGAATGACCTCTAATGGCCCTAACCCTAATCCTGATGCCCAAAGAGAGGTCTCTTCTGTTCTCCCCTTCTCAACAAAAAGGGGATACAACAAAGCCGGCAAGTACCGGGGGATTTGCCTTTCTAACTCACTTTGGCCCCTGAGAACCAGCAATTTGGGGGACAAGCGGAGGTTGAGGTGGAATTTGAGGAATTTGAGGCTGAGGAGCGTTTGGAACGGGGAATTGGCCAGCCGGAGGAGGGCAACAACAAAAACAACAATCAACACGCATTGAAATTGGTGGCGGAGGACACGGTGGAAATTGCCATTGCTGAAAGGCATTGGAGGATGGATCAGCAGAAGTGCGCCAAGGCATCAGCTGGGGTAGTGGTTGGAATTGGGCCAAAACATCGAACAAAGGGAGGAGAAAAAAGGCAAAAATGATGATGAACAAATGCAGCATTTTTAATTTGAAGAATATTTAATTTACATAAATAAGAGATGAATTTGCGAAAAACTTTTCTTCCCGCAAATGAGGCCATATAAATATAACTAACCCATAACAAAATGTGAGTACTTAAGAACCAGCAGCAGGTTTGAAAAAAATTTCGAGATTCTTATTTTATTTAGTATTTTGTAAAACGATGAAATATAACATGATTTTAGGTGATTTTAGGGTTTGCCAATTTTGGGGGTAGGTAACTTAAGGTAATTTTGAGGGTGAAAAAATCTGCTGGGTTATACGTAAGTACCAAAATGTGTTGTGCTTAGGTTTAAGTTTAGATCAAGGCGTATTAGTTCACGGAATATCGGAGTCAAAGAAGTATGTGTGCTTTGGCCAAATTTAGGCTTCAAAAAAGCATTTTCAGGGCGAAAAGTTTTCGGCAAATTAAATAGTATCCTATTTTTATTATGAAGACATTGTGGCGTAATTGTTGAAATTGAGAGGAGGTAAAGAATGAGAGAGGCCAAATGCGCATAACAGAAGGGGATGATGATGGCCCTTTGGCCTAGGCAGGCCACAAAACAAATACAGGAAGAAGGGGAAAGATGGCTATAAGAAGGGAGGGCAATGGGAAATGATCAAAGGGGTCCGGCTGGAATTTTTTCCGCTAATTCCTTTCCGCATTTTGCTCAAGCCCTAAAAATTAATCGGATAATGTGAGTCGTCTTAATTATTTGGCCGTCATCGTAAGTAAAGAAAACAAAGCAAAAAAAGTATCAAAAGAAGAATTTTTGGACAATTGGAATTAGATTGGATAGTATTGATGACGAAGAGTATAATAATGCTAAAATAATTAAAATGGTTTAAGGAGAAAACTTCTGAATAACTTTTCAGCAATTTCAGTGTTTTTCGGCATATTAAATATTCAATTTATTTATTTATTGCGGATAAAATGGAATACAATAAAAAATTGAGATGAGGAGGAATGTGCATGGAAAGTCAAAAATGAATGTTCGCTGGGATTTAATTAAATGAATGAATGTCAATGAATGAATTTTTTGAGGGTCAAAATTCCGTGGACATTGGCTTCCCACCGCCGCTGCCAATGGCAATTTTACTTCTGGCCGACCATCCTTCCCGGCCATTTTCATTCCTTTCATCCATCTTCCGGTGTTGTTCCCTTCCAATTCCAATGTTTGGCGTTGATGCCGATGTCCTCACGGGAATCAATGTTGGCCCTGAAATTATGAAATTTTTATTGGCATTTTAAAAAGAAGGTAAATGGAGTGTTTTTACCGGGATATAGAAATGTAAATTTTACTAGTTTCTTTTAAAATGCATTACAAAAATCAGAAAAATTCTAAAAATTGAAAATTTTAAAACATTCAAAATTAGAAAAAAATTCTAAATTTTAAAAAATTCAAAATTAAAAAAAAATTCTAATAAATTTTAAAAAATTCAAAATTAAAAAAAAAACTAAAATTCAAAATTTTAATTCAAAATTAGAAAAAAAAATTCTAAAATTCAAAATTTTAAAAAATTCAAAATTAGAGAAAAAAATTCTAAAATTCAAAATTTTAAAAATTCAAGAAAAAATTTTAAGGACTTTGAATATTTAATTAAATGCAAAAAAATCTCAATTTATTATGAAAGAGGAAGTAAAAAAATTCTATATTCTAAATTAGAAAAATATTCAAATTTTTAAAAATTTCAAAATTTTCAAAAATTCTAAATTTTAAAAATTCTAAATATTCAAAAAATTTTTATTGACTTTGAACATTAATTAAATGCAAAAAAAAATTCTTAATTTATCAAGAAAGTTGAAAGATGAGGATTTTTCTATATGGAAAAATTTGGATTAGAATTTTTAAAAATTTCTCATTTTTTATCAAATTATAAAAAGAGCTGTGGTAAATATTTGCTGGCAAAGATTTTTTAACGAATTATAAAAAGGAGCTAATAGATATTTATTGTAAAATTTATCCGGTTTTTTCACCATGTTTTTATTTTTTAAAATTTCGGACCTGGTGATGGTCCATTTCCGCCGGAATCTGTCGGATTCGGAGGTGGAAGCGGCTCTCTGGGTGCATATCGCCGGGATGGTCGCCGGAAAACGTGTCCACCTGCTGCCGGCCTTTCCGCTGATTCAGCGCGTTGTCGTTGTTGTTGTTGTGGATGGCCAATTGTTGGCGTATTCCCCTTTCGTTGGATTGTTTCATACTCGGTTCGGCCTCTGCAAATGGGTGAATGTATTTTAATTTAAGCTTATAATATGTATTTAAAATTCATTAAAGATAAATTTGCCTAGAGCTTATGAGGTAGGGTTAATCCAATTTTGCAAAGAAAAAATCCAAAAAGATAAAATTTTGTTATTATTTCAGGTTAGAGTTTATTGTTAAGTTTAGGAGCATGTAGGGAAAATAGGTAAGTCAAAAATTTTTCTTATGTATATTCCCCCCCCCCCCTCTATTAGACTCCCTTTGAAAAAAAATACATGTCAAAAATAAATAAATATTTGGTGAATTTAAGTCGAAATAAGCCTTTTATCCTAAAAAAAAAATTAGAAAAGTCCCCAACTCGTGGGTCTTCGAAATTTGTAGCCTCCCTCCCTATTTGAAGTACACCATCCCGAGAGGCTCTTTGAAATTTAATGGCCCAGTGCTCAGAGGCTTACTAATATAGAAAATATGGTATTTTTCGAATTAATTTTGAAGGTTTTTTGTTGTAGGGATTTTGTCCGAAGCTATTTCTGTCCAAAAAGACTTATTTTATTAAAAATTTTTTACAATTTCTCCCATCCCAACAAATCCCACCTGTATCTGAATGTGCTGCCCAGCCGTAGCAATGATGGCAGCACTCGGCGTTGCTGTTGCGTTGGCCGCAGGTATTTTAGGCGGAAAAATGTGTGAAATTCGATGGCACATTTCCAAAGATGTTTGGCGGCCCGGCTGGAGGACAGATGGAAGAGGAAAGTGTGCAATTGGACAAGTTGGCCTCCCTTTTGTTGTTGATGTTGGGTTGGCAAATCCTCCTCCACAACCAGCGAAAGACGGCGACCCCGGAAGTCGAGGCGTTGAATTTTTTCCCAAAGGAAGAGGCCTAAAAATAAAATAAAATTGGTTTGATAATTGATATTAGGTTTTTTAGGGCTGGGATTTTTATTGATGTCAATGTTCATCAATATTTTGCCATTTTTTACCATCAATATTGATTCATCAATATTTCGGCATTTTTGGCCTTTGGCCATTGTCAATATTTTAAGATTTTGAAGAAATTTACTACTAAATTTTTAACAAAAAAATTGATTTTTTTTTGAAAAAATTTGGAAATTTTTTGTAAAAATTTTTCGAAAAATTTAATGATGTCTCTAGAAAATTGCATTTTTGAAAACGAAATCTAATATTTTTAGAATAAAAATCTCAAAAATTTGAATAATAGCGGGTAAGAAAAAAATATTTTTTTAGAAATTTTTGATAAATTATAGTAGTGTCTTTTAAAAATTACAGCAGAAAAAAAGTAGGTGTAAAAATTTAAAAAAAAATTTAAATTTTGATTAATGTATCCAAAAAAATATTATTGCCCTAATAAGAAGGTCTCAAACCGCCGACCTCTAGTTTATAAGACCGGCGATCTACCCCTCTGACTGAGTTAGAAAGGCGTGATAATAAAAATTATATTTTGCATTATCAGTTGCCAATTCCTCTGTCTGAATTTTTTATTCCTATAATTTTTTTATTTAATTAATTAACAAATTTAAATTCAAAAAAAATCCAAAAAAATTTCTGACTTAAATCAGTCCAGTTAAAAATCAAACTGACCGATTTTTTGTGCTCCATCCAAAACGAGCATTCCCTGCGGGCTCAGCCCAAGTCGATATTCTTGTCCGTCTCGGCCGAGCACAAAATGCTGAAAAAATATTTAAATTTAATAGATTTGGAATTTTAACTGGAATTTACCCCAAAATCTCTACATCAATAATTCTTAACCTCAAATCCCTAATAACCCAAAAATCCCTACAATATTTTACCCCAAATCTCTGCAGAAAAAAAATAAAATTTTTCTCTGAAAATTTTTCTAAAATTTTTTTGAAAATTTTTAAAATTTTTCTAAAATTTTTCTGAAAATTTTTCTAAATTTTTGCAAATTTTTTTTTCTGAAAATTTTGAAAATTTTTTCTGAAAATTTTGAATTTTTGGGTGGAATTAGACCCGAATTTTGACTGACCAAATCGACGCCATAAAGTGGCAATTGCCGTGCCTTTTCCAGGAAAGCCATTTCCGCTTGGGAAGGAGAAAATCCCTGCATTTGACCGGAAGACCAATGCCTCAAAATTGCCAGTTCCATTTGCCTGTCCTGCATTGGATGGTAGCGAAATTCGGAGACGAATGTTTGGGAATGTTCCCGGGGATTGAAGTCGCCAAATTCTGCTGAAATTATAAAAATTAATAAAAAAAAAAGTAAATAATTTTATTTAATTTTTTAAAATTTTTTGGGCTAAAATTTTGAGTTATTTTTTAAAAATTAAAATAATAAACAATTAATTTCTAAATTAATTAAAATAAAATAATTATAACTTTCTTTAATAAAATTTTTTCCTAGTTTTTGGACTACCATTCTGAATTATTTCGTAAAAAAATTAATTAAAATAATAATTAATTTTATCCTTTTCAGGATTTTGGGCTACCATATTTTTCTAAAAATTAATTAAAATGGGAAAAAAATATTAATTGCTCTTTTTATGGGTAGTTTTTTTTCTCTTTTTATGAGTTTTAAATAGTTTTTTTTTTATTTATATTAATTATTTTGGAAAATACATTTTAGTCGAAGGGCACCCAATTCAATGGCAATGGCTTTCGAACATTCCAAACGTCCAATATGGATATCTTGCCGAAGTTGGAGGAAAAATAGATACCTGAATTGGAAATTGGATTGGAATTATTTTAATTGATTGGAATGAATTTTTAAAATATCGGAGTATCCAACTTGACGTCGTTTATAATAAATCATTAAGTACTGAACCAATTTTGATGATTTTGTTATCAAATTAAAGAGCAAACTTTTGGCTATCCAATGAAATTAATTTTATTTAAATTGGTTCAGAATTGTTGGAATTGTGTTCAAAAAACCACTGAAAATTTTGCTTATTCATAAAAATGTCATTTAAAAAGTTTTCTGTGCTCAATTTAATCAATTCTGAACCAATTTAAATAAAATTAAATTCACTTGATAGCCAAAAGTTTGCACTTTAATTTGCTACCAAAATCATCAAAAAGGGTTCAGACCTTGATGTGTTAAACGCTGTCAAGTTGAGGAGTAATCCTAAATATTGTCACCTGGTTAATTCATCCCGAAGATTGGCCGGTTCATTTGGGAAAAATTTGACCCTAAATCGCAGAGTATAGGGTGGCCCAATTGGAATTTGTTTTCGAACTCGTTTGGCTTAAACAAAATTAAATATTTATTTATTTATCTCACAAAAATTAAACCTGGATCTAGCCAATGTTGGACCTGAAAATGGTCAGTGAATTGGAGGCCAAAATAGTCGCGTTCATCCAGGTCCAAGTAGGCAAATACACGGGAATATAGGTCTTGACCGAGTGCCGTTTTTTCAATGGCCAAATTCAGGTCGGTCCCATCCAACAGTTGAATGCGGCATTGACATTGAGTGTCCCTCAGATTTATTATTTCCGCCGGAGGTTGTTGTTGTGGTGGTTTTAGTTCTGATGGTTGAGGTTGGCGATGAGATTGTCGATTTTTGGATTTAAGGCGTTGACTAAGTGAGCGAAGAAAATTTGGCGTCATCTAAAATTAATAAAAAAAAATAATTTTTTAATTAAAATTGTCAACCCAAAATCCTAATAGCGGAGAAAAATTAAAGCTAAGATCCTAAGAAGATTAAGCTTTAAGGACTCGGAGGATAGGTTTTTTAGGCTAGCTTTAAAGCTAAGTTTAAGCTTTAATTATTTGTTAAGTTGGCCATGTTTTAAGGTTTTGAGTAATAGGGATTTTGGTGTGAATTATTATTAAAATTCTTGATTAATATTCGAAATAATAAATCCGCATAAAATGGACTCAATTACAAATAGTAAAGTAAATTAAAATAAGAATACCTAGCTGCACGATTTGGGAATTGAATTGATGAGGTGGAGGAAGGAAAGATGGGAGCAAAAACGAGGAAAAGTGCTTATTCACCTGTGCGTTTCTCAACGATTTTCTCGTTTTTCTAACAAGTAAATGGATGTGGAAGAAGATGGATGCGAAATTGGGTCAGCTAGCAGCCGGCTGGCTGGTTGATCTAATAGATTCGATCCTGACCTCTGACTTTGGGTTAAAGTACATATTTAATGGGGGAGTTGAATTTTAAAAAAGGAAAGAAAAAGAAATGGGTGCGCGGATCAAAAAGATGGGGAAAAATGATTAATAAGAAGATCTTTGGATTGTTGCATATTGCATTTTAATAACGTAAAAATTGCATTTAAAAAATAATTTTACTTATTTTACAAAACGGTTTAAAACCATTAAGGGTCTAAGCCGTTTAAAACCTAAACCTTGATCCTTGAAGTTTACTTAAAATTTAAAAGAAATAAAGGTTTGAATGAAGTGTCTTAAGGACTTGCCTACTTTTACACAAAATGCAGTCCTTTCCTTCTCCTTCATCTGCCTGATCCAAAGGTTAAAATCATTTGGGATTTCAGCAGTTTAAAACCTAAACCTTTAAAGCTTGAACTCAAAATTCAAACGAAGAAAACAGGGTTGCCAGAATGTCCCCCCACGGGGGGCATTTGCCCCCTTTTTGAGATTTTGCCCCCTTTTGTGCCCCCCGAGCCTTGGTGCCCCCCAAATGCCCCCTTTTTGGCATTTTCCCCTCTTTTCGCCATTTTTTTCTTTTTATGATAATTTTATGACTTTTTATGCATAAAAGTGACAAAATATCCAATTTTTTTTCTCTTTCTGCATTATATTTTATAATTTTGTCTTCTATCTCATTATGTAAAAAATTATACATTACATAGCTTATTCAAGTTTACATATTTTTTTTATTGATTTTTAATAAATTATTATTAGCAAATTATTAAATATTTTCAGCTAAACCTAAAATGCAAATGTGAGGCATTACTGCCTTAATCATTTCCCAATTTAGCCTAATCCATAAAATCATCCAAAGTCCAAAGCCATACTCTTCATTCTATTCCCATCCATTCTCATCCACTTAATCATCTTCCCCCAAGACATGTTCCCAGCCATTATCCGTCATTCCATTTCCCCTTTCACCTTATTCTCGCCCCGCCTTATTTGTCCCATATTTAACATTGATGATTTCACCATTTTATCGGAGTTGGAGGATGGAACAATAAACGGATGAATCTCTTCTTCTGGCCAGGGGAAGGGGAAAAGGGAATGGGGAAAATCAACAACTTCATCGACCGAGAGTCTTTATCCAAGTCCTAATTCCCCCAATCATCCCAGCACCCTTCCACTCCCAAAATGAGGGGCCTCAGCACTCGCTGGGGGCGCCCGACCCTCATTACTGGTAGCACCGAATGGTTTGGCCAAATGGCCACTTTCCATCAAACCTCAGGTGCACACTCTCATTACTGGTAGCACCGAATGGTTTGGCCAAATGGCCACTTTCCATCGAACCTCAGGTGCACACTCTCATCACCGAATGGGGTTTTGTCAAAACAAAACCGAAAATTCGTTCCATCGCGCCTTTCCTTTCCATTTCGGGCTTTTTCACTGTACATTTTTGCACCTTTTTCTTTTGCCATTTACTTTTGCTCACCCACAAGTCCCTTTCGCGCCCTTTCATTGCCCCATTTTCAATACGCGCTTTTTCACCGTGCCCTTTTCAAATTGCGCCCACACATTCGCGCCCTTTTTACATTTCGTCCATACATTTTTGCGCCCTTTCATTGCGCCTCACACATTTTGCGCCTTATTCACACTGCGCCCACATATTTGCGCCATTTCACATTGTGCCACACACTATAGCGCCTTTTTCTTTGCGCCTTCAAATTTTTGCGCCCAACACTCGGCTGGCCAGCCCATATTCTTCACATTCATTGGCGCACATTACCTCACTCAGCATGCACACTTTCTTGGCGCATTCACTCATTCATTCAGCATGCTTTTACTTTGGCGCATTCTTTCATTTTGCATGCATTTTCATTTGGCGCATTCACTCATTTGCATGCAAATTCTCTGGCGCATTTTCTAGCATGCACACATTCTTTTGGCGCAAATCTTTAGCATGCACATTTCTTGGCGCACTTATTCACTTCAAGCATGCATTCTTCGGGCAATTCTTCATGGCGCATTCACAATTCAGGGCACACTTCGGGCAATCTCTTCACAGCGCAATCAATTGGCAATAATTCAGGGCACAAATCAACCAACAATGGGCAAAGCAATTAAAATGAATAAATTTGGCTATCCAAATTTAATTTAAATGGCAAGCGCGCATAAATTTAATTACTCTTCGCATATTCATTAAATAAAATGGCAAAATTCTTAAAATATGAAGTAATTTGGCTCTCCAAATTAAGTTCAAAATGGGCAAATACACAAAATTTGAATCATTTTTCACACTTTACCAAATAAAATGGTCAAATTCATAAAAAATGAATTAATTTGGCTTTCCAAATTATTCTTATGAACCATTTAAAACATTCTTCAAACAAAACTAAGAAAATTTTGCAAAAGGCAAAATAATCTTTCACAATAATTACACATCGCACAACTTATTACCAAATCATTCAGGCACTCATTTTCAAACCGAATTATCTTTCGCTTTTTGGCAGAATCCGCGCAATTTCACACAACATAAAAGGCATTTTGCATTGCAAAATACTTTTCATCAAATCAAAAAATTAACCTTTTTCTCAAAAAGGCTTAAATTTCACCCAACTTTCTGCTCAGTAGTCCCAAATTGCAAATTGAAAAAAATTTTGGCTACCGTAATCATTCTCATTTTCCCTTCCCACGATATTCATTTTCATTTCATTCCCATCCTAAAGGGAAAAGTCCAAATTACACTCATCAATCAAGCGTTTGCCTTTTCTGCAAGTAAAACAAAGCTTTCCCATCGCTGATTCCGCGATAGCAATTCGTAGTCCAATCATATTCCAAGCAATTCCCGACTCTTTCCCAGGAAGTGTTAAAACATTTCCGACTTTTAATGCATTTCAATTACAATTTAAATATTTTCCCATCACTTCGGTGGAACAATTCATAAACATTTCCGCCATTCAACATCCTGGGAACGAGAACAACTTAATCGGAAGTCAATCAAAGCGATGTATCATCCATTTTTTTCGCATTTTTCGCACAAACATTCAAGCCATTAAAACTTAGATTAAAATGGCATTCATTTTTCGTTTTCGCATTTTCAATCACATTTTCCACGCAATTAACTTACATTTTTCAGCCAAAACTAACAAATTTGAATTCAACAACAATCCAAAAAGCCGAATCATCAAAGCATATCGAGGAACAGGTTCAAAACAAAATCCCTAAAGGAATTTTCAATACAAAATTTAAATGATTTTGAACCAAATGCCAAAAACATTTCGCAAATTCCACAATCCACATTAACATTTCGATTTTGCAGAGATAGAAAAGCAGCACACGGATTTGATCAGTGGTCGGCAATCAGAACCGGGCTGGCATTTGGAGGACCAAAGACGGCTATTTGGTGACACTGCTGATCGCCTTTGTTCCATTGTGCAGCTTTTTGTGGACATCAAAGGGAGAGGCTGGTTTACTCATAAATTCCCCAAAAAATTCATACCAAACTGAAGTTTGACCGAGTCAAATAAACAGTCAATTTTAACCCAAAATTTTTTAAAATGAATTCGATAACAGCACTAACCCCATTCTCAATCAATTCAAACCAGACATTCTCTTCATGGGCAGGAAAATTCAACGACTTCGTACAAGCTTTCGGCAGCAAATGGACGGAAGCAGAGAAAATTGGCAGATTGAAACTCTACCTGGAGGGCACTGCGCGAAACCATCTTGAAGAGCTGGAACCGGACAAAAAGGACACACTTCAAAACGCAATGACAAATTTGGCAAAAATCATCGATTCTCCATTCAAAAGGGATGCCGCAAGGACAGCGCTGTCGGCTTGCAAGCAACAACCAGGCGAAACAATCACGCAATTCCTCGACAGACTGATTCCTTTGGCCGAAGCAGCTTACTCCATGCACAACTCAACAGACAGAAAGGAGCGATTGTGCGAAACGTTTTTGGATCGGATCAACCCTGAAATATCATTTTTGGTGAAATTGTCTGGATCCCATAGGGATTTTGAAACAGCACGCAACAAAGCGATCGAAGTGGAAACCATGCTTGCCCTCAAACAAAAGGATCGACAACTTTGGGCATTGAATGACAATAATCTAAGCAATGACTTCCAGCAACAGCAAAACAATTCGCAAAATGAATTCGATCCTTTCCTTTCCAACAATCAAACCCAATACAATTCCGATTGGCCAAGCTCCAATCGAAACGCCTTTTCTCAAAATTTTCAAACAAATAATTCAAACTTAAATCCATCACAGGAATTCAACGATGAGGATTTTTGCGCACACTGCGGCCGAGGATCATTCAACAACAACAATTCCAGCACTGGAGAAAACTCCGGACAAAGCAATGACAACCAAATTTCGCAAAATCAAGAATGTGATTTTGACGTTCAAAATGGACATTCATTAAGCCCAATGGACATGCAGCAAATTGCTGACTTGGTTGTTCAGCAAATCAAGGCAGAATGGCAAATCCCTCACAATCGCAAATGATGCACATCCATGACAATTCAAGGGCACCCAACTCAACATTTTGCGTTTCTCCAACCGCCGTTAGGTGGCGCCATTTCAAAAATTGTTTGTTTTCAGATCAACATCCAAAAATAAAATTTGCTCTCCAACAATCAATTCAATGGCTGATCATCCTCATTTCTGGCAGCAACCCATGCATCACCGCGAGTTTAACCGTTTTTTTTTAAAAACCCATCCCTTTAACGAATATTAATTTTCTCAATTTCAAGCATCAATGGTGGCACAAATCAGTGGGTCGATGTGGATGTCAACAAACAATGTGGCAATGTGCTCAAAGAAATGGCCAAAATGATGGACAACAAAAAAAAAACAATCAATTGACATTCAATTGCATTTTATTTGACTATTTGTTCACATTTTTCTTTCTTTGTAATTTTCTTTTGTATTCACTATTGACCATTCTTTTTCAAAATATTTTTTGTTCATCCATTTCATCTCTTCTCTTTCACAAACAATAGCTAAGGACTTTGGAAAACTCATTTCGGAAAATTAGGAAACTCAAAAAAAAACACTTCCACTTACCAGAAAACGGTTCCGCAACACAAAATTACTTTTAAACAAAATTTTTTTTCGATTTCATTTTACAATTGGGCCAAAATAATTTGTTTCAAGTACCCCCTAATCTTCCTTAGCGGACAGGAAGTAAACAGCATCAATCGCCAGAAGGCAAAATGCCAAGGCAAATTAATTTGGGGCCTTTACTACTGAGCCTGTCGGGGGAAGCCTAAGGGGCCTTCAAAATTCAAAAATCAATTTTGGTCCAAATTGTTCAAAACAATTAGGCAAAAAAAAATCAACCCAAAAATAATTTTGTGACCGAGGGACCGGTCTTCGCGTCGGTGGGAGGTGTGAGGCATTACTGCCTTAATCATTTCCCAATTTAGCCTAATCCATAAAATCATCCAAAGTCCAAAGCCATACTCTTCATTCTATTCCCATCCATTCTCATCCACTTAATCATCTTCCCCCAAGACATGTTCCCAGCCATTATCCGTCATTCCATTTCCCCTTTCACCTTATTCTCGCCCCGCCTTATTTGTCCCATATTTAACATTGATGATTTCACCATTTTATCGGAGTTGGAGGATGGAACAATAAACGGATGAATCTCTTCTTCTGGCCAGGGGAAGGGGAAAAGGGAATGGGGAAAATCAACAACTTCATCGACCGAGAGTCTTTATCCAAGTCCTAATTCCCCCAATCATCCCAGCACCCTTCCACTCCCAAAATGAGGGGCCTCAGCACTCGCTGGGGGCGCCCGACCCTCATTACTCAAAGAAAAATGACATCGTTTTTTTCTTCCACATTTACAAAACAATCGACATCAATTTCTTATGCAGAAGAGGCAACTGAACATTGTTCCGGTGTACAAGAGACAAATGAGAACGATTCCGATGTTGAAGAGGCAAATTCAGAAATTGATACAATGGATCTTACTGATCTAAGTGATTCAAATGATGGAGAGGATCAATCGCTCACAACAACTAGCAATGTTTTTATTTTTGTATTTAAATTAATTTATAAATAAATTCAGCCATTAAAAAAGCGAAAGTTTTCACATGATAAACCAAGAAGAAAAGAAGGAGGCTTTACAAAATTCAAGCCAATTTATGCAACAAAATATGCAAATGATTGTATTGAAAATTCTACAAAAGGGATAGGCTCATTCCGTTGTCGAGCATGTAATGAAGACATTGCATTTGGTAAAAAAGGTGAAGTAGCAATAAAACGACACATTGGGCGAGAACGGCATAAAGAAAATGTCAAAATTACAAATCAGAATTTGTCATTGGCTGGATATATAGAGCGAAAACGGTTTACATCTTTTTAAATTGCTTAATTTAATATTTTTGCAGACAACCGAAGAAAATCGTTCCGTTGTAATTGAATTGTGTTTCGCGTTCCATTGTGCCAAACACAACTTCAGTCTAAATTCAATGCAATGCACTTCCAAATTAGTTCCAGTGTTATTTGTTGGCTCAAAAGCAGCAGAGCGTTTCGCAAGTGGAAAGACAAAAACCATTGCATTAATTAAAGGTAAATAATAGATCGAATAATTTATGATTAATATTTTTCAATTAATATAGGAGTTTTACATCCATTTTTTATGGATTCATTCATTCACAGAGCCAATGAATTTGGGTTTTCTGTTGGATTTGATTCAACACCACATAACAAAATACGCCTGTATGGGATT
The DNA here is from genome assembly GCA_030063045.1 of Pratylenchus scribneri. NCBI lineage: Eukaryota > Metazoa > Nematoda > Chromadorea > Rhabditida > Pratylenchidae > Pratylenchus > Pratylenchus scribneri. Next base: position 713,312 of record JAQSEB010000071.1, read on the forward strand.
GTGATAAGGTTTTTATAATTGATTTTTGTTCATTTATTATAATTTAAGATTCTTCGATGGAAAACAAATTCAAAATAAATTGTGCCAATTAATTTCTATGAGCAGTGAAAAAGCAATTGATATGCACCAACTTATAAAAGAAACATTACAAAGGAACGGATTGGAACAGGATAAAGTTGTTTCCTTCACTGCGGACAATACAATGAGCAATTTCGGTGGCCCGATGAGAGGAGGACAAAACAATGTATTCGCGTTATGGAAAAAAGGTTTTTTGGAATTTAATAAATTTTATAATGTAAAATTAAGAAAATCCTAAAATCATTGGCATTTCCTGCAGCGCGCATATAATCCACAATGCAGGGCGGAATGCCGGCGATAAGATGGATTTTGGCTTCGAGCTTTTTGCCAGTTCCGTTGTTGGATATTTTAGTGGCCATGCACAAAGATGGGAACGATTTTGTGATAAATGTGTGGAGCTTAAGGTAATTTTTTATTATCTTATTATTTCTTTATAAAAATTTAAGATTGAACCAAAAGAATTTCCTCATCATCTCCATGTTCGATGGCTTACTTTGGGACAACTTTGTGAACGATTAATTGAAATGTGGGTTCCGGTGGAAGAATATTTCACAATGGCTGACGATGCTCCACCAAATTTACGAGAAATATTTCAAATTGGTTCCGTTGTAAAATCGATGGAAGTATTTGCTATTATGAATTTTGTCAATTTTGTGCTCTCACATTTTAACAAATTTAATGCAAAAACACAGGTTTTTCAATTTTCTCATATAATACAATTCTTATTTAAGTCGCACACATTTACAATTGCCGATTTATCCGATGAATATGAAAATTTTATGGATTTGCTTGAATCATTGGAAAGAGACAAAAATTTTGGGGCAAAAACTCTTCGGGCATTAGAAAATTTAACGACTGCAAATTTTCATAATAATCGAACAAAATTGGAAAAAATGTTTCAGGTAAATTTTAATATAAAAATGTAATATTTTCACAGAAATTTTACAATGATGCTTTGGCCTATTGTGATATATGGTTTAAACAATTGTCTGAAACAACTAATTTTCCATTGAGATGGTTGTCATTTGATGAAGGTAATTTTTATAATTTTTTTTTCAAAACCAATCAAATTATTAGGAGCACTGAATTTTACCGCCATTCTCGAAGCATACACAAAAATGTTCCAATGTTCCGATGATGATTACGACAACATTTACGAAGAAGTTCGACAAATTCAATCAGCTTTAAAAGAATTAAACAAGAACAGTTCCTTTGTCAAAAAGAAAACTGAAGAAAAATGGGCGGCATTGTTCCGGAATAAAAATATTGTTTTGGTTCGCAAACTGGTCTCATCATTGCTGAGCATCTTCCCATCAAATGCCTTTTGTGAATCGATTTTCTCCGTGGTCAATGGAATTTGGACCGATGAAAGAAACCGATTTAATGTCGATACAGTGAATGCATTAGTCTCAATTAAAGAAAATTCAGAATTTAATTGTTCAGAAGCATTTAATTTATTTATTTCCAACTCTGAATTGTTGCAAAAAGCGAAAAGAAACGATAAATATTTCGAATAAATCAATTTTTAATCATTTTAACTCGTTTTTAAAAATGCCCCCCAAAATGCCCCCTTTTTTACTGAAAATGCCCCCCAAATGCCCCCTTTTTTTCCAAAATGCCCCCCAAAGTAAAAATCCATCTGGCAACCCTGGAAGAAAATAAAGGTTTGGTGGACAAAATGTCTAAAGGGCAGGGCTGGCATGGATTCCAAGCCTAACTAAGCCTTGGATACTTGTGCAAAAAACGAGCGATCTTTCGTTTTTATCGCTGTCAGATGCGATGCCATTGCCATGGCATTTTTAAGCTCAAAATCCTATTTAATCACTAATGCCTAAATACCAGTAAATTAACACTATATTAATCATTTCATTAATTCAATATTTGTAAATATTCAGCAAAAGCGATGGTGGATTATCACAAAAAACCGCCCACAATTACGCTAAGTCCCGCCTCGGATGATAATCATCAAGAGCCGAACTCTTCATCCAACCTAATCAAAAATAATAAATCAATTGATGGTCTTGATTCTTCACTAAATGATTCGTCTTTTGTTCGTTCATTTCGCCCAGGTTTTTTCATTTAATTTAATTTTAATAAATGAAAATTTATAGCATTTGATTCTTCGCCCAGCAAATTTTCACGTCTATCCCTTGCCATTCGTCGATCTCTTCGAATTGGAAGCAGACGAGACTTCCGATCAAATTTGCCACATTGGAAAACGGTTCAACCCGATAAACCGGTAATATTTTTAAATAATTTGACGAAAATATACCCCAAACCAAATATACCTAAAATTGGATAGAGCTGGTCAAGACGCATTGAATGGTATATAATTTGGTTATGGTTTGGTAAACAATTAAAGGGTTTTAAACAGTTTAAACCACTTTTTGGTTCAAAACTAAGTTTGGAATTGGAATTGCTTAAACCCTCTGCTAAAACATAATCAAACGATGCATCTTGACTGAGATTTATCGAATGAATATACGGTTACGGTTTATGGGCTTAGGAAACTTTTGAACCGTTATAAATTTTTTTTGCCTTTTAAATTTTTTCCATACATTTAATTTGTGGATTTAAGCTAAAATTATTGTCGAGAATAGGCCAAAATTTTATTTTTTGGAATAATTATTTCATAGAAAAATGGTTGCTAGGATACCGAAACAATTACAAAATAAACATATTTATTAAACAATTACCCTAAAATAACAATGAATATTTCTCCGGATGGGGCAAATCGGCCGGTAAAAAAATTAATTCTACCATTTATATATTAATTTTTCCTATCTTTTTAAGCCTCCAACCTTCACCGAATTCACAGATCTACGGCCAGAAATATTTATTGAACCCGCATTTGGAACCCTCGACCACCTGAATAGATTAATTCAATTTCGTCAACTTCGTCAGGTTTTGAATTATTTTTTAATTTAAATATTTTTGACACTAAATAGTTTTTGACTTCTAATAAATCAGAAACCGGTTTTAGACCCTATAAACCTTAAACCATTTTGTAGATCTCATCGAGACGCGTCGAATTATATATAAAATGTCAGGTTTTGAGCCAAAATTAAAGGGTTTTAAACCGTTTAAACCATTTTCCAGTTTTTAGTTTTAAACCACTTTAATTTTAGGGCAAAACCTGACAATTTATATACCAATCGATGCGTCTCGATGAGATCTACAAATTGGTATAAGGTTTGTGGGGTCTAAAACCGATTTCGGATTTATTAGAAGTCAAAAACTTTTGTTGGTAAAAAATAATTTCCATTTTAAATTATAAATTGAAATATTTTATTTATTTAGTTGAAAAGATTTTTACGAGACAATGATTGGCCAGTGAGCCATGAAATTCGCAAGGACCTTTGGCGCATTCTGATCTCATACGATGACAAGGAATTTGATTCGAGCAAATTTTTCTACCAAGAACAAGTCAATTCATTGTTGAAGAGTAAAGGTGGGGAATTGATTAAAATAACTTATCAAAGACCAGGGACGTATTTAGGGGGGGAGTACACGGGCACGGGGTACGTACCCCCCCCCCCCCCCCCCCCAACGGGGGAAGTGGGGGTAAAAAAAAGTAAAGGGAGGACCCTTCTGTGATAAAAATTTTTCGCTGCGCGGCTATTTTTGGCCTAAATTTTTCGCTGCGCGGCTATTTTTGGCCTAAATTTTTCGCTGCGCGGCTATTTTTCTCAATATTTTTCGATTTTTTTACATGCGTACCCCGCCTGACCCCGATACCCCCTCCAAACAAAAATCCTGGATACGTCCCTGTCAAGGACTGAACCAATTTTAAAGATTTTGGTATCAAATTAAAGAGCAGACTTTTGGCTATCCAATGAAATTAATTTTATTTAAATTGGTTCAGAATTGATGAAGTTATGGCCGAAAAATCGATGAAAATTTCGCCAATCCATAGTAAAGGTCATTTTAAATGGTTTTTTTTGGCATAACTTCATCAATTCTGAACCGATTTAAATAAAATTAATTTCATTTAATAGCCAAAAGTCTGCTCTTTAATTTGATATCAAAATTCATCAAAATTTGTTCAGTCCTTGATGAGTTTTACGGCTAGTCAAAATTACTAAAAACGCAAAATAATAAATTTAATTTATTTTATTGCAGTACAAAATTTTCGGCCCGCATTCATTTCGGAACCGGGCATTGTTGTGTGCGATCATGGCTTAAAGGAGATTGGTGTCATCAATTTACAACGACTTTTAATTGTAAACTTAATTCTAATTAAATTAAAAATTAATTTTTTTAATCAAAAGGTTTTTGACTTCTAAAAAATCAGAAACCGGTTTTAGACTCTTCAAACCTTATACCAATTTTTAGAACTCATCGAGACGCATCGATTGATATATAAAATATCAAGTTTTGGCCCAAAACTTAATTGGTTTAAAACCAAAAACTGGAAAAATGGTTTAAACGGTTTAAAACCCTTTAATTTTGGGCCAAACCATGGCAAATTATATACCATTCGATGCGTCTCGATGAGATCTATAAAATGGTATAAGGTTTGTAGGGTCTAAAACCGGTTTCTTATTTATTAGAAGTCAAAACTATTTTGATGAAAAAAAATAGTTACCCTTTAAAATCAATTCAATTATTAATTTTTTATGAATTTTAGGTCATTGAATATGCCCGACCGGAAATTCGTTTTGTTCCGGTTCGTTCAAATTTTAAATTTATTAATTAAAAATTTACTCAAATTTGCTAGATTCTCTATCCTCTTTGTGCCATTTTCCTCCATTATCAGCCAATTGATGAGGCATTCGCTTGCATTAATCGATTGTTGGTTCAAGGCAACAGATTTGTGCTTCAATCCGAATTGGTGCGAAATTTTTACCAAATTTTTTGTAACATATTTTTCCAAAAATATTTCAAAAATATATAAAATTTCTACAAAGCCAGCCCGGAAAAAATATTTGCCTATAAGCGGATTCGAACCCGAGACCTAATTTTACAAAAATAAAGGAAGTACCTCTCACACAAATTTTTGAAATTTTTTTGACTATAAAATATTTTGTAGAAAGAAAATATATAAAAATGAATAAAGGTTGAAACCAAATCGAAAAAAATGATTTCTTTGGGCGTATTCGAACCCGAGGCCCCTTCACGCATCACTCCTAAATTTGTAAAAGTGAAGGTTCCTCCCCTCTGATTTGGAAAATTTTCAAAACAATTTTTTACCTATTAAATGTATTCTAAAAGGTTCATAAATTCATAAAAGTGATAATTAAATCTGAAAAAAAATTTGAGCGGATTCAAAACTGAGACCCTAAATTTTTCAAAATTCAAGGACCCCTTCCCTTTCGGGTCGAAAATTTTTCAAAATTTTTTTTTCTAAAATATTCTTAAAACCTTAGTCAGCTCTATAAACCTAGTAAATCCGTAAATTTAGGCGGTCTATGCATCTCGGTACACATTTTTGGCATTGCTGAAAAAATTCAAGGTATTTATTGATTTTTTCGCATTATCGATTTTTTACTTTTAGAGCAAAGTCTACAATAAACTTCGCAAGAGATTGGCCAATGAGGAAACAAAATTGCCGGAATTGTTGGGAAATTGGCATTTTTGGATATTCAAATGCCTTCCATTCCATTATATTGTCCGGTTGATTGATTGTTTCCTTTATGAAGGTCCACAAATTCTTTCATTTTTGGAAATATTGAAAATATCTAAAAGATTAAACCGGTTTAAGTACTTTTATCCTAAACCCATAAACCATATAGCCAATCGATAGATCTCGTCAATATGCATCATTTGATTATGTTTTTGTTTTGTGTTTAACCAAATCTAACTTAGTTTTGAACTATTAAACCAAAATGTGGTTTAAACCGGTTTAAAACCCTTTAATTGTTGACCAAACCAAAATGTGGTTTAAACCGTTTAAAACCCTTTAATTGTTGACCAAACCAAAATGTGGTTTAAACCGTTTAAAACCCTTTAATTGTTGACCAAACCAAAATGTGGTTTAAACCGTTTAAAACCCTTTAATTGTTGACCAAACCAAAATGTGGTTTAAACCGTTTAAAATCCTTTAATTGTTGACCAAACCAAAATGTGGTTTAAACCGTTTAAAACCCTTTAATTGTTGACCAAACCAAAATGTGGTTTAAACCGTTTAAAACCCTTTAATTGTTGACCAAACCATAACCAAATTATATACCATTCAATGCGTTTTGACCAGCTCTATCCAATTTTTGGGTATATTTGGTTTGTGAATGTGTGGAACAAACCACTAAACCGGTTTAATTATTTTGATATTTTCAATGTTTTTCAGATATTTTCAATGTTTATAGACAAATTAAATAAATATCCTTTTATTTTTTAAAGGACAAAAAATGTTGGCCAGAGCAGTGTTAACCGTCCTTTATCTTTGGTATAAGCAGGAGGGTTCCATCACAATTGTTATGCCAAAAAGTTCCCGGGCTTTATTGTCAAAACCGAATGATCGGACGGAGGACAAAGTTGCAGAATTAAATTCAGAGGTGAGCAATTTTATGATTTTTTTAGGGAACCCAGAATATATATGCCCAAAACCCATATATTTTATAGACAAATTTTAGTTATTATCAAAATCAAAAATAAGTCCGAAATCTGCTGGTGAGCTCCAAGGCCAAAGATTGCCACGGGTTCAGAAAAAATCCTATTGGGTTTATTTTAAAAAATTTTTCCACCTTTTCGAATAAGCATTGACAAGTAGTCTGGGTTTCAAGCTTCAGGTAATTTTTTGGTACATGAACATGAACCCATGTGGTGACCCTGCAAGCTAGCCTAGTAAAAAGAAATCCGAAAAAAAATTAATTTAGGTAAACTTTTACCACTCCGGCGGTTGGTCCGGTTATTGTAAATTTTCCCCTAATTTGGAAAAAAATTTGATATGAAAATTTTTTTAAAAAAATTAACCAACATAATATTTATTGAAAAAAAAATATATTTTCCATTTTTTTCCGGGCTGAACGCATTTTTGGCCCCATAGCCTAAATTTAATGGGTTTTTGGGTTAAAAGTGTTCTGGGTTGATCCATTTCTCTAAATTTTAATATGTATTTTTCCCATAATTAGATCAGTTCAATTGCTTCACGGATTCCCGTCTCCGTCCAAACATTCCTCGATATTGGCTTCTCAATTCGCCGATTCAGCAACAATTCACTGTTCCGGCATCAACGCCATTATGAAAATAAATTCAGGGAAACTGTTGTGAAATTGAGGAATGAGAAGAATTTACGGCAACCTGAAGAGCGAATTTACACACCTGGTAGAAAATTAAGAGGCGGATGGGTTTTTGGCCATATCTCAGCGAGGAAGCAACCAATTCAGGGAGGCGATATGCCATTTGAAAGCCCTAAATGTCCTCTAAAAAGTAGCCAATTCTAATTGTTTTTTGAAATGTTAAAATAATTTGTAAAATAAGCGGTTTTTCCTTCAACATTTATATTCGGGCTTATTCCACTCAAAGACATGTAACTTTTTTAAAGCCTGAATTTTAAAAAATTTTAAAATTGCCACTTTGTAGAGGACACTTTTGGCTTTCCAATGGTATATCGCCTTCCCAGATTAGTTAGTGCCTCGTTAAGTTATGGCCAAAAATCCACCCATCATGGAAATAAAAATTGAATTTATTTTTGCTTCTTTTTAAGCATTTATTTCCAAAATAATTGATGAGGATGCGGCCAGGGAATTGATGGCCGCTTTACCCGCCCGATTCCAATTGGAAACACCAACAATTCTGTTTCGTTTGTCAGAACATGGTCAGTTTGAAATTTGGGTATTTATATTTTGTGGGTTATCTAACATGACCAGATTTTGAATATTCCCACCAAAATCATCCCAAGATTTCCCAAAAATTTAATCACTGAAGTCAATCAAACAAGAAAATAAGGTCAACATAACAAAAGTGTACTAACGAATCTCGAAGAATAATATTTAATTGTCTTGTATTAAGATCCGTCTGAAGAAAGAATTTCAGAAACAACGGATAGATCTAATTCTTTTCCTTCTTCCCGATAATAAATGCGGAAATTTGGGAAAGGTTATGAAAGAGTCTTGCAAAATAGCCTTCTTCCTTGTTTTTTTCAACAAGCAAAGCGTCAACATAAAAATTTTTAGGTCGAAAAAATCACAAAATAGTTGCCTATGCCTATTCATGTTTTTTTATGAAATTTGGCATAATAGATTTAGGGAAAAGGGAACCTCAAATTACGTAATTTTTGGCTTTTTATTGCAATTTTCTAATGAAATTTTCCACAAAAAACTGCCAAAATAGGTAAAAACAGGTCTAAAAATATGTAAAAATATGAATTAAATGCTCAAAAACATTTATTTTTGGTACTTTTCTCATCAAATCTTATTAATAAAAAAATAGTTTATAAAAGCTAAAAATTTGATCTTTGACACTGGTGTTCACTATAGCTCAATGGGTAAAGTTATAGCACAGCTAATTCGTTAGTCGCAGGTTCGATTCCCTGCTAGAGTAGGGAATTTCCTTCGCCTCCCCTATGAATTCAGACAATGATGAAAGACTGGAGCTGAAATTTATTAATGCAGAATTTTAAAAATCCAGTCCACTGCTGCCATCCTTCTGAGTCTGATCCTTTTTTTCGGGTTTAATAAAATATTCCTTTGGGCTTAAAATTAGCGGAAATTCTTTAAAATCTGGGAATCAATTTACCCACATTTGCTGAAATTAATTTTTAAATTGAGTAAAAATAAATTTTAAGGCACATCTTTTGTTCAATTTTGGTCCAGGTCTGTCCACAAATTCCCCCTATTATTTTTAATTTAATCATTAAATAGAATTGAGGAAGCGGAACAATCAATTCTCATAATTCGCACAACCAACAATCACATTTTTGGTGCATATGTTTCCAGCTCATGGGCCGAAAGGAAAGGTGAGAATTTTAAAAAACTATTGGACGAATTTATTCTAGCATTTTATTAATAAGCCATAAATTAGATACAATAAATTGATTTGAACTGGTTAGAATAATTCCGCCTGTTCTGATTTTAATAATTCCGCCTGTTCTGATTTTAATAATTCCGCCTGTTCTTATTTTAATAATTCAGCCTGTTCTGATTTTAATAATTCCGCCTGTTCTTATTTTAATAATTCAGCCTGTTCTGATTTTAATAATTCCGCCTGTTCTGATTTTAATAATTCCGCCTGTTCTTATTTTAATAATTCAGCCTGTTCTGATTTTAATAATTCCGCCTGTTCTGATTTTAATAATTCCGCCTGTTCTGATTTTAATTATTCCGCCTGTTCTGATTTTAATAATTCCGCCTGTTCTGATTTTAATAATTCCGCCTGTTCTGATTTTAATAATTCAGCCTGTTCTGATTTTAATAATTCCGCCTGTTCTTATTTTAATAATTCAGCCTGTTCTGATTTTAATAATTCCGCCTGTTCTGATTTTAATAATTCCGCCTGTTCTGATTTTAATAATTCCGCCTGTTCTGATTTTAATAATTCCGCCTGTTCTGATTTTAATAATTCAGCCTGTTCTGATTTTAATAATTCCGCCTGTTCTGATTTTAATAATTCAGCCTGTTCTGATTTTAATAATTCCGCCTGTTCTGATTTTAATAATTCCGCCTGTTCTTATTTTAATAATTCAGCCTGTTCTGATTTTAATAATTCAGCCTGTTCTGATTTTAATAATTCCGCCTGTTCTGATTTTAATAATTCCGCCTGTTCTTATTTTAATAATTCAGCCTGTTCTGATTTTAATAATTCCGCCTGTTCTGATTTTAATAATTCCGCCTGTTCTGATTTTAATAATTCCGCCTGTTCTGATTTTAATAATTCCGCCTGTTCTGATTTTAATAATTCCGCCTGTTCTGATTTTAATAATTCCGCCTGTTCTGATTTTAATAATTCCGCCTGTTCTTATTTTAATAATTCAGCCTGTTCTGATTTTAATAATTCCGCCTGTTCTGATTTTAATAATTCCGCCTGTTCTGATTTTAATAATTCCGCCTGTTCTTATTTTAATAATTCAGCCTGTTCTGATTTTAATAATTCCGCTTGTTCTTATTTTAATAATTCAGCCTGTTCTGATTTTAATAATTCCGCCTGTTCTGATTTTAATAATTCCGCCTGTTCTGATTTTAATAATTCCGCCTGTTCTTATTTTAATAATTCAGCCTGTTCTGATTTTAATAATTCCGCTTGTTCTTATTTTAATAATTCAGCCTGTTCTTATTTTAATAATTCAGCCTGTTCTTATTTTAATAATTCAGCCTGTTCTGATTTTAATAATTCCGCTTGTTCTGATTTTAATAATTCCGCCTGTTCTGATTTTAATAATTCCTCCTGTTCTGATTTTAATAATTCCGCCTGTTCTGTTTTTAATAATTCCGCCTGTTCTGATTTTAATAATTCCGCCTGTTTTAAGAATAATTCCGCCTGGTTAGAATAACTCCGCCTGGTTAGAATAATTCCGCCTATTTTAAGAATAATTCCGCCTGGTTAGAATAATTCCGCCTGGTTAGAATAATTCCGCATGTTTTAAGAATAATTCCGCCTGGTTAGAATAATTCCACCTGTTTTAAGTTAGATTAATTTTTCTGGGGAAAAATATGTTTCCCTAAAGAAATAAATTATTAAAGAATAAAGTTTCTAGAAAGAAAGAAATTTTACGGAAAAATATAATGGATTTTTTCCTAATTTTTGGTCCATAACTCTTTACAATACTTTTAATTTCACTTCTATGGCTAATTTTTTTACCCAATAAAATATAATTTTAAAATAATTTGTTTTTTAGATGTGAGAGAGCGGGCAAAAACGCGCTATTTTGGGACTGGCGAATCATTTGTAAGTAGAAAATATTTCTCTAATTAATTTAATTTAAATAATCAATTTCCATTCAAAGGTTTGGCGTCTGGATGAAGAATTAAAATTGCCCGTTTTTTACACTTGGTTGGTTTTTTTACCCCATTATTTGAATTTAACCTTTTAATCCTTTTATAAAGGTCCGAACAAATTTGCGATAATTATTTTATGGCGGCCAATGATAGATTTATGATTGTCAGTGAAATTCCGAAAAAAAAAAAAAAATATATTTTTAGATTGGAAGCGGAGGCGGCGATGCAATAGCAATACGGGATGAGCTGGTGGAAGGATCTAGTCGACCATCGCAAACTTTTCAATCGCCCGAATTAATTCCTGGAGGTACAGTTTTTTGAACATTTTTGCTGCTTTTTCGGTTAACTGTCTTCTTTAAATTTTTATTGCCCCCTGAGGCAATAGTCCATGCTTTCACTAATTCTAAGCAGTACCTTCATTGGTTTTTGGCCCATTACTTAACTAGGCAATTACCAATTTGGGAAGGCGATATACCATTTGAAAGCTCAAAGTGTCCTCTACAATTTTGCCAATTTAAATTTTTATAAAATTCAGGCTTTCAAAAAAGTTACATCTCTTTGAGTGGAATAAACTCTAATATTTGTTTGTTGGAGGAAAATCCGCTAGTTTTACAAATTATTTTAACATTTCAAAAAACAATTAGAATTGGCCACTTTTTAGAGGACATTTTGGGCTTTCAAATGGCATATCGCCTTCCTGAATTGGTTGCTTCCTTCTCGAGATATTGCCAAACCACCGAAACATCATTTTTTTAACTTGATGCCTTATTAGGGCTTAAATTTTCCCTGACTGAGGGATGTTCAAAATTAGGTTCCAGATAACCGTAATAATTACTAGAGACCGGCACCGGACCGGATCCCGCGCCAGATTTTGCGGGACCGGATTTTTGCGGGATTATCCCGCACCGGATCCGTCCCGCAAAAAATTGGAGGAAAAAAATCCGGTCCGGAATCCCGCAGATGACATTTTGCCGATCTCTAATAATTATTCTTTTTTCTTAAAAAATATTATTGTTAATTTTTTTTATATTTTACACAGGTCAATTTGAAATCGATGAACTGGAAGTCTGGTCAATTCCGAGTAGCATGTGATAGAAATATTAGAACAAATTCAAATTAATAAATTCCCCCTCCAATTTTCAAGCAAATAAATCTCACTCTTTTCATTTTATTAATTAAAGAAACACCAGTATTTTCCATTTCCACAAATTCCATACAAAAAACAAAAATAATTTCGTGCCATTCCCGCTTACTTTTATTCATTTTACCCCGGCCACTGCATTTTTTCCAATATTTGTTTTGTCAAAAAATTACAATAAAAATGTTATAAAAAATTTGAATAAATTTGAATTAAATTATTTATGTTGATTTTACTTTTGAACAAATCGGCAAATGTTTGTTTAAAATATGCTTCCAGGGAAGAAAAACAGCTTTTTGGGAAGCACCGGACACTAAAAGGGTATTCATCACACTTTTTCAACCAACCCAGTATTTTTTCATTCCCCATTTTCCCATTATCAAAGCACATTTATATATATATCCACATTTCAAAAAATTAAAATCGTTAAAACAGGTTTTGCCTTTCAAAAACCTTATAATTTAAAAAATATTTGGATTTGGTGGATTCGAATCTCGACCTCTCCCTCACATTTCACATTCAAAATCGGCCCTTTTCCCAGATAGTAGGACAAAAAAAATGAAAAATTTATTTTTAATTGCTGGCCTATAAATAACGCCATGGGACACTTTTTTTGAAATAAATTTATAAATATTAAATAAATTAAATTTAATTAGTGTTTTTGGGGCATTTTTAAAAAATAAATTTCCATAAATATGTGGATAAATTAAATAAATTTAATGAGTTTTTTATGTTGTTTTAACTTTATATTTGAAAAATGTCCATTCTTTTCCTCTCGTCTTCATTCCCATCCCTCGAATTTCATTTTCACCCTTTTTATTGTGTACAGTCAAAATTGAGGTCTTCTTATGCCGATGTTCATCATCATTGGTGGCGGCGCTTCTCCTCTTCCTTTTGCCAAATCCCAAGCATGTTTTGCACATCACCAAGCGCGGTTTACCTATGGAATATTTTTTATTTTGGTGTCAATTTGGAGCGGAATTTATTGATACCCCCTCCCATTTTGATTTTTGATATGCCGTATTCCCTCTATTATTAGTGCCCCAATTTTGATATACCGTATTCCCTCTATTATTAGTGCCCCATGATATACCGTATTCCCTCTATTATTAGTGCCCCCAATTTCGATATACCGTATTCCCTCTATTATTAGTACCCCCAATTTTGATATACCGTATTCCCTCTATTATTAGTACCCCATGATATACCGTATTCCCTCTATTATTAGTGCCCCCAATTTTGATATACCGTATTCCCTCTATTATTAGTGCCCCAATTTTGATATACCGTATTCCCTCTATTATTAGTGCCCCCAATTTTGATATACCGTATTCCCTCTATTATTAGTGCCCCCAATTTTGATATACCGTATTCCCTCTATTATTAGTGTCCCCAATTTTGATTTTTGATATACCGTATTCCCTCTATTATTAGTACCCCCAATTTTGATTTTTGATATACCGTATTCCCTTTATTATTGGCGCCCCCCCGCCCTCTAGTAGAAGCCTCTCTTTTATCAATAACCCTTTTAAAGTGCCTCTCAGAAATAAAGCCTCCTCTAATAATAACCCCTTTTGAGGATTTTTAAGGAAAAAAAGGGTGAAAATGAATTTTCTCTCTTTGAGGACTCAAAATGAAGGCTCCCCTCTAGAAGAAGCCCCTTCCCTCTAATAATAGCCCATTTTGGAGGGTCTCTTAAAAACAAAATAAACTATCCTTCCTCCTAATAAAAGCCTACCCCCTAATAATAGCCCATTTTGGAGGGTCTCTTAAAAACAAAATAAACTATCCTTCCTCCTAATAAAAGCCTACCCCCTAATAATAGCCCATTTTGGAGGGTCTATGAAAAATAGTAGCCCATGGGCTATTAATAGAGGAAATACCAATAATAACCCCGAGGCTATTAATAGAGGAAAAACCAATAATAAGCCCGTGGCTATTAATAGAGAAAATTTAATAAGCCCGTGGCTATTAATAGAGGAAATATAATAAGCCCGTGGCTATTAATAGAGGAAATACCGTATTATTTTGTCTCAAATAGGTATTATGAATTCACCTTTTGACATATTGAGTCCGGTATCGCCTTCAGCACCATTCGTGGTCTCCTTCTTCGGTCCCCCATAATATACATCAGTATGAGGAAGACCAAATCCAATTGCGCTTCTCCTCTTCCGTTGGCCTCCTCCATTGTTATAAGCCCCTTGATTAAAGGAAAATATTTTTTACCGACAAAACAGTTTTTGACTTCTTATGAATCCGAAACCGGTTTTAGACCCTACAAACCTTATATAATTTTGTAGATCTTATCGAGACGCATCGAATGGTATATAAAATGTCAGGTTTTGGCCCAAAATTAAAGGGTATTAAACCGTTTAAACCATTTTCCAGTTTTTGGTTTTAAACTACTTTAATTTTTGGTCAAAACCTGACATTTTATATACCATTCGATGCGTCTCGATGAGATCTACAAAATGGTATAAGGTTTGTAGGGTCTAAAACCGGTTTCTGATTTATTAGAAGTCAAAAACTGTTTTTAGTGCCAACAAATAGTAACCTTGATTATATCCTCCTCCATTGTTCATCATAAATTGTTGCTGTTGTTGACAGCCTTGACCACAACCTCCGCCCATTCCGCCGCCCATTCCCATTTGTTGTTGGCCGCCCATTTGGTTCATTTGATTCAGAAGTTGATTTGGATTGTACGGTGACCCCCCTCCATTTTGGGAGGAACACGACGGCGGTGGACATTCCGGCATACAAAATTGTCCTGGGCAACAGCCAAAATTGCCGCATTCCGGGCAGAAACCATTCTGTTGTTGATTGTTTCCGCCGCCTCCACCGCCGTTGTCGCCTTTGTTACGGCAAATTTCCTTTGTGGTGAATTCTTTTCCCGTTGGAATCAAAACTGTCAATTTGGAATTATTTTAACCATTAGAAGATTATTTTGGCCATATCTCAACGAGGCGATTGCCAATTTGGGAAGGCGATATACCATTTGAAAGCCTAAAGTGTCCTCTACAAAGTGGCCATATTAAATTTTATAGAATCAAGGCTTACAAAAAAGTTACATGTCTTTGAGTGGAATAAACCCGAATTTGTTTATTTGGAGTAAAAGCTGCTTATTTTACAAATTATTTTAACATTTCAAAAACAAATAGTATTAGCCACTTTTAGAGGACATTCGGGGCTTTCAAATGGCATATCGCCTTCCAGAATTGGTTGCTTCCTTCTCGGGATATGGCCAAAAGAAAGGCTCATATCCCATTTAAATAATTCATAGTAAACGCACCTTGTCCCAATGGAATGAATGTGGCTGGAAAGAAATAAAATAATTGCATAAAAATAAATTTAAAAAATAATATTTACCCCCATTTGTTGGGATGCCCATGCCATTTAGGCCAATCCCAAGTCCACCCAATCCCTGTAGTGCTTGCAATTGTTGAAGGGTTTGAATTTGTTGCAATTGATTTGCACCACCGCCGATCAGGCCATTCAGTCCACCAACTCCGAGGCCACCAATGCCCAAACTGGCCAAGTTCGGTGTCTGAGCGGCGCCGGCTGCGCCAAACTGCGCTAGGCCAGGTGGCAATTGTGCCAGACCAGCTGTAGCGGGTTGGGCGAGAATGGATGCCTAATGATGAAAATTCATAAATTATAGAAGAGGATTATTTAATTGCCGAAAAAACTTTGAATTTGTAGAAAAAAATTCGGACAAGAAAAATAATCTTTTTCTTTAGGCCATATAATTTGGCCAGATCAGGCTTTTAAGGATCCTGCCTAGCTAACAAGGCTGGCCAAAATCTCAGAAAACACGACATTTCACGGTAACGGTAAACGGTATTTTTAATAATATTTTTAATAAAAAGTTGAGACCGGCACCGGACCGGTTCCCGCGCCGGATTTTGCGGGACCGGATTTTGCGGGATTATCCCGAACCGGATCCGCCCCGCAAAAAATTGGAGGAAAAAAATCAGGTCCGGAATCCCGCAGATGACATTTTGCCGGTCTCTAATAAAAAGTAAAGGGTTCGTCCCCCTGCACTTTTTTCAAAATTTTTAAAAACTCAAAAAAGACGGTCAGCTCTGCTACCTAACCTTAAATCTAAATCCATTCTTAACCCTAAACCTGGCCTTAACATCTAATTATGGTCAAGTTGGCATAGAAGAAGCCAAAATTATTTTTCAACACCAAAAATGCCGAAAATCTTGAATTTGCGTAAAACTTCATGTCGAAAATAAACTTTTTTGAGGCCAAATAATTTGGCCATAACAAAGTTTTGGGACATTAAATTAGGTTAAGATTGACTGAGGCTTTCTTGGAGCATATGGAAGTCTTAAAGAAAGTTTGATTCGAAGTTTTTGATAAATTCAATGATTTTTCGGCAAATTAAATAATGTTCTTTTTACTGCTTGATTCAAGGGCAATGAAGCATATGAGGATGGTGGTGGAATTTGTTGAGAAAATGCCATCCTATTGCACACGCAAATTGCCAAAAACAACCACAATAGAGGGAATTGTTTTATTCGACTTCGACGATGCATTTTTGTGTCCAAAAAGGAATGGGGAAATCGGGAAAAGTTGATGATCGACCGGTAATAAGTAAACATTGTGGACATTTTTGAGGCTATTTCATGCGATTTATTGTGTTTTGTTTTGTTGCGAGAGTGATTTTCGTGCAAATAAAGAACGAAGAAATCAGGAAAAATTGTCCATTCCAAGTAGTCGGGAAGACTTTTTTTGTTTACAAATGACCAAAAATAGAAACATTAAGAAATTGCAAGGAAAATCATTTATTTAGCAAATTTATCGTTGGAAAAAATTAAATTCATGGAAATGATTGATATTTAAGCGAATAATTGCATAAAATAGAAAGGAAGAAAATCAGATATTTTAATTTATCTAATTGATCTTTGATATATTTGAAAAAGTTGAGTATGGAATTAAACGGAATCACAAAAAGAGATTTGGAATTGGAACCATATATTTAAGCGAATAATATGCACAATAAAAAGAATGACCACATCACATCATTGCACAATTCTGTCCATTTCTTTCCCGCTGCAAATCCCTTGCGCGTTGATTGCCATTTTGTTGGGCCCTTAATTTGAGAGTTTTAACGGTGTTAATCAATCAATTATGAATAAAATGGTAGTACAAGCGCGTTTAAAAGTCAGTTTTTTTTTGTAGAAAATACGTATTCCATATTAATTTTATGTATGTTGTATGTCTAAAAATGGTTATCAAGCCTGAAAAAGTAATTTCCTGCTGAATGAGAGGCGGATTAAAATCAGAACAGGCGGAATTATTAAAATCAGAACAGGCGGAATTATTAAAATCAGAACAGGCGGAATTATTAAAATCAGAACAGGCGGAATTATTAAAATCAGAACAGGCGGAATTATTAAAATCAGAACAGGCGGAATTATTAAAATCAGAACAGGTGGAATTATTAAAATCAGAACAGGCGGAATTATTAAAATCAGAACAGGCGGAATTATTAAAATCAGAACAGGCGGAATTATTAAAATCAGAACAGGCGGAATTATTAAAATCAGAACAGGCGGAATTACTTAAAATCAGCAGGCGGAATTACTTAAAATCAGAACAGGCGGAATTATTAAAATCAGAACAGGTGGAATTATTAAAATCAGAACAGGCGGAATTATTAAAATCAGAACAGGCGGAATTACTTAAAATCAGAACAGGCGGAATTACTTAAAATCAGAACAGGCGAAATTATTAAAATCAGAACAGGCGGAATTACTTAAAATCAGAACAGGCGAAATTATTAAAATCAGAACAGGCGGAATCCATAAAATTACCTTTCGAATTCCTCTTGCTGCAATTGTTGGGCCAAAAGGAAGTTCAATTGTTCTGGGTCCATTTCCCGTTGTTTCATATTCAATGATTCGTGCAATGCTTTGGCCAATTCCGCGTCATCTTCCTGCAAAAATTAATGATTATTTATCGGAAAATAAGTACCTACTACCTACCTCATTTGTCTTTTGTGTCCTCACTCTTTTGCATTCATGATCGGTTGGATGTCGATGGCCAAGGCAAAAATGGATCCCACATTGTTGACATTCCATTTTGATGAGCTAAAAAGGGAATTATAAACTTAATAATCAAAATAAATTAAATAATCCCAAACCTCTTTCTTCAAGCATCCTCTAATCCCACACTTTTGCAACATTGACTTTCGCTTTCCAGCCAAATCCGATTGGCAATCCTGTTCGATATGTTCATTCATGCGTATATCCGGTGTTTCGCCTCTTTTTATTGGCACCGGTCGTTGGCACAATGGGCAAATTGGAACTTGCAAATCCTTAAATTATGAAGAAATTAGGATATTTTTAAACCCTTTAAACCTTTTTGTAGGCCTCTCGACAGCGATGCGATTCATAAGTTCGGTGGTCTTTACTAAAAATATAAATTTTTTTATTCAATTTTGTAATTAAAACCAGAGAATTAGGGAGCAAGCATCACATTTGATTGGTAGATAATCTATAAAATTATTATGATTACTGGATATAATTTTAAAATTAACAAATTACCCAATTGTCGGCATTCCGGAACACTACAATGCGCACCAATGTCCGGGAATTCGGCCATTTTAGTCACAATAATTTAATCGGTCAAAATTAGAGGAATATGCTGAAATTTTGTTTCGGTGAATGATTTTGGCGAAAATATTCCAGCAAATTATAAACAAAAAAATGATGATAAAATAGGTGCTTATTAAGTATGCTTTTATTTATTAAAATGATGATTTTAGGTTTTATTTTATGTCTTGTGTTTCAATTTCAAAATACTCCACAGACTAATAAACTAGACTAGACTAGCTTTAATATAAACTACAACCTACGAGTTTAAAAACTCCTATAGTCAAATTTAGCAGGATTAATAAGATAAGATTAAAAAAAAGCAGCAACATATTTTTGAATATTCGTTGTGTTGTGCCAAGAATCAAAAATACTTAGCATTTTTAGCAGTCTTTTTAACAATATTAGTGAATTTTTCATAATAAAATTGAAATTACACAAATACTTATATAGGTCTTGGTTTGCAGATGAATTAAATATCATTTTTATTCATTTAAAATAGTACATTTACATTTTTCAGTATTCAGCTCAAAAAGCAAACAAATATTTTAACAATCAACATCAACAAACAAATAACAAATTATGTCGAACAACATTCAACAAAGTGCGCCCAAAAAATACAATTTCTGCAACAGCCAATTGAAGACCGCAACGTAAACATAAAATATACCAAGTTTAATAATTTTAATTTTATAATTTTCAGTGATAAATTCGTCTGGACGGTTTGATATTTTTAAAGACTAATTTTTCTATTTGACTATTTTAAAGATTGACAACTTTTCCAAGCGAAAGCAGAAATCTGGCGAATCTTTACAATCAGAACTTTTCACGTAATTTTAATTAAAGAAGAAAAAGTGCAAAAAGCAAATATTATTCTTTACATTAAGTTCCACAATGCCGAATGGCAAACTTTTGAAATGGCGACTGGAAATTTATCCAAATGGATATAGTGAAGTAGCGAAGGATTATATTTCGCTTTTTCTATGTCTCATCGATTCTAATAATGAGGAAGTGAAGGCAAAACCACAGTTTTCTATACAACGATGCGATGGTTTCGAAGTCGTAAGATCAACTAGTACTAGTCATACTTAAATTTTAATAAAAAAAAATAATTTAAATAAATCTAGTGCAAGAAGAATGCCACAATTACACCAATGCGCCAAAATGGGGACCTCGTAAGCTGCTCAGTAAGGAAAAGATGTTCAATGGAAAATATGGTTTGCTTAACGGCGACCGTCTCACAATTGTGTGCAAACTGGTAGTCGAACAAGAATCGGTAAATTTTTTGTGATTCACTTAAAAGTTAAATACAAAAATATTAATGCAAATGTTCTCAAAGGTCGAGATATCTTCATTGCCGGATGTTGAGGTGCCCGAATGTCGAGGAATGGATGATGTGCTTTATTTGTTTGAGAAAAGCCTCTTCCCAGATTGTAAAATCACTTCGGAAGATAACAAAGATTACAAGGTGCATCAAAGAATTTTATACAGAAATATTGGAGTTAGTAAAATAATTTATTGATGTTGGGGTGTATAAATTTTAAAAATCTCGACTTTCTAGATAGCTTATTGAAACGAGTATAGGTTCATTCGACTCGGCATAGTCGATTTAGTCCCGCTGATCAATTTCAATCCGTTATGAACCTGTTTTGAAAAACTGAAATTGTTGTTTAAACCCAAACCAGTTTTGGTTAATTAACTTTTGCCTGAGCTTTTATTCGGGTTTGAAATTCGAATTTCGTAGACTAGATCGACCATGCACAATCTTTTTTTGAAAGATTTCTTAGTCGAATGTTCTCTAGTTTCTGGGCTATCTAGAAACTGAGATTTTCAAAATTTACTAGGCCAGCTCCCATAAATTTTGGAATTTATCCATCCATATACATGTACATATAAATATAATATAAGGTGCATAAATGCATTTTGAGTTGCCGATCGCCGGTTTTTGCTGCAATGTTCGAACATGGAATGATCGAAAGAAACAACAATGAAGTCAATATTGTGGACATTAAGGGGTATATTATTGAACAACTGCTTCGCTTTATGTACGGTTTCATCAAATTTATCATTTTTTTTTAAAATATTGATTTTTAGATATAGCGGGAAGGAGCCGGCAAATTTGGGAGAAATGGCCGACGATTTATTGGTTGCCGCCGACAAATATGGGCTTACTCGCTTGAAGGTTAAATAAAGATACTAAATATCGAAAAAGAACCAAAATAATTTAATGGTTTAAGGGTTTATCCCACATATTCATAAACCAAATATACCAAAAATTAGATAGAGCTGGTCAAGACGCATTGAATGGTAAATTATTTGGTTATGGTTTGGTCCACAATTAAAGGGTTTTAAACGGTTTAAACCACATTTTGGTTTATAAGTTCAAAACTTAGTTAAAACTGATTAAATCTAAGCCAAAACATAATTAAGTGATAAGTTTTGACGAGATCTATCGAATGGGTATAAAGTTAATGGGTCTGGGATAATTTTGAATCGTCAAAATCTTCGGCAAATTAAATCCAAAAATATTCTTTGCATTATTATTTTGTTTTAAGCTTCTCTGTGAGCGTAAATTGATTGGCACATTGGGGAATGCAAATGCATGTGGATTGTTAACTTTGGCCAATCTCTATTCGGCCCAGCATCTGAAGGCCCATGCAATCAACTACATTAAAATCCATGGAAATGAGGTATAAATTTTAGAAATATTTTAGAAAAAATAAATATTAAAAAGGTAATGAAATCAGCGGAATGGAAGACATTGGCCAATGAGGAATTGAAGGAACAAATCTTGAAAGCCATTATGGAAAAGTAAATGTTAATTCTGCAAAAAATACATAACAATTCCAATTTAACACAAAACGATTAATAACAAAACGGTTTCCATCTTAAATTGCTTTGCTTTAAAGAAAATCAGAATCAATTCATATTTTTGCATAAATATTTTTTCACTCCAAAATTGAGAATTTTTGAATTTGTTTATAAACAATTATTTGACGATTAAAATAAAAGATATTTAATAAATGAAATAATTAACGATAATTCTACATTTTTTATTTTTAGTACCGACAAAACATTTTTTGTCTTTTAATAAATCATAAACCGGTTTTAGACCCTACAAACCTTATACCAATTTGTAGATCTCATTGAGGCGCATCGAATGGTATATAAAATGTCAACTTTTGGCCCAAAATTAAACGCGTTAAACCGTTTAAAACCATCTTTCCAGTTTTTGGTTTTAAACTCTTTAATTTGGGCCAAATCATGACAAATTTTATACCAATCGACGCGTCTCGATGAGATCTAAAAATTGGTAGAAGGTTTTTAAGGTGTAAAACCGGTTTCTGATTTATTAGAAGTCGAAAATTGTTGCTGGTCTAAAGCATAATCATTCTAGTCCAATGTTAAAGTGATTTGTAATTTTTGATATATCCCAGCATATTCAATGGAATAATTTTTATACACTAATGCATTTCTTAGAGCTTAGACGTTTTAATAACAATAATTTATCACTTTATTGAACAATAATTCATTTCTGCATTTTTTGTGTGTGTCTAATACATATTTATCTCGATAATGGTGGTAGAAGAATCAATCAATGTTTTATTCCACCCCACTTCCTTCCAATGTTCTTCTCCTTTCGGATATCGTGCCATATAATAAGCATTCCGAACAATGTGATAAACGTTCCCAATCTTAATTCTTCGGCGATAGAATGTCAAAATTTCATTTGTTCGCGCATTCTCCAGTGTAAATTCATCAATATCCTGACCATATAAGGTGAATATTGTGTCGGCAAAACTAATGAAGAAGATGGATGGCGAAGTTGAACGGGAAAATTCCTTAAAATAATTTTAAAAATTTAATTTAATAATAACATTTTAAGATAATAATGGAGTTTGTCCCCCTAAGAGGGAGAAGATGATGATGATGAGGAAGAAGAAAATGATGAAGATGATGATAAAAAAAGATGATGATGAAGAAGAAGTAGATGATGATGATGAAGTAGATGATGAAGAAGATGATGATGATGATGAAGAAAATGATGATGAGGATGATGATGAAAATGATGATGATGATGATGAGGAAGAAGATGATAATGATGATGAGGAAGAAGAAGATGATGATAATGAAAAAGAAGATGAGATAATGAAGAAGATGATGATGATTAGGAAGAAAATGATGAAGATGATGATGATAATGAAGAAGATGATGATAATGAGGAAGATGATGATGATGATGAAGTTGATGATGATGATGATGATGATGATGATGAAGATGATGATAAAGAAGAAGATGATGATGAGGAAGAAAAGACGAATGAAAGGATGAGGATGATGCAGAAAAAGAAAAGACGAGTGAAAGGATGATAATGATGATGAAGAAGAAGATGATGATGAGGTAGAAAATGATGAGGATGATAATGAAGAAGAAAAGACGAATGATGAAAGGATGATGATGAAGAAAAGACGAATGAAAGGATGATGATGATGAAGAAAAGACGAATGAAATGATGATGATGAAGAAAAGACGAATGAAAGGATGATGATGAAGAAGAGAAGACTTGAAAGGGCGATGATGATGAAAAGAAGATGATGATGATGAAGAAAAGACGAATGAAATGATGATGATGAAGAAAAGACGAATGAAAGGATGATGATGAAGAAGAGAAGACTTGAAAGGGCGATGATGATGAAGAAGAAGATGATGATGATGAAGAAAAGACGAATGAAAGGATGAGGATAATGAAGAAGATGAAGCTGCTTATTCATAATTCATCATCATTTACTTCCTCATCATCACCTTCTTCTTCTTCATCATCCTCATCCGTTCCCTCGTAGGGGACAAACTCCATTAGTATTAGTATTAGGACCCATTTTAAATTCACCTCTTTGATGGAATCGAAAAGGGTGGCCATACATTTTTGATTATCAAATAGAAGATCAAAATTGAACTGAATAATCTTTTGTTTTCCGCCATTTGATGATTGATTTGATGTCAGCCAATTCAAAATTGTTTGAATGTCATCCATGCCCGGATATGTAGTAAATGAAAGGAATTGGATTTGGCCAAGAATTCCAGGAAATATTCGGTCGAATTCATGCAAATTCAACGAGTTTGTCATACCATAATATTTCACGGAGAATTTGAATATTTTATCGGCCATCCATCCCAGCAAAGCATTGTTGGAAGCAACAAGGTTTTTGTCCTTTTCAAGGGAATTTAGTTTGAAGATGACAAATAAATTGCAATTTTGGAGAAGGCGATCAATGCTTTTGACAAAATTGATGACTTGTTCATTCACAAAACTGTTGGAAAATAAATTTATTATTATCAATTTCAAATGAGATGAAATTAGGGAAAATAATTTTTACCGGCAAAAGTTTTTGACTTCTAATAAACCAGAAACCGGTTTTAGACCCCACAAACCTTATACCATTTTGTAGATCTCATCGAGATGCATCGAATGGTATATAAAATGTCAGGTTTGGCTCAAAATAAAACGCATTAAACCGTTTAAACCATATTTCCAGTTTTTGGTTTTAAACTCTTTAATTTTGGACCAAAACCTGGCATTTTATATACCATTCGATGCGTCTCGATGAGATCTACAAATTGGTATAAAGTTTGTAGGGGCTAAAACCGGTTTCTGATTTATTAGAAGTTAAAAAAAATGTTTTATCGGTAAAAAATAGTAACCGAAAATTAGCCCGTACCTTATATCAATTTTTCCAATTCCATCAATATAAAAGGGTGCTGGTGTCGAAGGAATTGGCATAATTTCATCTGTATCCCGACGTCGAAATTTAGCTTTGCCACGAAGGGATGAACATAAAAGATGTGGAATTTTATGCGGTTTCACATTTTTGTGGAGTTTTGGCCAACAAAGTAGTTTGAATATTTTACTCGATATGCTCAGCAAAGAATTGGCCATTTCTTTGCGCGAAATAAATGCCAAAACCTCGATCAACCAATTTGGAACAAGTCTAAAATATTCCAAAAATGACAAAAATTTGAGGAATTGATTTTTACAATTCCTGCGTCCAATCAACAATTATGAGCCTATGAAAAATTATGCATCCTTCCTATAATATTTTTGAGAGTATCAATAATTTTTATGTTCCAATAATATTTTTATGTGCTCCATTAAATAATGCAAATTCTAATTTGCCTTAAACCTAAATTCATCTTGGCCTAAACTAAATCTTTGGATATAGGATGGGGTAAAGGTAAGGCTCGTATGGGTTTACTGTAGAATAGAGCCCAGCGAGTTGAAAACGGGCCGGATTTTCGAACTCAGAAAACATACGGATTGTATGGATTCCTGACCGGGTCCGTAAGGATTCAGTCCGGATCCGTAATAATCCTAATCCGTATGGACCCGGAATCTGGCCCGATCTCTAATGTAGAGTAGGGTTTGAGTTTAGGTTTTTGGACGTATAAAAATCGATGGGACGCATAATTTTTCATAGGAATGAGATATGAGATTCATAATAATTTACTGAACTCATAATTATTGATCGGACGCAGGAATTGTAAAAGAACCGGATTTTGATTCTTTACATTTCCGCTTCATCTTCCTCGCTAGACTCAACATCAGATTGTAAAGATGGAATGGCAATGGTAGATTCGGCCTGTTCTTCCTGTATAAGCTTAAAATATTTTTGCAATAAATTTTGTAAAAAATTCATAAGCAAAAAACCTGTGCGATTCCCGCCATCAATGCTTCATTTTCTGCTTTCTCATTCAATTCGGCTTTTTCTTCAAATTTATTTCCGTTTTTATCCTCAGTTTCGTCAGTCATTTTAATTAAAATCTCAAAAATTTAAATAGTATTCATTTTTTCTATGTGCCCAAAAATTTATTTCTTTGAAAAAGGAAAATTCACACGTCATTCATTAAAAACAATTAAGATTTTTGATTTGCTCATTTTTTAATCCACCTTCCACCATCCTAGGTAAGGTAATTCCTAAAAAAGATAATGATCAGGTCCATTTCCGCACCCATTTTTAAATTAATGTATTCATCATCATAAGTCATAAAACTCATAATCTAATCAAATATCACATCATCAAGATTAAACGTTGCTAACGCATTTCCGTTTCGCGTTTCGCCTAAAAAGTAAAAAGTCTCGCGCCGCGCTCGCTTCTCGCCCTCTCGCGCGCATTTAGGACATTTTATCTAAACCGATTTTCGGCTATTTTACAGGGCAGGGCATGGCGCAGGGATTAAAACAAAAAAAAAAAGAAAAACCAATGATTTTTTCGGTTTCAGCTTGTTGGGAAAAAAACCTTTAAAACCAATTCAAAACGCAACTCATTGAATTAAATTAAAATTTTCAGGATGTGTGGCACTTAATTAATTCATTAAATTAAATGAGCAGCATATTTGTTAAACCTTCATCATCACCGGCAGAAATTAATGGGAAAAAAGGCGGTTCATTTTTCCGCCGGTTCGACTCCTCATTTAGTAAACAACGACTTTGGTCAAGGTTTGCAAAAATTTTAAGCACTCCAAAAACAAATAAATTAACCAAAAAAATCCAATTTCTGGTCGGAGACAAAACTATGGACAGTAAACTTTTTTCTCGGGACTTGTGTGCTGTACGCAAGCCGAGTGTCACTCCCCATTTGTGCAGTGGCAATGGCCAAGGAATATGGATGGAATAAAACGGATTCGGTTAATTTTAATTAGTTTTCATTTTAAAATTATAAATTTACTCCATGTAGGGTACAATACTTTCATGTTTTTTCTGGGGCTATGCCGCAACCCAGGTGATTGCCGGGCGGATTGCCGGTAAGCTGAACGAGTTAGATATGTTGCGCCGATCTCGATTTCCAATAAACATTAAACCGGTTTAAAACCCCAAAATTTCAGTTGGCCATAACTTTGATTTACACCAAAAATGTTAAACCGGTTTAAAACCCCAAATTTCTCAGTTGGGAGTTGGCCATACATAAATTAGGTTTAAACTTTAAACCAAAACCAAAGATGTTAAACCGTTTAAACTTGAAATTTTTCAATTGACCATAAATTCCGTTTAAGCTAAAAATTATTATATCGATTTAAAACCAGAAATTTTATTTGGAGATAAGTTAGGTTTTAAATCAATTTTAACCGGTTGAAATTTCATTTTCATTTGACCATAAATTATGTTTAAAACAAAAATGTTAAACTGGTTTAAAAACCAAAAATTTCACATGGCGATAATTTTAGGTTTAACTCATAAATGTTAAACTGGTTTATAAACCGAAATTTCATTTCGAGATCGGCTGAAAAATTGAGATCTTTTGCAACAAAAATAATTTATTATAGATCTTTACGGCGGTGAACGCATTCTTCCCTACACAACTTTGATTTGGGCCCTTTTGACCATGTTCACCCCTCAATTGTTCGATTTTGCCTATTGGTCGGGTTGGCCTTTGGCCATACTCCTCTCGGTTCGAGTGATGACCGGCATTGGCCAAGGTAAAATCAAATCCTCAATATTACAGAAAATATGGAAAATCATTTAAATTAGGAAATTTACTAAAATGCTGGGCTAGTAAATTTTGGAAATCTTGGCTTTTAGACAACCCAGAGATTTGAGAATAGGCTCATCGACTCGGCATAGCCTATTTAGTCTATAAAATTTCAATTTTAAACCGGTTTGGGTTTAAACAACTGTTCAGTTTTTCAAACAAGGTACGAGAATTTCATTCGACTCGGCAAAACCGATTAGTCTGTAAAATTTCAATTTTAAACCAGTTTGATCGTATTTTAAAAAGCTGAACCGTTTTTTAAACCAAAACCGGGTTTATTTTACACAACTTAGAGATTCGAGAATAGGCTCTTTCGATTCGGCATGGTCGATTTAGTTTATGAAATTTCAATTTTGAACCGGTTTAAACTGTTTTGAAAAGTTAAACCGTTGTTTAAACCCAAACCGGTTTTTTTTTACACAACCTAGAGATTCAAGAATAGGCTCATTCGATTCAGCATTATCGATTTAGTCTATGAAATTTAACTGGTTTGAGCTTTTTTTTGAAAATTGAACCGTTGTTTAAACCTAAACCGGTTTAGGTTTACAAAACTTTCGCCTAAGCCTTATTACCGGTTTTGAAATTGAAATTTCATAGACTATATCGACTATGCAGAATCGAATGAGCCTATTCTCAGGTCTGTACGAGAATTAGGCTTATGCAAAGTTAGTAAATCCAAACCGGTTTGGGTTTAAACAACGGTTCAGCTTTTCAAAATAAGCTCAAATCGGTTTAAAATTGGAATTTCATAGACTAAATCGACTATGCCCAATCGAATGAGTCCGCTAATTATGTACTAAACTTTTTAAATTTATTTTCCAACAAAAAAATTCAGGTTTCCACCTTCCCTCCATGGCCAGCATTGTTTCCCGGCATTTGACGGCCACAGACAAGGGCCGAGTTTTTGGGATTTGTTTAGCCGGCTCCCATTTTGGCTCAGTGGTAGCCGGCGGAATTGGCTCATTGCTCATTGAATGGTTCGGATGGCGGTGGCTTTTCCATTTTGTTGGTGAGTTTTGGGGAATTATTAACCAATAAAAAAAATAATAAAAATGCCGAAAAATTTAATCCTAAACCCCTAAACCTTATACCAATCGATAAATCTCCTAGGCTCAAGACGCATCGATTGATTATATTTTGGCTTATGCTTAACCAATTCTAACTTAATTTCGAATCAAAATGTGGTTTAAACCATTTAAAACCCTTTAATTGTTGACCAAACCAAAATGTGGTTTAAACCGTTTAAAACCCTTTAATTGTTGACCAAACCATAACCAAATTATATACCATTCAATGCGTTTTGACCAGCTTTATCCAATTTTGGGTATATTTAGTTTGGGAATGTGTGAGACAACACCTTAAACCATTATAATTATTTTGGTATTTTCTATTATTTTTTGACAAATTACATATACCATTCTTATTAATTCAATCAATTAAAATATTTTATTTTTTAGGTTTTTTGAGCATTTTCTGGTATTTTTTGTTGAATCGGATGAGAAGGAATGCCTCAAGACGCCGCAAGGTCCATGCCATTTTCGATTCCAGTGGGAATGAAGTGGAAGAGGTGGGTCTTTTTTTTATTAAAATTAGTGTATTTCATCTAAAAATGTTAGGTAAAATTTTTAAAAATATAAAAAATGTGCATTTTCCAAGCGTTTCGAAAATAAGACTTAAATTTTACGAAATTAAAGGGTAAAGGGTTCTCCTTTGGGTCGAAAATTTTTTAATAAAATTAAAAAATATTTTGTATTTTTTGTTAAAATTAAAAAAGATTTTTTAATAAAATTAAAAAATATTTTGTATTTTTTGTTAAAATTAAAAAAGATTTTAAAAATATTTTGTAAAATGTCATCAAACGGCCAAATTCACAGAGTAAACTATTGGCCACGGCGGAGGATTGCCCGGTAGAAGTGACAAAAGATAAGGAAAATATTGCCGCCAGTGTCCCATGGGCAAAATTATTCAGTCATCCTGCATTTTGGTAAGTTCACTCATCAAAATAATATAATCATATACATTACCAAAATTTAAAATTTTAATAAAAAATAAATTTTTTAATTTTTATTTTAAAAAGCATTTCCCTAATAAGGGTATATCGATATTTAAATGAATGAGGAGAATTTAAGTTTTTATAAAAAAAATACTGATTTTTCAAGGATAATTTTAAATCTAAATACGAATTTTATCTTATTTAATTATATCTGCCTCTTTTAAGTAAAACATTGTCCAAATTTTAGTGTAAAAGAATCCAATTAAGGATGCTAGGCACAAATTTACCATTAGATAGAGTTGATAGGATACATATTTATAAATGTCGCCATTGCTCTTAATAAATAAAATGGCCAAATATGAATTAAATAAGGTGATTTTCATTTTCATGTTTATAGCATCCAAAATCTAGAAAAATTATAATTTAAAAAATTGTTAATTTACTATTGGACACAATTTAACTCAATAAAAGTCCTAATTTTCAATTTAAATTCACCTTTTTTTTCAGGGCAGCCTCTGCGGCGCAATATTGCGGTGCAAATGCATATTTCACAATGTTCAGGTAAATTCCATCCATTTTCCATTATACATTTTAATTCCCCAATTCCAAATAAAGTTGGCTGCCCTACTATTTCTCGGACAATTTCCCAACGGCAAAAGTAGGCGCAAAAATCCATTTACCATAAATTCTCTATTAGAAGCCCAATCTCTAATAGCAACCCACCCAACTCTTTATTAGTAGCCCTCCTTTGAGAGCTTCTGAAATTTATAATGGGCTTCTAATAGAGAAAATACGGTAATTTTAGTGTATCATTTTAATCATTTTTTCCCTTATTAGGCATTGGTCTACAATGTTGTCCCTTCATTGGCCATTGTGTTCACTTCACTTCTTGCCCCTTACATTGCAACAAAACTGCTTACACATGGCCGAACAGTTACATTCACTCGGCGATTCATGGAGGTGGGTATTTTGGGAATGGTTAATTGACAATGTGTAAACCCGAAAATTCTTTTCAAATCTTAACCAACCTATAAAGTTTTTCATAAAATTCAATCATTTCTTCGCAATTTAAATAATTTACTTTAATAAACAAATGCAAAATATTCACAAAATATCCTGAGAACATATAATATAGACCCTAGCCCCTAATCCCATGCTGCCGAGACCTAACCCTAAGCCCATATTTAATTTCATTCTATGACGAAAATAATGTGTAAATTTTTTCAACTTTATCGCCTACATATGTTTAAGAATTATTCAAATTAACTTACAGTAATATTTTACTAGTGAATTGCCAACTTCTCACATCCATTCTGATAAGCTTCGATTAATAAAATGAAATGAGACAAAATAAGGAATTACCAAGAAAATGATTATCACATTGCCAAAAATGTATCTAATTAATTCAATAGCTTCATAAATTTGTAGAATATATTTTTATTTAGACATTTTCATTGCTCGGCATGAGTTTATGCCTTTTACTGGTTTCACTTTCCTCTGATTTTGGCACTTCATTGGCCCTGTTCACGTTGGCAATGGCCGTTCGTGGATTTCATCATGGCGGTGTCAGTGTCAATCCACATGATTTTGCGCCGGATCACACTGGCAGCGTTTTCGGTGAGTTTTTTTTGGTTAAATCTATCTTTTTTTCTTATATTTTTAAAATTTTAAAAATTATTTATTATATTAAATATTGATTTTTTATCCTCTATATCCTTTTTTAAAATTTCTAGACCTATAGTCAAAAGAATACTTCACTCCTATAAATAATTTTAATTCCGCCTGGTTAATAATTCCGCCTGGTTGGTTAAGAATAATTCCGCCTGGTTAGAATAATTCCGCCTGGTTGGTTAAGAATAATTCCGCCTGGTTGGTTAAGAATAATTCCGCCTGGTTAAGAATAATTCCGGCTGGTTAGAATAATTCCGCCTGGTTGGTCAAGAATAATTCCGCCTGGTTAAGAATAATTCCGCCTGGTTAGAATAATTCCGCCTGGTTGGTTAAGAATAATTCCGCCTGGTTAGAATAATTCCGCCTGGTTAGAATAATTCCGCCTGGTTAATAATTCCGCCTGGTTAATAATTCCGCCTGGTTGGTTAAGAATAATTCCGCCTGGTTAAGAATAATTCCGCCTGGTTAGAATAATTC
Source organism: Pratylenchus scribneri (assembly GCA_030063045.1). Taxonomy (NCBI): domain Eukaryota; kingdom Metazoa; phylum Nematoda; class Chromadorea; order Rhabditida; family Pratylenchidae; genus Pratylenchus; species Pratylenchus scribneri. The sequence continues at coordinate 744,664 of JAQSEB010000071.1, forward strand.
CGCCTGGTTAGAATAATTCCGCCTGGTTAGAATAATTCCGCCTGGTTAGAATAATTCCGCCTGGTTAATAATTCCGCCTGGTTAATAATTCCGCCTGGTTGGTTAAGAATAATTCCGCCTGGTTAGAATAATTCCGCCTGGTTGGTTAAGAATAATTCCGCCTGGTTGGTTAAGAATAATTCCGCCTGGTTAAGAATAATTCCGCCTGGTTGGTTAAGAATAATTCCGCCTGGTTGGTTAAGAATAATTCCGCCTGGTTAAGAATAATTCCGCCTGGTTAGAATAATTCCGCCTGGTTGGTCAAGAATAATTCCGCCTGGTTAAGAATAATTCCGCCTGGTTAAGAATAATTCCGCCTGGTTAAGAATAATTCCGCCTGCTTAAGATCAATTTATCCTGTTTAATTAAATTTTTAACCCTGTAATTCATATTTTTTGAAAATTTTTAGGAAATGCCCCTCACGTGAATTTTTTAGATTAATTTTTTAAAAAAATTCTTTACATTTTCTAATTTTTCCAATTTTTTAGGCATTTTCAACGCATTTTCTGCCATCACCGGTTTCATTGGTGTGTATGTGGCCGGATGGATTCTGCATGCCTCCAACAATCATTGGTCATTTGTGTTCATGTTCACCGCCTTTCAATGCCTTATTGGCGCACTCATTTATGGCACAATGGGAACGGGCACAAAAATTATTTGATTTATATTCATTTATTCCCTCCATTTTTTTATTTTGTGCATAATGCGGGCCAAAAACCTCACACAAATTTTTTCCCTCCATTCAAATTTTTCTGTGATATTTGTTCCTCACATTCATTAATTTGTTATGGATTTTATTTTTTAATTTTATAAAAGACGCAATTTTACATATTTCTTCGGTGATTTAAAGTTATTATTTAATTTGATGAAAAAGTAGAAATCGCCAATAACGGTTTAAGGGTTTGTCCCACACAATCACAAAGCAAGTGTAACCAAAATTTGATAGAGCTAGACGCATTGAATGGTATATAATTTGGTTATGGTTTGGTCAACAATTAAAGGGTTTTAAACGATTTTAAACCACATTTTGGTTTGGTCAACAATAAACTACATTTTGGTTCAAAACTAATTTAGAATTTAAACCCAGGCCAAATCATTATAAATCGATGCGTCTCGATCCTCGATGAGATCTATCGACGGAATATATGGTTTGGAGGTCTAGGACAAACCATTGAACTGCTATAAACAATTATAATCCGTTCGCCCTTTTAAATATTTCCCGTTGAAGCATTTCCCCTCTTCAGCAATTCATAATTATTCCAATGTTTTTGTTGTTTTTGGGTGTCCATTCAATCCCAGCCCACCAAAGTTTTTGGTGGGAAGAAGATTAACCCAAAATTTCGGACTCCCTTCATTTCCGTGTGTTGGGCGTTAAAAATGTGGGCTTCTTCTTCCGAATATTGCGCAAAGTTTTGACGAGTGTTTTTGGGTTAAATGAGGGCGCAATTCCACCCTCTTTCCTTCCTTCCCATTTTTTTGACCTTGTCGAGTAATTTTGGTGGTGTGGTCAGTGCACATCCTCCCTCCAAGCACCTTCAAATTTCGCCAATTTATTCAACAATTCCGCCGAAGACAACATCCTACCTTTCCCCCTTCGTGCATTCGTTCAAATTCCCTTTTATTGGCCTCCATAAACCTTTTCCATTCAAGCCACCCATCACCTCCGATGCCCGTAAATATCCCAAAAATGGGGGAAATATTTGTTAAACAATTTGGGTTTTTAAGATGGAGTAGAACCCACCCATTGTTGCCTGGGGCCAACTTGTCGTCGTTTAAAATAACTCATCAAGGACTGATCCGATTTTGATGATTTTGCTATCAAATTAAAGAGCAGACTTTTGGCTATCTAATGAAATTAATTTTGTTTAAATTGGTTCAGAATTAATGAAATTGTGCCCAAAAAACCACTTATAATTTCGCAAATCCATTGTAAAGGTCATTTTAATGGTTTATGGTCATAACTTCACCAATTCTGAACTAATTTAAATAAAAATAATTTCATTGGATAGCCAAAAGTTTGCTCTTTATTTTGATAACAAAAATATCAAATTTGGTTCAGTCCTTGATGAATTAAGCGACATAAGTTTGCTAATCCCTCCATAAACCCCCTCCTACCCCAGCCACCCACCTAATTCCCATAAATATCCCAAAAATTAGGGGAATTGCTTGTTTGACAAAATTGGGCTTTCATGCCATCCGTCCGCAATCATCGATTCCCAATTTCCTATTACGCCATGTTCCTTTTTCTTAAATGATTTCTCTATTGGAAATGGCGCCACAAAGCTTCTTCCCCTTTTTGGAGATGGCGCCTTCCTCTCAGTTTTTTTCACTTTTTGCGAGTTCAAATTGGAAAAATACGCAAGGATAAATGGATTTTTAAAAGGGAGGAGGGAAAATGCCGCGCGGATTTGTGGAAAATGGATTTATAAGGAAGAATGGGGAATAGAAGAATGAGATGAGGGAATAGAATGGTTTTGGAGGGTCGCCTTCCTTCCTTTCTTCCTCCTTTGTTGCAAGTCGAGATGAAAGAAAGGAGGAAGGGAAGAAAAGGATGAGGTTTGGGACGAATATCCTCCAATTCAATTGTTGAATCCAATTCCAAATCCACACACAAATTTTTATTTTTCCTTTCTCGCATTTTTCTTCTTCCCCCTTTTTTTCTTCTCGGCAAAATCTCCCCAGAAAATCGCGCGCGTCTCATATTTTTGTGCCACTGACTGTGAGCATTTTTGATTGAGTTCACCCAAAAACTTCTTTTACTTCTTCTTCAAATTCGGCGGAAGCCACACAAAAAGGGGAACGGACGGAAAGGGATGCGAGAAATAAACGGATGGTTGGTGGGAAAAAACCAGATCGACCCACCAACAAAAATGGGTTGTGGGGTTTCGGTGGCGATATCCACAACTTTTCTTTTCCCTTTGACCTTCATCCAGCCGGCAACCTCGGGAAGGGAAGCCGACAGCAGGTTGCAGAAACTTGATCTTTATTTCATTTTTTTAATAAAAAAAATAAAAAAAGGATGGATTTTCCGTTCATTTCCATTAAGTTCTGATTTTAATAATTCCGCCTGTTCTGATTTTAATTTAGAATAATTCCGCCTGTTCTGATTTTAATAATTCTGCCTGTTCTGATTTTAATAATTCTGCCTGTTCTGATTTTAATAATTCCGCCTGTTCTGATTTTAATAATTCTGCCTGTTCTGATTTTAATAATTCCGCCTGTTCTGATTTTAATAATTCCGCCTGTTCTGATTTTAATAATTCTGCCTGTTCTGATTTTAATAATTCCGCCTGTTCTGATTTTAATAATTCTGCCTGTTCTGATTTTAATAATTCCGCCTGTTCTTATTTTAATAATTCCGCCTGTTCTGATTTTAATTTAGAATAATTCTGCCTGTTCTGATTTTAATAATTACGCCTGTTCTGATTTTAATAATTCCGCCTGTTCTGATTTTAATAATTCCGCCTGTTCTGATTTTAATAATTCCGCCTGTTCTGATTTTAATAATTCCGCCTGTTCTGATTTTAATAATTCCGCCTGTTCTGATTTTAATAATTCCGCCTGTTCTGATTTTAATAATTCCGCCTGTTCTGATTTTAATAATTCCGCCTGTTCTGATTTTAATAATTCCGCCTGTTCTGATTTTAATAATTCCGCCTGTTCTGATTTTAATAATTCCGCCTGTTCTGATTTTAATAATTACGCCTGTTCTGATTTTATTAATTCCGCCTGTTCTGATTTTATTAATTCCGCCTGTTCAGATTTTAATAATTCCGCCTATTCTGATTTTAATAATTCCGCCTGTTCTGATTTAAAATAATTCCGCCTGTTCTGATTTTTATTTCTGTCAAATTGTAATTGTGGTTTGCCTGTTTCTAAAATTTTATGAGAAAAACAATCATTTAACCCAGCAGAAATTTTTCCAGCCTACAGTACTCCTCCTTCATTAAATATTTCCTTAGGCCAAATTCATTATTTTTAAATCATTTTCTTCTCTCATTTATTCCCAAATTTTTTCTTCATCAATTCCATCCGGATGTTCCCCTTTTATCCTTTTTCGCCCTACAGCTCTCATTCACTTCGCGCACCGATTTTCGCCGTTTTTCTCCCCCAATTCACCTTTGCCTTCCTCCACTTTTCCGCCTTTCGCTGATTTGTACTTCCCCCCAAACTCCCGCCGGTCAGTCAATCAAAATCACTTTCTCCCCCGTAAATCCCCATTTACCTTTTCCCCAATATTTTTCCGATTTTCCGTCATCTTCAGAAAAAAATGTTATTTCCGGCACCTTTGTCATTTTCCACCTTCCTTATTTTCCTCGTTCTTTTGGCCATCTCGCCAATGGCCCAAGCCCCTTGCCCGCCCATCTTCTTTGCCCAGGCCATTTCCACCAGGCAAATGCGCACAATGGACTTTTATTTCACAAAGTGGGTTAATTTACTTCATCAATATTAAAACATTCCAACAGATCCGGTGTTCCTTCCGCCGCTGAATGCGCCAATTTGTGTGGCCAACGGCATTTTTGCCAATCAGCCGTAATATCCACCCGAATAGGAAGATTGAAATCATAGGCCATTTTTTTGGCCATATCTCGAAAAGAAAGAAACCAATTCAGGAAGGCGATATGCCATTTTAAAGCCCTAAATGTCCTCTTAAAAGTGGCCAATTCTAATTGTTTTTGAAATGTTAAAATAATTTGTAAAATAAGCAGCTTTTCCTCCAACAAAAAATTTTCCGGTTTATTCCATTCAAAGACATGTTACTTTTTTAAAATCCTCGATTTTATAAAATTTAAAATGGTCAAATTGTAGAGGACACTTTGGGCTTTCAATTGGTATATCGCCTTCCAAAATTGGCAATTGCCTCGTTGATATATGGCCAAAAGAATGACCCATATTCTACCTCACTTATATCCCTCCTAGATTCCTTCCATTTTCCACTCAAATTCCCCAGATTTTCAATCACAATGCCCGTTCTTGTGCTCTTTCCCCAAGTCGGCCGGTCCAATGCCGAATGGCCAAGCATCGTTTCAATTCATTCCATTTAACCACGGATGGGGCTGATGCAATCTCCTTGCTCGCCTGCATCCAACATTGCGGAGGCCGACCCGAAAAAGTGAGGAAGAAAAGGGCCTAATTAAGGGGAAATGATTGGAAGGAAAAGTTTCGGTCTAACCATTAGGCTTAGGAACAAAAAAAATACAATTCTAGAGAGAGATTATTCGTAGAATATTTGAGAAAAATGTCAAATTTAATTGCAAAAGTTAAAATAATATGAGATTGTTTTGCATGTTTTTGGCCTGCAAGAACAAATCTTTTCAAGCATATTTTGTTAAAAATATAAAGAATTTAATATATTGAAGAGATTATAAAAGTCACAAAAACCCAGTAAATAAATATAAAAGGTACTTAAACTTAGCGGTTTGTGTATACTAAGTTTTTGAAAAAATTAAGGTCTCCCCTATTGGTGATAACCGATAAGTACCTAGTACCAACTATAATTCTAGATCTAAAAAAATATGGAAAAACTCTTCGAGATCTAGAAGAATCGGTACTTATCGGTTATTTATAAGCATATTTGAAAAAAAAATTTTTTGAGATTCTTATTTTATATTTATAATTCATACTTGATTGTAAAACAATAAAAAAAAACAGATTATTAAGTCACAATTTTGACTTAAGGATTTTTAGCAGGTTCCTTCCCAAACGTGGTAGCCTTCGAGGGAGCCACGAGAGGGGAATTGCCGAATTGGAATATTAACATTCATTTATCCGATTGGAATTCACAATAATAATAGGCGAAGATTGGGATTTGGGGCGGCTGGCCCATCGCTGGGCCGCTGGGATGTTGGGGTGCCCAATCCCAACTAAACCAGGGCCTATCGGGGCGAATGAACACTTAGTGGGGGATTTGGATTGGTTTTATAATCCCGGAGAGCTATTTGGACCTAGGAGGGAACAGTTGTTCTTTAATTCCCTCTAACATTCGTCTTCTCTAAAGTTTGCGCGCCCTCGCGCAATTGAGGGTCCCCAAAAAGAAATGAATGAATCAAAGTTTGATCTTTTGTTATTCATTTTTGTTCTTCTTCATTCTTTTTCCATTTGGTAGCTTCTCCGTCCGGGCGGGTCCCGATGAAGTTATTGTCCAACTGTTCGAATTGAAGTGAAATAGACAAAGCCTCCAATTCGCGTGCCAGTTGTTATCCTTTTGTTTGCAGTTGAACAGCAGCTTCCGTGTTCTGCCGTCGATCTTATTATTTCCGTTCTTCGCTATTCCTTCACCTATTTTTTCCTAGAAATTTTTTGAACCGCCATTTGTTCTTCGCCTCCTAGCATTTGATATTCCTATTTTTCTGGTAAACAATCCTATTTTTATTCGGAATCCAATTGCTTTGATTAATTGCCATGGCTTTTTGTTCGTCTTCTCCTATGATCAAATCCTAGAAAAATGTTGACAGCTAATTTTTGCTTCATTTCCTATTATCCAGCCGTTTGCTGCCAACGCGAAAACAGCAAACTGATGTTACTGGTCCATTGCTTTCAGCCGCCTGCTGCCAATAGGGAAACAGCAGACTGATCTTACCAAAATCAATGAATTTTCCTAATCGTCTTTGTCTTCTTGGTCTTTGTATTGCTCCTATATAGCACTATTTGATTAGTTTCCACTGATTTGTCTTTGGAATTAATTTTGGCTCGATTAATTATTCATGGCTTTCCTCCCTAAGCCTAAATTTTGAATGATGCAGCTCCTACTGCTTTTTAATAGCCAAATTCAGTTTAAATTCTTCATTTTTATTTTGTGCTGTTAACTTAATTCTTCAATGGAAAAACTATGATCTTTGATCTTGAATTGTATTTTATAGAAGCTTCATTTCGCCTAGAAATTAGTTCATTTAAATGGATTTAAGAATTTATTCATCTTGATATTTTTCTTCACTATGGCTATTATTATTTGGCAATAATCAAATCTTTCCTACGTTTAGCAGCTTCTCTCCTTAGAGAATTTTTGGTCCTGCTCTCTCAAAATTCATTAGCTTGTTTACCGCGACTGCTTGCAAGTCGGTGTTGAATCTGCATTCCAATGGTGTTTCCTTGCTGCAGTCCGTTGAATATTCCTTTCGGCATGTCTAATTGTTGTTATTACCCACAGTGCCTATCTTTGGCTTGACGAGTGGTATGAAGACCAAACGTCCTGCGGGATCCTGCTGACTGCGCCATATTAAGTCACAATTTTGACTTAAGGATTTTTAGCAGGTTCCTTCCCAAACGTGGTAGCCTTCGAGGGAGCCACGAGAGGGGAATTGCCGAATTGGAATATTAACATTCATTTATCCGATTGGAATTCACAATAATAATAGGCGAAGATTGGGATTTGGGGCGGCTGGCCCATCGCTGGGCCGCTGGGATGTTGGGGTGCCCAATCCCAACTAAACCAGGGCCTATCGGGGCGAATGAACACTTAGTGGGGGATTTGGATTGGTTTTATAATCCCGGAGAGCTATTTGGACCTAGGAGGGAACAGTTGTTCTTTAATTCCCTCTAACACAGATTTTAGACGATTTTAGGATTTACCAATTTTAGGCGTAACTTAAGGTAATTTTGGGGGAAAAATCTGCCAACAGATAACCGATATGTATCAAAGAATCTAAAAATTGTTCCTACCAAAGCCAACCTAAACCAAATATTCCATAGGATAAAAATGAAAATGGTGGCTTTTCCCATTTGCTGAACATCAATTTGGGCCCAACATCAAATGCTGGAATTGATGAGGAAGAATTCCCTTCACCCCATATTTTGCCAATTCTCGATGAAGAAAAGGTGGCATCCTCGGCAATTTTGATGGAAGGCAAAAATGATGGGTCATCAAAAGGCGGGGAAGGCGATGGAAAAGAAAAACAGGCAAATTGAATTAATTCAATGGAAATCCTTGGGAATTGGGGTTCCGAAAAATTTTTCAAATTTCCAAAAATGAATTTTTAAATTATAGAAAAAATTAAAAATTTTCAAAATTTCATAAAATTTTTTAAACAAATTTTTAAATTTATAATATTTTTAAAAAGTTTTAAAAATTAAAAAATTAATAATTTTTTGAAAATTTTAAAAATATTTTAAAAATTTTTTTAAATTTTTAATATTTTTAAAAAATTTTTTTGAAATTATAAATTAATATTTATTTTTTACGATGTTTGGAAAAATCGAAAAATATTTTTAATTTTATAAAAATTTTAATATTTTTAAAAACAATTTTTGGAAATTTTCAAAAAAATTTCAGAAAATTAAAAAAATCGGTATTTCAATTCCGAAGGATTGTCCATCCAATGTTTCTTCCTTTTCCCTCCATTCATTTTATAATTTAAAGGCAAGAAAGGGGCCTAGCCAATTCCTCGGGGCCATTCAACGGCTTTATCAAATGCAACGAAGGCTGGAACAAATTTTGGCCGAAGCCCAAAAAATTCGTGAAAAGGAGGAGAAGGAGGCAAAAAAGGCGAATAAAGGAGAGGAGGGAAATGCCGGGGGATTGCCCCCATCGGCCGCCGTGCATTTCAAAGCGGCACCTTTGCTGCAAATGCCCGAAGGGGAGGACAATGTAATTCCATTAGTGGGAGCAAATTATTCAACGGCTGCCGCCTCTTCACAGGTAGAGGCTTAAGAAAATGTTCAAATCCGACTAAAAACCCTAATTTATTTGGACTTTTAATTTAAATTTATTCCAATCTTCGAAATACGATGATTGAAAGAATCTAGAGACGTTCTTTTGCCCATATCTGGAGAAGGAAACAACCAATTTAGGAAGGCAATATGCCATTTGAAAGCCCTAAATGCCCTCTAAAAAGTGGCCAATTCTAATTGTTTTTTTTAGAAATATTAAAACAATTTGAAATAAGTGGCTTTTCCTCCAACAAATAAATATTCGGGTTTATTCCATTCAAAGATATGCAATTTTTTTAAAACCCTGGATTTTATAATATTTTAATAGGCCAGATTATAGAAGACACTTTGGGCTTTCCAATGGTATATTACCTTAAATAATTGGTTATTGCCTCATTGAGAAATGGGTCAAAAAACTTGGAAAAATATTCCTGTAACTCTTCTCTAATTTCCAGCCTATATTTAGGCATTTAATATTTTAAATTATTCCTCTGCTTCAGATGCTCACCCGAATCCTCCAAAATGGCACACAACTTCGTGTTCATTCCGCCGGTTTCGTTGCCAAACTTCGGCCCGGTATGTTCTTAGCCCATTTTTGGCAGCCATCCGAAAAAGGATTCATTTATAAAAAGACATAAACCCAAAAGATCTACGGGAAAAATTGAATTTCTTGCGCTGAAATCTTAAACTTAATCTTAAAATCAGCCCTAAAACCTAATCTTATAACCTTCAATTTTTCCCTATAGATCTTTTGGATATAGACCTTTTTGGTATAGATCTTTTGGATTGATCAATCCGAAAATTTAGGCGAAAAGCTCAAACTTCTTTCTGACCCAATTGGAGATGCAGAAAGGCGGAAAGAGGAGAGGAAGGGTGAAGAGCAAATGATCCAATTGGGCAGCTCGGCCGTCCAAATCCCGGCACAGTTGGTCACAATGGCCCCAGAATTGTTCGAAGCCACGCCCATCAGTGCCAAGCAGGGTGGACAAATTACCCCTTTTTGAAATGGATAGATATATTTAATTAGCTAAAAACATTGAAATTCACGAAAAAAGAATAGACTTAAACCAAAATATAACGGTTTAAAGGTTTGTCCCACACATTCACAAACCAAATATAACCAAAATTGGATAGAGCTGGTCAAAACGCATTGAATGGTATATAATTTGGTTATGGTTTGGTCAACAATTAAAGGGTTTTAAACGGTTTAAACCACATTTTGGTTTGGTCAACAATTAAAGGGTTTTAAACGGTTTAAGCCACATTTTGGTTTGGTCAACAATTAAAGGGTTTTAAGCGGTTTAAACCACATTTTGGTTTATTGGTTCAAAACTAAGTTAGAATTGATTAAACCCAAGCCAAAACATAATAAATGATGCGTCTGGATGAGATTTATCAATTGGGTATAAGGTTTATGGCTATTATAAACCAGTGAACCTTTAAATCGTTCTAAGCTTTTCGTAGTTTCAATGCTTTTTTCGCCAAATTAAATAATTTCCAATTTTTATTAATGTAAATAGCCATATTTTTCATAGAGCAACCTTCTGGCAGCTCTGATGCCAAAGTTAGCGAAGGCGATGAGCCAACGGTGGTGGATGGCCGACTGCTTTCCCCACCCACTTCCTCCGGCGATGGTTTCCTCCATTCCCTACTCATTCATCATGGCAAAATGCCAAAAGAGCCGAAAAGGGAGGAGAATGGCGGTGCCCTATCATTGGATGGCACATTCGCCTCCTCCTCTTCGGCTTCATCTACACCGGCAACGGTGATTTGCTTTCGATTCGTCCAGCATCGACGACTTCAACATGGCGAGACGGCACAAATTTTGATGAAAACTGGGATCAGTTTGAATGAATGCCGGTATGTTTTATGAAGATTTTTGGGAGAGAATAATGTCTAATTAGACATTTTAGTTCATTTTTGAGCTTATTTTTGAAGCCATTTCCTATAAAGTAAAATTGAGGGGGCAAAAATTTTGATAAAAACTGGAATCAGTTTGAATGAATACCGATCAGTTTTATGTAGTAATTTTGGAGGAGAATAAAGTCTAATTAAAATTTTGAATACATTTTGAACTAATTAGATATTTTTGAGCTTATTTTTGAAGAATTTTTATGTTTAAATCTTCATTGTACTGCTTGAGAACCTCCTTCATTTTTTGGCACATAACTCAGCGAGGCAATTGCCAATTTTGGAAGGCAATATATCATTTGAAAGCCTAAAGTGTTCTCTAAAAAGTGGCTTTTCAAATTTTATAAAATCCTGGCGTCACAAAAAGTTACATGTCTTTGAGTGGAATAAACTCAAATTGTTTCTTAGAGGGAAAAGCCGCTTATTTTATAAATTATTTTAACATTTTTAAAAAAAATTAGAATTGGCCACTTTTTAGAGGACATTTAGCTTTCAAATGGCATATCGCCTTCCTGAATTGGTTGCTTCTTTCGCGAGATATGGCCAAAAGAATGGTAATCATTCGATTTCAGCCTAGACGAACCCCAAATATCCTCGGATCAATATATAAATATATTTTTTGGCTAATTATTTCAACAGTTGTGCTTGTGCCAATACTTGGCGTCAGTCCAGTCTTTCGAATTCCTCCCAATTGCCATGTAAAAGTCTTCGTTACAATTCTGCCAAAAGCATTTGTGAATTGCTTGGGGCCGACCATAATGAAAAATTGGATTTGGTTTTGGACAGAGCCAACGATTACCATTATGTGTCATGCGAGCCAAAATGTGAGAAAAAATAAAAAGGGAAGGGAAATCTTCATTTACAAAAAAAAAAAGAATACATAAAGTCAAAATAATTAGAATGGTTTAAGGGTTTGTCCCACACATTCACAAACCAAATATACCCAAAATTGGATAGAGCTGGTCAAAACGCATTGAATGGTATAAAATTTGGTTATGGTTTGGCCAACAATTAAAGGGTTTTAAACGGTTTAAACCACATTTTGGTTTGCTCAACAATTAATGGGTTTTAAACGGCTTAAACTACATTTTGGTCATTTTGGTTTGGTCCACAATTAAAGGGTTTTAAACGGTTTAAACCACATTTTGGTTTTTGGTTAAAAACTAATTTATAATTAGTTTAAAATCAAGTCAAAATATAATCAAATTATGTTCTTGACCGTAATCTATCGATTTAGTATAAGGATTAAGATTCTAGGATAAATTTCGGAATTGTTATAATCTTCTCGGCAAATATTTGATGTTAAAGATTTACTAAAAACGGCGGACAAAATGTGCAAAAAGGCAGAAGGAGAAGAGGAACGCAAAGAAGGTAGCAAGGAAGGTGGAATTGTAAAATTGGAGCCGGAGACAACATCGACGACTTTGAAGGCAACCAGCGAAGAAACATCAACGACGGAATTGGCCACAACAGAAAATTCCGAAGCTTCATCAAGCGCCAGCACCCAAATGGAGGCCATTTCTTCTACTAACATTGCCGAACCAAATGATGGCCAAAAGGACAACGGAGGATGTTTTGAACGCATCCCGGGCCATTCCCTTCGTGGCACCGCCGCCGGTCTGGAACGTGGCGTTTCCATGGCCGAATGTGAATGCCTTTGTGCCAATTCATTGTTCGTTTACATAGTTTTGACCAATTCGATGTCGTTTAAAATAACTCATCAAGCACTGAACCAAATTTTGATGATTTTGTTATCAAATTAAAGAGCAGACTTTTGGCTATCCAATGAAGTTAATTTTATTTAAATTGGTTTAGAATTGATGAAGTTGTGACCAAAAAAACCAATGGAAATTTCGCCAATCCATAGTAAAGATCATTTTAAATGATTTTTAGGACACAACTTCATCATTTCAGAACCAATTTAAATAAAATTTATTTCATTTGATAGTCAAATGTCTGCTCTTTAATTTAATACCAAAATCATCAAAATTGCTTTAACCCTTGATCAATTATTATAAACGGCGTCAAGTTAGCCCTTTTGAACCCATCTTTATTCCTCCCCATCTAAAAAAGGCGCTCCCGAATGTATTCATTCCAATGCGCATCGGCCAGCTATTTCCACGCCGACCGTGATTGCATTCTCAATTTGGACAGTCGCCACTCGGCCCCAGACAATTTTGTGACAGAGCAGCAACAGCAGGAGGTCACCTATTTGGGCCTACTTTGCCCTCCGGAACGGGCAATTGCCTCATTTATTGGGGCCACTCCTTCAATGTTGATTACGGCTTGCACTTCGCCTTTTCCCACCCAAGAGGCCACATCTTCTTCCAGCCCATCTTCATCAAGTAGGCCAAATTCTTTCATTCGCTTGGCAACAATTAATTTTTTATATTTTCAATTTAATGGTTTAATTTTCATCTTTTTATAAAAGTGGGTTGCCGCCTGTTCTGATTTTAAGTAATTCCGCCTGTTCTGATTTTAATAATTCCGCCTGTTCTGATTTTAATAATTCCGCCTGTTCTGATTTTAATAATTCCGCCTGTTCTGATTTTAATAATTCCGCCTGTTCTGATTTTAATAATTCCGCCTGTTCTGATTTTTAATAATTCCGCCTGTTCTGATTTTAATAATTCCGCCTGTTCTGATTTTTAATAATTCCGCCTGTTCTGATTTTAATAATTCCGCCTGTTCTGATTTTAATAATTCCGCCTGTTCTGATTTTAATAATTCCGCCTGTTCTGATTTTGAATAATTCCGCCTGTTCTGATTTTAATAATTCCGCCTGTTCTGATTTTAATAATTCCGCCTGTTCTGATTTTAATAATTCCGCCTGTTCTGATTTTAATAATTCCGCCTGTTCTGATTTTAATAATTCCGCCTGTTCTGATTTTAATAATTCCGCCTGTTCTGATTTTAATAATTCCGCCTGTTCTGATTTTAATAATTCCGCCTGTTCTGATTTTAATAATTCCGCCTGTTCTGATTTTTAATAATTCCGCCTGTTCTGATTTTAATAATTCCGCCTGTTCTGATTTTAATAATTCCGCCTGTTCTGATTTTAATAATTCCGCCTGTTCTGATTTTAAGTAATTCCGCCTGTTCTGATTTTAATAATTCCGCCTGTTCTGATTTTAATAATTCCGCCTGTTCTGATTTTAATAATTCCGCCTGTTCTGATTTTAATAATTCCGCCTGTTCTGATTTTAATAATTCCGCCTGTTCTGATTTTTAATAATTCCGCCTGTTCTGATTTTAATAATTCCGCCTGTTCTGATTTTAATAATTCCGCCTGTTCTGATTTTAATAATTCCGCCTGTTCTGATTTTGAATAATTCCGCCTGTTCTGATTTTAATAATTCCGCCTGTTCTGATTTTAATAATTCCGCCTGTTCTGATTTTAATAATTCCGCCTGTTCTGATTTTAATAATTCCGCCTGTTCTGATTTTTAATTCAGTCCAATACATATTTTTAAATCATTTCTTCGGCTTTTTTTGGCCATAACTATGTGAATATTAAGCCAATCCATTTTGTTTTCCACCACAATGAATAAATTACATCCAGCTCCTTCTTTGGATATTAAATTCATTTAAAACCCTTTTTCCTTTGAAGGCTTATTAAAGGATTATGCCTATCTTGTCACTATTCCTAATATCATTCCTCCAATTTTTAGGTACCATTCCTCCATCATCCACATCAGTTTCGACTCCCTTATCGGATTCTTGTTTTCTGGAGCAACCAGGATTTGTGCTTGAGGGATTAGCGTTGGCAGTGGAAACCCAAATCAGTGCCACCCAATGCAAATGCCAATGCGCGCTGGCTGAAAGGCGGCATGGAACAGCGTGTCAAAGGTGCGTTGAATCCAACCCAAATTTAGCATCATTTCACCCAATTAAGTGCCCAATTCTATGCTGATTCTCAGACTTGCCTGCTGAATAGGCAAAATCGGGCATCGGCCCCGGAACGATTCAGCTTTGATGAAAAGGGCCAAAACAGGCACAGTTATTTGGATTTCCGATGCATTGATGGAGTGGATGGTACGTCAAGGGGACAGACCAACTTGGCGCCGTTGAAAATAACTCATCAAAGATTGAACCAAATTTTGATGTTTTTGTTATCAAATTAAAGATCAGACTTTTGGCTATCAAATGAAATTAATTTTATTTAAATTGATTCAGAATTGATGAAGTTATACTCAAAAAAACGTTGAAAATGTTGCTAATCCATAATAAAGGTCATTTTAAATAGTTTTTTGGGCACAATTTCATCATTTCAGAACCAATTTAAATAAAATTAATTTCATTGGATAGCCAAAAAGTCTGCTCTTTAATTTGATAACAAAAATCATCAAAATTGATTCAGTCCTTAATAAGTTATTATAAACGAAGCTTAATTGGGCCTGTTCAATATTGAACGGTCAAATTATAGCAAAATTGTTGGCCGATTATTTGGCAACAAATTGTGCCGTGGAATTGGCCGAATTGGCGTTGATGAACAAAACATCAATTGCCACAACAACAATTGAGGCAATCGATGAAACAACGACAGTAAAATTGAAATTATTGGGAAAAGGAAAGAGGAAAAAGGGGCGAAAAGATCAACAACAAAAAGAGGAAGAAAGTGGGAAAAACACAACAGAAACACCGGCCAAAACAACATTGGCACAAAATGCCACAACAAAGGGAATTGAGGGAAGGGAAAGGGATGGAGAAGGATGGGAAAATGGCAAAATCGATCCAATGGAAGAGGCAAAAATGGAAGTGAGAACGGCCATTCCAAGCACATCAGAAACGGATACCAAAATGCCCGGTGGGTAAATGTTTCAATATCATCGTTTTCGGTATCTTGGCCATTCCTAAAGGTTATAATTCGACGAGTAATTAACCAATTCAAGAAGGCGATATACCATTGGAAAGCTCAAAGTGTTTTCTATAAAGTGGCCATTTTAAATTTTATAAAATCCAGGCTTTCAAAAAAGTTACATATCTTTGAATTGGAATAAACTCGAATATTTGTTTGTTGGAGGAAAAGCCGCCTATTTTATAAATTGTTTCAACATTTCAAAAACAAATTAGAAAAGCCTCCTTTTAGAGGATATTTAGGGCTTTCAAATGGTATATCGCCTTTCTGAATTGGTTCTCGAGATATGGCCAAACGAAAGGCCAAGATTCTGGAACGTGATGATCCGAAAATGCGGGAATTAAACTTAAAAATTTAAGAAATGAACTTAAAATTGCCTGAATTTGGCTCAAAATTGCCTGAATTTGGCTTAAAAATGCCGGAATTGAACTCAAAATCACCCGAATTGAACTCCAAATTACTCGAATTTGGCTCAAAATTGCCCGAAATAGACTCAAAAATACCAGAATTGGAAGGGGCCGAAGGGGAGGAGGATGGCACATCATCGAAAGGCTGGAAAACTGTTCGGGTGCAACGGGGCGATGGGGCGGGGAATGTGACGGAAGAGTTGGTGGGCCAACCGCAAGCGGATCCCATTGTCCGGCAAATTCGAGAACAGGAACAGAAAACGGAGACAGCCGCCACTTCCCCGTCAACATCGACCGTTTCTTCTTCCTCAACAATATCATCGTCGTCAGTGCCAAACAATTCTTCTTCATCGCCTTCACCCACTGTTCCACCTTCAAAGAATAATTCAAATGCCACCGCATTCAATGTCACTTCATCCAACAATAATTCATCGTCCAGCAGTAACACCACAGCATCCCCCACATCAACCACTTCAAGCATTCCAGAATATGCGCCCGTTGGGCAATGTCGATTCTCTGCCCTCTATCAAACGGTCGGAATGGGGGAAAAATACCAAAATCATATCATAATTAGGGCAAAAACATACAAATCCGAATCAGAATGGAGAAAATACAAAATTTGCAAATCAGAATTCCAATTACAAATCAGAATAGGTGAAAAACACAATTACATGGGGCAAAAACACAAAATTTACAAATCAGAATGGGGCAAAAACACAAAATTACAAATCAGAATAGGGCAAAAACACAAAATTTACAAATCAGAATGGGGCAAAAACACAAAATTTACAAATCAGAATGGGGCAAAACACAAAATTTACAAATCAGAATAGGGCAAAACACAAATTTACAAATCAGAATGGGGCAAAAACACAAAATTTACAAATCAGAATGGGGCAAAACACAAAATTTACAAATCAGAATGGGGCAAAACACAAATTTACAAATCAGAATAGGGCAAAACACAAAATTTACAAATCAGAATGAGGCAAAACACAAAATTTACAAATCAGAATAGGGCAAAACACAAATTTACAAATCAGAATAGGGCAAAACACAAATTTACAAATCAGAATGGGGCAAAAACACAAAATTTACAAATCAGAATGGGGCAAAACACAAAATTTACAAATCAGAATGGGGCAAAACACAAATTTACAAATCAGAATAGGGCAAAACACAAAATTTACAAATCAGAATGAGGCAAAAACACAAAATTTACAAATCAGAATGGGGCAAAACACAAATTTACAAATCAGAATAGGGCAAAACACAAAATTTACAAATCAGAATGAGGCAAAAACACAAAATTTACAAATCAGAATGGGGCAAAAACACAAAATTACAAATCAGAATAGGGCAAAAACCCAAAATTTACAAATCAGAATGGGGCAAAAACACAAAATTTACAAATCAGAATGGGGCAAAACACAAAATTTACAAATCAGAATAGGGCAAAACACAAATTTACAAATCAGAATGGAGAAAATACAAAATTTGCAAATCAGAATTCCAATTACAAATCAGAATAGGTGAAAAACACAATTACATGGGGCAAAAACACAAAATTTACAAATCAGAATGGGGCAAAAACACAAAATTACAAATCAGAATAGGGCAAAAACACAAAATTTACAAATCAGAATGGGGCAAAAACACAAAATTTACAAATCAGAATGGGGCAAAACACAAAATTTACAAATCAGAATAGGGCAAAACACAAATTTACAAATCAGAATGGGGCAAAAACACAAAATTTACAAATCAGAATGGGGCAAAACACAAAATTTACAAATCAGAATGGGGCAAAACACAAATTTACAAATCAGAATAGGGCAAAACACAAAATTTACAAATCAGAATGAGGCAAAACACAAAATTTACAAATCAGAATAGGGCAAAACACAAATTTACAAATCAGAATGGGGCAAAAACACAAAATTTACAAATCAGAATGGGGCAAAACACAAAATTTACAAATCAGAATGGGGCAAAACACAAATTTACAAATCAGAATAGGGCAAAACACAAAATTTACAAATCAGAATGAGGCAAAAACACAAAATTTACAAATCAGAATGGGGCAAAACACAAATTTACAAATCAGAATAGGGCAAAACACAAAATTTACAAATCAGAATGAGGCAAAAACACAAAATTTACAAATCAGAATGGGGCAAAAACACAAAATTACAAATCAGAATAGGGCAAAAACACAAAATTTACAAATCAGAATGGGGCAAAAACACAAAATTTACAAATCAGAATGGGGCAAAACACAAAATTTACAAATCAGAATAGGGCAAAACACAAATTTACAAATCAGAATAGGGCAAAACACAAAATTTGCAAATCAGAATTCCAATTACAAATCAGAATAGGTGAAAAACACAATTACATGGGGCAAAAACACAAAATTTACAAATCAGAATGGGGCAAAAACACAAAATTACAAATCAGAATAGGGCAAAAACACAAAATTTACAAATCAGAATGGGACAAAAACACAAAATTTACAAATCAGAATGGGGCAAAACACAAAATTTACAAATCAGAATAGGGCAAAACACAAATTTACAAATCAGAATGGGGCAAAAACACAAAATTTACAAATCAGAATGGGGCAAAACACAAAATTTACAAATCAGAATGGGGCAAAACACAAATTTACAAATCAGAATAGGGCAAAACACAAAATTTACAAATCAGAATGAGGCAAAAACACAAAATTTACAAATCAGAATGGGGCAAAACACAAATTTACAAATCAGAATAGGGCAAAACACAAAATTTACAAATCAGAATGAGGCAAAAACACAAAATTTACAAATCAGAATGGGGCAAAAACACAAAATTACAAATCAGAATAGGGCAAAAACACAAAATTTACAAATCAGAATGAGGCAAAAACACAAAATTTACAAATCAGAATGGGGCAAAAACACAAAATTACAAATCAGAATAGGGCAAAAACACAAAATTTACAAATCAGAATGGGGCAAAAACACAAAATTTACAAATCAGAATGGGGCAAAACACAAAATTTACAAATCAGAATAGGGCAAAACACAAATTTACAAATCAGAATGGAGAAAATACAAAATTTGCAAATCAGAATTCCAATTACAAATCAGAATAGGTGAAAAACACAATTACATGGGGCAAAAACACAAAATTTACAAATCAGAATGGGGCAAAAACACAAAATTACAAATCAGAATAGGGCAAAAACACAAAATTTACAAATCAGAATGGGGCAAAAACACAAAATTTACAAATCAGAATGGGGCAAAACACAAAATTTACAAATCAGAATAGGGCAAAACACAAATTTACAAATCAGAATGGGGCAAAAACACAAAATTTACAAATCAGAATGGGGCAAAACACAAAATTTACAAATCAGAATGGGGCAAAACACAAATTTACAAATCAGAATAGGGCAAAACACAAAATTTACAAATCAGAATGAGGCAAAACACAAAATTTACAAATCAGAATAGGGCAAAACACAAATTTACAAATCAGAATGGGGCAAAAACACAAAATTTACAAATCAGAATGGGGCAAAACACAAAATTTACAAATCAGAATGGGGCAAAACACAAATTTACAAATCAGAATAGGGCAAAACACAAAATTTACAAATCAGAATGAGGCAAAAACACAAAATTTACAAATCAGAATGGGGCAAAACACAAATTTACAAATCAGAATAGGGCAAAACACAAAATTTACAAATCAGAATGAGGCAAAAACACAAAATTTACAAATCAGAATGGGGCAAAAACACAAAATTACAAATCAGAATAGGGCAAAAACACAAAATTTACAAATCAGAATGGGGCAAAAACACAAAATTTACAAATCAGAATGGGGCAAAACACAAAATTTACAAATCAGAATAGGGCAAAACACAAATTTACAAATCAGAATAGGGCAAAACACAA
The DNA here is from genome assembly GCA_030063045.1 of Pratylenchus scribneri. Classification (NCBI taxonomy): domain Eukaryota; kingdom Metazoa; phylum Nematoda; class Chromadorea; order Rhabditida; family Pratylenchidae; genus Pratylenchus; species Pratylenchus scribneri. Next base: position 764,475 of record JAQSEB010000071.1, read on the forward strand.
AATTTGCAAATCAGAATTCCAATTACAAATCAGAATAGGTGAAAAACACAATTACATGGGGCAAAAACACAAAATTTACAAATCAGAATGGGGCAAAAACACAAAATTACAAATCAGAATAGGGCAAAAACACAAAATTTACAAATCAGAATGGGACAAAAACACAAAATTTACAAATCAGAATGGGGCAAAACACAAAATTTACAAATCAGAATAGGGCAAAACACAAATTTACAAATCAGAATGGGGCAAAAACACAAAATTTACAAATCAGAATGGGGCAAAACACAAAATTTACAAATCAGAATGGGGCAAAACACAAATTTACAAATCAGAATAGGGCAAAACACAAAATTTACAAATCAGAATGGGGCAAAACACAAATTTACAAATCAGAATAGGGCAAAACACAAAATTTACAAATCAGAATGAGGCAAAAACACAAAATTTACAAATCAGAATGGGGCAAAACACAAATTTACAAATCAGAATAGGGCAAAACACAAAATTTACAAATCAGAATGAGGCAAAACACAAAATTTACAAATCAGAATAGGGCAAAACACAAATTTACAAATCAGAATGGGGCAAAAACACAAAATTTACAAATCAGAATGGGGCAAAACACAAAATTTACAAATCAGAATAGGGCAAAACACAAATTTACAAATCAGAATAGGGCAAAACACAAAATTTACAAATCAGAATGAGGCAAAAACACAAAATTTACAAATCAGAATGAGGCAAAAACACAAAATTTTTACAAATCAGAATTATGTATAATTAAAATCAGAATGGAACAAAAATCAGAACAGAATTATAAACCAGGGAAAGAGGCTGGAATTTTCTAGGAAAGAGGAAGTGGAGCCACTGTATGTATAGTTATGCCCTTAGAAATTTCTTTCGAAATGTCGAAATATTCAGACTCTGGTACTCTGTCCCGTGTCCCCAAATTTTTGTTTTTAATTTGAATATTTATAAAATGAATTCAGAAATATGGCCTGTTGATCACTTTTAATTATAAATATGCATTTAAGGTCTTCAACGGAGCTCGTCTCCTGAAAAGGCTTCTTGTCGAAAGGTATTTTGATTGATGCTCATGGGAGAAATTTTCTGACCATAATCCTCCCATTTACCATTTAGCCCTGCTCAATGTTTGGCTGCCTGCCATTGGGAGAATTGTAGATCGGCGAATTTGATTCAAATGGAGGACAAAGTTGGGGACATGGGGATTAATTTAATATTTTCACTTAAATTTACAGCAAAAAGTGTGTGAATTGTTCCGTGATTCGGTTTGAATTCATATCGGATACGCATAAAAAACTTAAATTTTTTAAAGATTGTTGAATTCCGGAGGAATGATGTGCTCAGGTGAGGGTCAAATAATATAATTAGGATGATATTTATTATTTAATTTATCGAAAAAAATGCCGAAAAAATTATTGAAATTATTGAAAAGAGACAGTTCAGCAGAAGTTTATCCTTTATCCTAGATCCATAAACCTTACAGTATATTCAATCGATAGATATAGATCTTATCAAGAAGCATCATTTGATAATGTTTTGGCATAACCAAATTATATACCATTCAATGCGTCTTGACCAGCTCTATCCAATTTAGTTGATATATTTGGTTTGTGAATTTGGAGGACAAACCCCATCTTAAATCATTATAATTATTTTGGCATTTACTCTTTTTTCGGCAAATTAATTAACACCGTAATTTAATCCAGTCTATAATTCTCTCTAATAAATTTACAGTTTCGATCGATTGGCCGTTCATTTCGATTCAGTGCAATGCAAATCGAGGATAGATTCATGAAGAAAGGGAATAAACTCCACCATCTTCCCCCTAGTCTTTCGACTTAATTTAAATGGCAAAAATATTTATTTATTTATCATTGATTATTATCCAATTTGGAGGAATTTTGGCCATTTTTTTTTTTGTTTTTTTACATTGCCGATAATCTTCGTTTGCATTTTTCCCCTTTTTGTTGTTGTTGATGAGTTGGCCGTCGTTGAATAATACTCCTCGATGTTTGACTCCCGGTGGCTGATGAGGTGCGCGATGACGGGGATAAAATGCCAAGCCATCTAAATAAAAATTTTGTCATTCAATTTGAATAAAAATTGGATTCCTCTTTCAATTTTTTCCTAGCGAAACAAGATGAATATCCCATTTCCTGTACCCTTGTAATTTTTTTAGCCATATCTCAAGAAGGAAACAACCAATTCAGAAAGGCGAAATGCCATTTTAAAGCCCTAAATGTCCTCTAAAAAGTGGGGCTTTTCTAATTTTTTTTGAAATGTTAAAAATAAAATAAGCGGCTTTTCCTCCAACAAATAAATTTGGGTTTATTCCATTCAAAGACATGTAACTTTTTTAAAAGCCTGGATTTTATAAAATTTAAAATTGCCATTTTGTAGAGGACACTTTGGACTTTAAAATGATATATCGCCTTCCTAGATTGGCCATTGCTTCATGGAGATATGAGTCAAAAAGCGATAATTTATTCAAAATTCAACGCCACCTGAGCAATCGAGTGCCTGCCGATGTAAAAGCTGAAGATGATGAATTCGATGTGCCAGATTTTGTGGATTGTGCCGAACCGGCTCTGGCTCTTTGCTGCTGAAGATGAAGATGATGCTCGACGAATGGAATTGAGCCGGAAATGGATCGAGGAGTAAGCAATAAAGAGGCGGATTGGAATGATCCGCCCGACTTATTTCGCCCATTTTTCGAAGAATTTTGCTGCTGCTGATGCTGCTCACGGGCACTGTTCAAACTGCCAACATTCAACGAGAATCGACTCTTCAATTTGGCATTCTTTTGGGGATGTTTATCGCCTGGAGTTCGGCTGAAAAATTCAAATTAAAAAGGTATAGGGTCTTTTCAACACCTAAGGCCATTCTTTTGGCCATAGCTCATCGAGGCAATTGCCAATTCAGTAAGGCGATATGCCATTAGATAGCCCAAAGTGTCCTCTACAATTTAGCCATTTCAAATTTTATAAAATCTAGGCTTTAAAAAAGTTACATGTCTTTGAGTGGAATTAGACCGAATATTTTGTTTGTTGGAGGAAAACCGCTTATTTTACAAATTATTTTAACATTGCAAAAAACAATTAGAATTGGCCACTTTTTAGAGGACATTTAGGGCTTTCTAATGGCATATCGCCTTCCTGAATTGGTTGCTTACTTCTCGAGATATGGCCAAAAGAATGGCCCAAGATACATTAAATTGGCTGTATTGAAATATTCTGTTTCGGAATGAAAATTGACCAACAAAAACTAATTCAATTTATATCCAAGATGTACACAAATCAACCAAAATAACCCTCCGTCGATTTAAATTTATCCCACGTACGCGCTAAGTGTGGCAAAATCATAGATTGAATGGGCACGATTGCCACCACCGCCTCCTCCGCCGCCTCTTCCTCCTTTTGCGCTTGAAGATGATGCGGTGCTTCCACGTTTTTCGCCCAATATTGTATGGGCTGCCTCGCCAAGACGCCTTAAAGCAAAAATTGAATAATTCTTAAAATGAATAATATTAATTTACACAAAAAATGATTGAATTTACACAAATTCTTTCATCTCGAAAAATCATATTTTTAGGCCATATAACTTGGCCATAACTATTAGAGCTTACTTATGTTAGTCTTAGGTTTAGGGTCTAAGATGAGTTAGGGCTAGGGCTAGACAGGGTAGGAATCTTAAAGAAATCTGATTTTGCCAATATATATGGGCTCTCTCAATGCCAACAATGCCTAAGGGCCTTTCCTATTTGTCCTACTGTACCGCCATTTTTTTGTCTAATTGCCCCGTCATCATCATATCAATCAAATATTTCCTCAATCTGCCCTTTTAAACTTACCCTTTTCCCTTCCTTATACTTTTTACGCTTCTCATTATGGTTAACCGAAATTTGTGGCCCAAATCAAAAACGAGATTTGTGGCCCAATAACAATCCTCATAGGACTCACCCGTCATTAATTCCGGACCAAAATTTTGCTCTGTTATCGTTATATTTGTTAATGTTTTTGGCAGGGCCGCAGATTTCGGCGGGCCACAAATTCCATTTTAAATAAGGGCCGCAAAATTCGGGGACGCAGATTTCGCCACACGCACATTATTATCGCATTTTTTCGCTCAATTAATAAAAAAAATAATTTAAAGTCGAGTTTTCCCTTATCCCTATCCCGTTCATTGGGCCACTTGGGGCTTAGGCCTCTGAAGAGGAGAGAGCCAAAGCCCAGCTTTCACCTCAAAAAACTTTAGCCCGCCCCTAAATTAGGATTAATAACCTCAAAGATAAATATTTGAATTTGTATAAATTCAGTCATTTTTTGTGTAAATTCAGTCATTTTTTGTGTAAATTCAGTCAACACTTCCAAAAATCAAATCATTGTTATGAAACCCACTTTGCAGCCTTTTGTATCTCCTTGGCCCGTTGATCCCTCTTTTCACGTTCCTTTCTTTCCGCCTTTGCCCGTAAAGCGTGAGCACCCAACATCATATTTTATTATGGGTAGTGGAAATTGATTTGAGTTTTGGGAATGTTTCGAGGAAGTTTTTGATGGTCTCGGAAATAAAAAAAGGAGAAGAACCGAATACAATGGAGACAAAAAATATGGCAAGGAGGAAGGCAAGAAGCGACCCAGCGGGACGGAAATGCAAAAAAAAGAAGCAAAAAAGCAAATTGGTCTTTTCAGAAAGAAGGCTCTTGTCAAGCGTATTTGCTATTTGGCACTTTTGGGATGACGGAAGAGGACAAGAAGAAGGCGGCAAACGATTGCAATCCAATATGATAAAGAAAACTCTGGGAAGAATGCCAATGCCGAAGAAGAACTTTTGATGAAGGCCACTGCCGTTGGATTGCCATTTTTTGACTGAACAGCGGAGAGGGAGGAAATCCCCCGGGGAACAATGGCCCATTTTAGAAAGGAGGAAAAGTGACGACCCCGGTGGGTTTGATGAATGTGGAAAAGAAATTGATAAGCGGGGGTGTTTTCAAGTGAAAAAGTTTTTTTTGAACGTTCAAATTCCAAAGAATTCAATGAAATATTCAGTGAAAATGATATTGCTATAATGGAAAGCATTTTTAGACTATTAAATTTATCATTTTTACCAAGAAAAATTGAATAAGTAACAATTAGATTCAGAATAGGTAATGTCGAAAAACCAAAATGGAAACCTTTCTCTTTAAGTTGTCTGTAGGAAAAATTTTTAATTTTGAATATTTTCAATTTGGCATTATGCATTTAATTAAAAGAAAAAAATTGGCGTCGGTTTTTTTCGATTTTGTGCTTTGTGAGTGGCGCGGCAAGCTTCATTACTGGGTTTTAATTTTGCCAATAATCGATTCGATTCATAGTGGCATCAATTCTAGAATATCCAAAACCAAAAACATTACAATTAGGATTTATTATTTCCATATTCCATTACATGCTGATCTTTTACTTTATCGGATTTTTAAAGACGGAAAGCTTTAGCAGCTTTTTCCATTTGTAATAATAATAATAAACGATTCATGAATCACAATTGGCACACAATCATCGCATAATCATAATGTTAAATATACATCCGTCACTCGATGATTATAATGCTTACAATTTATTCTTTATCAATAATGTGAAGAATTGACTAAAAAAAGCATGCTTAAAGCTGAATAAACCAACGAGAAAAATAAGGGAATGGGTTTAGCGAATTTTTTTCATTTGTTTCACGAATAAGCATACCGGCAATAATGAATCATCGCCAATCTCATCGATAGGATGAATAATTATTTAAGCATCCTCTATTCCGCTTCCGCGACTAAAAAATTATGAATAATTCTTTTCCCTATTTTCAATAACCTTCATTTTAGGAAAATATGAATAATACCACAGCAAATTCAAAATGTTCTAACTTGGGCATTGTTATGGAATGTGCTGAAATCAGCGAAGATAACCATGAAAGACAGGCTTTACTGATGGGCGAGTCCAATAAATCACCGATTGCCACACAATCATTGGATAAGATGAAGAAGGACGAAAGCGATGAGACACCGAAGACTCAACCGGATAAAACGGTTTCATTTTTTGTTAATTCAACATCAATTTACCTAGGCATTAGGCAATCTTGGAAGTTGGACATTTCCGGAATTGCCAAAGCCCTTATTAGCTGAGTAATTTTAGTATTCTCGACTTACAGGCAACCTAGAGATTAGAATTAGAGAATAGGCGCATTTGACTCGGTATTGTCTATATTTACTCTATGAAATTTCAATTTCGAACCGGCATGAGCTTGTTTTGAATAGCTGAACCATTGTTTAAACCCAAACCGGGTTTGGTTTACTAACTTTTGCCTGAACCATAGTACCGGTTTGAAATTGAAATTTCATAGACTAAATCGATCATGCCGAGTCGAATGAGCTTATTTTCAAATCTTTGGTAGTCTAAAAGCCGAGATTTCCAAAATTGCCCAGCTCAAGGACTGGGTAATTCCGGAAATGCCCAATTTTTTCTACGAATGCTTGCATACATAACATACCGTAAATTCTCTATCTCTATTAGTGGCCCCGCGCCCCGGGGTTACTAATTTTCAGGATCGGGACTCTCTAGAGGAGGAGGGGTTTAGCTTTTAATAGAAACGGGACTACAAAAATTTCAAAAAACTCTTCATCCCTCTAAAGGTAGTTTTAATATAGAATTTACTGTATATATATTATTCAGGTGACCGTTCACGAATTGGTGGACGATGGCAATGGTGGCAGTAGACCGAAAAAACGGGTGACGCCTGTGCATCCATCTCGTGTTGAGCGCAGTCGCCTGAGTTTGATCACATTCCTGAACAACATTACGGCCCCACCAATTCGTATGGAAAGTGGCAACAATAGCAGCAGTGCCAGCAGCGGGTTTATAATTTACTTTATAAAATGATTTTTTCTGCATCTAATTCGGATCGTTTTTGCATCTAATTTTTTGAAATATGAGTTTTCGTAGTAAACTTTTTAGGATTATGTTAGGGACGATGCCCGGTGGGCCAGCATGGGTCGTGGGTTCTAGGGACTAATAAGGGCTTGGCCATAAACTTGTTTACTTATGGCCATAAGTTTTTTTAGCCAATTTTATGGCCATAAGTTTTTTTTGCCAATTTTGTGGCCATAAGTTTTTTGGTCATAACTCATCGGTGCCCAATGGGGTAAATTTAGGTAATCTAAACTTCTAATAATAGCTTTTTTCCTGGGCTATCGAATGATATATTTAACCCTATACTTAACTTTTATACTTAAAAATTTTGTACGAAAATTCTTTTTTTTCAACAAATTAGATGAAAAAACGATCCGAATTAGATGCACGAAAAAATCCATGTATTTATTTTGAATAATTTTTAATAACAAATTTAAGGAAAACTCGCAGTCAAAGTATCAGCATAAGTTCACCGGCACATTCGCAAATTGCCAGCGCTACTACGGCTACGGATGAGGCAGCAGCCGCATCATTTCCTCCGGTCCAAGCATGTGATAAACTCTCAATTAAAAGCGGTGTCAGCATGGCTGCTTCATCAAATTCGGTTTGCATATTTTAGGCTAATAAATATCGAAGATTTTAGTAAAAAACCTTAACTTTTATTTAAGAGGTATCCGGTTTGAACTTATTCAGAGAAAATTATTTTTTTTCGGCCTTAGCTTACTTAAATAGTCACTTTTATACGGGTTTATGAAGAAGATCTTACGAAAAAAAATTAAAAACATCGACCTCAAGAGGGGTGGTAGCTAATAGATTCGAACCGTGAAGAGAATGATTTTTTCGCCTTGGTAATTGGTGTAGTCACTTTTATGCATTTTTCTACACTCTAAAATACATACAGACTAAAATACCAGAAATTCGCAGGTTTTATCCTTAGAGAAGGCCAAAAATACTTAAGATCACCCAAAAAACCGTGATGATAGCCAAAATATAAGATTGCCCAAAAAACCTTAAAATTGACAAAAAAACGTTTGGCCAAAAAACCATAAGATGGCCGAAAAAACTTGTCCTCAAAAGCCAAGATGAACCCAAAATCTTAAAACCATATTTCTTTTTCACAGGGTCCCTCCGAGTCAATGTTCTCTGCCGGCTCTGGAACAAGTTTATCCTGCTCCAAAGCCACATCAAAACATCGAGAATGTCCAATTTGTTGTGTTCGTCAATCGGCCGGGAATTTTCAAAAACTCAAATTTTGTCCACATTTGGCGTGCAAATCATGTCTAATCAAGGTTTTTATTTAATATTAAATATTTGATAGTATTTATTATTTAATTTGTCGAAAATGCCGAAAAAAAGTACACAAGGCCAAAATAATTATAATGGTTTAAGATGGGTTTGTCCCATACATTCACAAACCAAATATACCCAAAATTGGATAGAGCTGGTCAAAACACATTGAATGGTATATAATTTGGTTATGGTTTTGGTCAACAATTAAAGGGTTTTAAATGGATTAAACCACATTTTGGTTTGTTCAACAATTAAAGGGTTTTAAACGGTCTAAACCACATTTTGGTTTGGTCAACAATTAAAGGGTTTTAAACGGTTTAAACCACATTTTGGTTTGGTCAACAATTAAAGGGTTTTAAACGGTTTAAACCACATTTTGGTTTGGTCAACAATTAAAGGGTTTTAAACGGTCTAAACCACATTTTGGTTTGGTCAACAATTAAAGGGTTTTAAACGGTTTAAACCACATTTTGGTTTTTGGTTCAAAACTAAGTTAGAATTGGTTAAACCCAAAGCCAAAATATATTCAAATGAAATGATGCGTCATGACGAGCTCTATCAATTAGGTATACGGTTTTTGGGTATAGGAAAAACCTTAACCGTAAACCGTTACAAAATTTTTTTTAGCATTTTTCGACATTTTCAAATTTTCGAAAATTTTCTAAATATACTTTATTTAAAATTTAAAAAAAAATCAAATAAAAATAAAATGTAATTTTTAGTATTTAACAACGGAAATTATGGAAAGCCGCACCAACATTTCATGCCCGGAATGTCCGGCCCAACTCCATGCCAGCGATATTTACGCCCTCCTTTCGCATCAACCTGAACTGATTGACCGCTTTGAACTGTTTGCTTTACGCCGTGCGCTGAGCACTGATCCCGACACGAGATGGTGTCCGGCGCCGGATTGCATGTGAGTATTGATTTTGATGGTTACTAAACAGGCAAAATCAATACTATAATAAAACGGGAACAACCAAAACAGCCAAAACCCTTTTGGGATTTGGGTTTATTAGCCATCCAAGCAGATAGGGAAAAAACGTCCGGATTGCAAATTGCATGTAAATGTTTTGAAGTAAATCCAACTCCGTAATCCTTCCTTATTAATAGGGAAAATTTGAACAATCGTAAGCCAATATCTTCAAAAAAAAATGATAAAATTTTTGGTTAAAAGTTAAAACTGTCTGGACACAGGAAAAACATCTAGCACAAGATTGCATGTTTTTTCAGGGTCAACCAAACAGCCAAAGTCTAAATTTAATTAAATTTTTTCCATATACCATAACATTTATAGGGATTAGATCGGCAAAGCGCAAGGGTGATCGCTGATCGATCGATATGGTAAACCCGATATATCGTATCGGCCCTATCTCTATTAGGGAAAGAAAGGGAAGAGATTTTTAGGGCTAATTCAATATTAAATCATCATATTTAAAAAATTAAAATATACTTAAGTTATGCCGTCATTGCTCAATCCTGTGCGGCTTGCCCTCAACTGAAATGTGAACGCTGCTCTACGATGTTTTGCTAGTAAGAATAATTTTATTCAACTATTAATTTAAATAATAATTCAACCCAAATTAAGCCACTGCAAGAATACATGGCATCCATCGCAAACCTGCGATCAGGCTCGATCCAAAGCATTCTTCAACAATCATCCACCGCGCCCTTCCGTACCAAATGAGGCTGAAAATGGTAGAATTGGGAGGAAAATATATTCCATATTTGATGTCAATTCAACAAAAGATGTGATGAAAGCCTGTCCCCGGTGTGGTGCATTGATTATGAAAATGAACGATGGATCGTGCAATCATGTTTGTCCATTTTCAATTAAATATGTTAGACCGGTTTAAAAACCAAAAATGTTAAACCGGTTTAAACCTCGAAATTTCACTTGGCCATGACTTAGGTTTAAACCAAATACCAAAAATGTTAAACCGGTTTAAAAACCCGAAATTTCATTTGGCCATAACTAGGTTTAAACCTAAAATGATAAACCGGTTTAAACCTAAAATGATAAACCGGTTTAAAAACTCAAATTTTCATTTGACCATAACTTAGGTTTAAAGCAAAAATTTTAAACCGGTTTACAAAATTTCACTTGGCCATAAAAACTTGGGTTCAAACCAAACTGATTTTTGAAATGAAATTTCTAAACAAAACCAACCCCACGAATATTGAGCCATACTAGAATAAGCCGAAATCAAAATCAACCAATATATAAATAGTTATCCATTTTTTAGATGCAATGTGCCCTTTGTAATGCCGAATTTTGTTGGCTTTGCCTGAAACAAATCAATGAGCTTCATTATTTGAGGTAACATTTCGTTAGCTAAGATGAAATATTTTCATTTTTAAGCCCAACTGGATGCACATTTTGGGGCAAAAAGCCATGGACCCGGAAGAAGAAACTTCTCTGGCAAATTGGAACACTAATTGGTAAATTCTTTTACTTAATTTAGTAATTAAAATTCTAAAATAAATTAAAGGAGCCCCTCTGGGTATTGCACTGATTGCCGGGTTGGCCGTCCCTGGGATCATTTGTGGGGTGCCCATTTTTGTTGGCCGAAAGACATATCAACGTTTTTCCAATTTGACCAGAACTAAAAGACAATTGGTTTGCATTTATTAAATTAATTTTGGAATATTTAAAAATTCAGGTTACGGCAATGAGTGTTGTTGGCTCTTTGTTGGTCTCGCCGGTGTTGGCCGTAATGGCTGTTGGCGTTGGAGTTCCAATGTAAGTCTGGATTACATAATTTTCAGTATTAAATTTTGTGACATTTTTCAAAAATTTTACCAAAAAAATTCACTAAATTTCAGTCAGAGAAGAAACCTTTCATTTTTGCCAAAATTTAGGTCTCGAGTTCGAACCCATTAATGGGAAATTATTTTTTTTAAGTGGTTACTCACTCTTAGCATTGCATTTCGAGACTAAAAACAGTAATTTTTCTAAAAAAACCAGACCTAAAAATTCATTAGCTTTGTGCAGGCCCGGCGCCAGGATTTTTATGGGAGGGGGAGGGGTCCATAGGGTTTTTTTGGGGGGGGGGGGGGATCCCTCGACACTTTTTCCTATTTTTTCTACTCTTTTTTTCCAAATTATCCCGATTTCGGGGGAGCCCAGGCCCCAAGTTACACCATCCCTGGCGCCGGGCCTGGCATTGTGTATAATCTACACATAAACTTTTCACTCTAAAAAATTTCTTGAGGCAATAGATCGACAAAAATTCAATTCCTATTTAAGCTCTATAATGCCTAACTAAGTAATAGCCCTAATCCTAAACCCCAACTTAATGGCTAAGTTTTATGGCCTCATCAAAAATATTGATTTTTGACACAAAAAATTATGATTAAAAAATTTTATAATATTTTATTAATAAATTATAATCTAATTTTTAATAAATTTTTATAGAATGTTGGCCTACGTTTATGGGGTTGTGCCACTGTCCCTATGCCGTAATGGTGCATGCGGTGGTTCAAATGGGGGAGACGGCGGGAATGGAGACGATGAGGAAGTGGCCTATGGCGAAGAAGTGATGGCGATGAATCCGGACACAAATCGTTCGTTCAAATATTAAATTAAAATTTTGCCCACATTTTAATTAGATGCACGCCAATCAGAGGAGAAAAGTTCCAAACTATCATTCCATCACCGGAGGCAGAGTATCGCTTCATCGGGTATTTTTATTTTAATTACTATTTTTTAATTAATATTTTAAAATTAAAAATATTTTTTTACCATCAAAACCGATTTTTGACATTTAATAAATCATAAACTGGTTTTAGACCCTACAAACCTTATACCAATTTGTAGATCTCATCAAGACGCATCGAATGGTATATAAAATGTCAGGTTTTGACCCAAAATTAAAGTGGTTTAAAACCAAAAACCGAAAGACCAAATTGTGACAAATTATTCTCGATGAGATCTACAAATTGGTATAAGTATAAGGTTTGTAGGGTCGAGAACCGGTTTCTGATTTATTAGAAGTTAAAAACTGCTTTGCCGGTAAAAAAAGTAACCTTTTAAATTAATAAATTTTCAAACAAAAAATTTAGGATTAGCCAGCCTTGGGGACAAGCCAAACACGGAGGATGCATCCATCGCCGCCATTGCCGGCTCACAATACAATTATGACAATCGGGTAATTAATTAATTATTTTTTAAGTATTAAATAAATTTACTTAAAAGCATTAAAAAATATAATAATTAAAATAATTAAGAGTGTTCACACAATTTGGTCAAGCGGTCAATACGCGGGACATATCAGTGAGTCAGCGCAGGAGGCAACCAGCTATAATAATGATGATGCGGAAAATGCATCCACAATGGTTGGTGTTGGTTTGATTATGTATTTAATTTACCGAAAAAAGTAGATGGTTTAAGGATCTGTCCCACACATTCAAAAACCAAATTTTAAACCACATTTTATTTAATGGTTCATAGCTAAATTTGAATTGGTTAAACCTAGGCCAAAACATAATCAAATGATGCGGCGTCTTGACCGCAAGATCTATCGATTGAATATAAGGATTGGGGGTCTAAGACAAACTCCCTTAACATTTATAATTATAATCTTTATCGCCAAATTTTATTCTTGTTTGTTTTTACAGGCTTGTTGCAGTGCCTCAATTGTTGCTCAGGCAGAGAGACGTAAGAGTTTTTTTCCTTTTCATTCTCAATTTAATTCTGTGTTTAAAGGTTCATTGACAGGAAGCAACGATGGCTCATTCAAGACCCGGCCGCGTTCTTCCATTTCCAATAGTCGCGCAACATCCGAGGAGCCGGGTAAAATTTTTATTTTTAAATAATTTTTTAATTAATTTAAATAAAAAATTTCCTTTAAATTCAATAGGAAGAATTCCCGCTGGAAAATTGATGCGAAAGGCCGGCACCAAAGTGAATTTACTGGACAATTCCAATGCAGCGGACCAGCCACCGAATGTCCGTAAAATGACTGACACCACATCCGTTACATTCCTCCAACATTCTTCCATTTCCATCGGCGGAAGTGGGCCAAGTCATCAGGCAATTAGCATTGATGGTGATGGGGCAAGAAATTCATCGACGGCGACGACAAAAATGGGACCCAAGAAAGAGAAGAAGCATTTTTCATTCCAGTAAGTTCATTAAATTGATTAGTTTTAGGGGGCGGATTTTTTGGTTTTTTTGGAATTTATTTTCATGTTTTTAATTTTTGACAATTTTGGCACTATTTTCATGGAAAATTTGCACTAAAAAATGCAGTAAAAGCCAAAAATGACCTATTTTGGAGATTTACGGAATCTATTTTTTGCAAATTTTGGGTAAATTTTTTTAGAAAAATGCAAAAAAAATTCAAAAATCACCTTTTATGAGGTTCCCGAGAACTCGTTTTGGCATTTTTTGGGGAAAATTTATTGGAAAAATGCAATAGAAAGCCAAAAATTACCATTTTGAGGTTTTCTAAACCTATTTTTTGGCAAATTTCACTAAAAAAAGCTAAATAATCATCTATTTTTGGAGTTTGGACCTAATAATCCGCCCCCTAATAATTAGAAAATTTTTATGCTTAATTAATTCCAATTCAATTCAAGGTCCTTCATCCGCCACCCGGTTGACACATTATTCCCAAAGAAACGAAATTCTAATGGCAGAGCAGGAGACGGGGGTGGAGCAGACGGGGAGGCCTAATCAAAAACATTGTGATCACAAAAATGAGAGATTAATATATGAATTGATTAAAAGAATTTATTATTGATTGATGATGATATGCTTTTCTGTATAATATAAAATACACAACAATTTAGTCAAAGATCCCTGATAATATCCAAATATGAACACAAACATTTAGCATAAAGTTGAAATTATATTTGTATTGATTATTAATTCATGTTTGATATTTAATGGTTTTAAAAACTAGGGTTGGCCCCCGTCCCCTCCCCGTCCCCGTTCCCCCCCCCGTCCCCGGGCTTTTTTGCCCCCGTCCCCCGTCCCCGTCCCCGAAAATGAATATTCCCCGTCCCCGAATCCCTCCCCGTGGAGCCTCTCCCCGGCCGGGGACCCCGAAATTTCGGGGGAAATGTTTTTTCGGAAATTCAACTAAAAAGTCTTTTTTTTCTCTATTTTCATGTATGAAAATTGATATTTTTAATGAAAAATAATCAATTTTTATTGAAAAATTCATTTTTCTCACTCAATTTCCATATTTTATACTAATTCATAATTCATTATTTTTTCTTTATTATTTCATATTTTATTATTCATATTTCATTATAAATTGTAAAAAAGGAAGCTGACAGGCTTTATGTTATTTATAAATTAAATAAAAATTATTTTACAGAGAAAAATATCGTCAAAACTTTAGACCACTTCTTTTTTGTTGAGAAGGAAGAAAGTGAAGGATTACCCCTAGGCATCATCAGGATTAAAATGTTTAGAATAATTCAAAGAATATCATGTAATGTAACCCTAAACTTACACTCTTAATAACTAGAGAGGGCCCATCCCTTTACTTTCCCTACGCTTTCTTCTTTATGACAAAAAGATGGCCTAAATGGGCCTAAACTAGAGTCTTCTAAAGTGTGTCCACCAAAAAATTCTTATCAATATTGAAATTCGTCTCAATCCATTAAATGCGCTTAAATGTTAATATTTGTCGGGCATTATGCCTCCTTATTCATTTTCGGGTTCATATCTACAATTGGTCAATTGGCATTGTAACTGTTGAAAAAGACGGCACATAGCGCAAAAAGTTTGGAACTTGGAAGCATTGGGGTCTGAGCTGAAAAGGGCGGATGCCATTGCCGAACAATTGGATACAACCCATGTATATTCCTTGGCTGGAAAGACATCCATCCACTTTCATTTCGCCCTCACAAGTCACAATCAAGGTCTTCTTCCATGAATTGGCCCGATCGACGGAATCACTCAATCGGCTACAGCTACTCTTCCCAGATGAACAATTGCCTCCATTGGCCATTGCATTCACTCCTTTGTTGAATGAAAGAAGGCAAAGGCATTTTTTGGCCGGAATAACCATCCAACAAGCGCAAGAGGAAGAACCGGATTTCGGATTGTTAGAGGCCGAAAGTGGGATCAGTAACTTTTTACTTGTCGGAAGGGACATGCCGAGTTGTGGACAGTGAATCTAACTATGGAGAACATCGACCCTGAGAAATTGGACATTTTCAAATGATGGGATGCTCATCAACTCTAATTTCCTATGCTTTCGCGTGCAGCCCTAGCACTTCATTTCTTTACTGCCACTTCCGTCTCGTCAGAATGCCTTTTCAACAAAGCAACTTTGCTTTTCTACAATAATTTGCGCAATAGGTTTAAGAACAATATTCTAATTTAATATTAAAATATTTCGACAATTCAGGATCCATGCTAGCACTGTTCAAAATTTGCTGGTTGCAAAGGCCAATTTGATTTCGAATCCATTGTTGGAGGAAGAAAAAACAAAAGAAAATGAGCCAGGATCGGATGATGAGCCAATTTGGGAACAAATTCCGGATGAAGAAATGGGACGACTTTTATTATAAAATATTTTAAATCATTCAATTTTATACATTTTATTTATTTATTAGACGTTCGGAAAAATTTTAGAAATAAAAAGATTTTTTGAAAGTTGGAAAAAAAATTTTTTCCAAGAAAGGGCAAATTCCCCGAAATTTCGGGGACCCCGTCCCCGTCCCCGTTCCCCTCCCCGCGAAGCTCTCCCCGTCCCCGTCCCCGAAGCTTGTCTCCCCGCAATTCCCCGTCCCCGAAAATCGTTCCCCGGGCGCCGGGGGCCAACCCTATAAAAACCATTCATATTTATTTTTATCATTTTTATATTTAGTTTAACTCATAAATTTAAACATTTAAAATACTTTAAAAATTATTTAAAATTTACTAACAGGCACAAAAATGTAATTATTTAACAACCACAAAGACATTTTAAAATGCTTTAAAAATTAAAATTTTACTAACAAGCACAAAAATTTAAAATATTTTAAAAATTATTTATAAATTACTCTAACAAGCACAAAGACAACATTTTAAAATACTTAAAATTATTTAAAATTATTAACAAGCACAAAGACAAAAATTTAAAATACCTTAAAAATTATTTAAAAATAATTAACAATCACAAAAAATTTGAAATTATTTAAAAATTACTAATAAGCACAGAATTTAAAATATTTTAAAAATTAATTTAAAAATTTCTAACAATCACAAAAAAAAAATAAAATTATTTAACATGAAGACAAAAATTTAAAATACATAAAAAATATTTAAAAATTATTAACAAGCACAAAAACGAAAAATTTAAAATTATTTAAAAATTATTAACAAGAACAAATACGAAAATTAAAATACTTTAAAAAATTTTTTTATAACAAATAATTGATAACTGATAAAATATTACACTGAAAATTGCTTCTTTTAAAACATTTATTATTACATATCCACATTAATCCATTAGCAATAAAAAGAAAACATTAAATATCCATTAACAACAAAAAGCACATTAAAAATCCATTCCATTTTGCAAATTCTTATACAACTTTTTAGATTAAAATTGCAACCGAAACAAAAATGGTAATTTCAGTGGACGTTGGCCTTCTCGTTTTGCGCGGTAACAATGAACTGATCCGACGAAAATTGCGAAGAGTTTTGGAGTTGGCTGTCACAAAAGTACGCCGTAAATTGTATGTTCACGTGGAGGAGAAAGACGGGGGCTTTCGGGAATTGTTACCGGCCATCTATTTGAATGCAGCGTCAATACGGTTTAATCAAAAAAATTGACAAAATTTTAGAATAAATTATAAAATTTAGTTCCGAATTGGACCTACGGGTGTTGATCGATAAACCCACAATCACGGTGGACCGCATTTTTTATGACGAGGTTTGTTATTTTTGAGCATATATTGATTAATCAAAATCGGACTGATTTTTGGTCTTAGTTCTGGCCCAGGTCATTTACTACCACCTTTAAGTCAACACAAAAATCCCCGCGAAGAAAATTCTTAAAGATTTAGATAGGCACTTAATAGGTTTCGGAGCATGTTGGAAAGTGGAAATTAAACAACTTATTCCAATTTTATAAATTTTTTGGCAGAGGGGATAAGTGATTTTTATTTTTAACACCTAACCATTATTCATTATCGTCGATTAATCAAATGGGAATAACCCAACATCTCTACATTATTTCAGAGCATAGTGAAAAGGGAGGGATCGAATAGCTAAACTTTTTTTTTGTTTTTACTCCGAATTTTGGGTTCTGGGTGCATATGCTATGAATTTTAAAGAGATTTTGGATATTGACTTATTCATCAAAAAATTTCAATTTTGATACATATGATCGATTATCTGGGCCAAAATGTGGACTCCCCAAATGTAGTGCTTGCTACTTTATTAATCATTGGATTGTGGTCTCATCTATTCTTATGACCCTAAGATGATATTTTAGGAATAGTGATCCTAGAAAAGATTCGACCGCAGTGAATTTTAGTGATTTTGGGAAATTCTAGGATGGTTTTTGGACTATAAGAATGTTCAAAATCTGCTACCGGATAACCGATAAGTACTCAAAATTCAAATATTTATTCAGGTGAAAGACCCGGACCAGCCGGCATTCCCAATGCTCAAGGACGCGCTTGCAACGGGCCCCGTTGAGCTAGGCATTTTTGCACCGGAGAAGAAGCCATACGAACATGTGGTGATGGGCGGCACATTCGATAGGCTTCACAATGGTAAAGGGGAGAAAAACATTAAATTTAACCAAAAATTTTAGGCCATAAAGTTCTACTTTCCGAGGCAATCATGTTGGCCCGAGGCAAAATAACGTGTGGAATAACGGATGGCGACATGAATAAAAGTTTGTGATTTAATTTTAACAAAATATTTTTGGAAAATATATTAATGGTTTTTTCCGGATTTGGCCAATATTTATTTAAACCATTTGGGTAATCCCTCTTTAACTGGAGAGATTTAAATATCAAAATGAATTAAAAGAAAAATATTTGGTCAAACAATATTTTGGGATTGGGTTTTTGGTACTTTTCGGTTATGAGCCCCCCCCCCCCCCTTCCACCAAAGTTGTGAAATTTGGCATACCAAGAAGCAGTGATGTCCCGGTTCCAAAATTTGGATCGGTTCCGCGGTTCCGGTTCCAGAGCGGTTCAAATTTTTCACGGTTCCGCGGTTCCGGTTCCAAAGCGGTTCCGCATTTTGACGGTTCCGCGGTTCAAAAAGACTTATTCGGTTCCGGAACCGGTTCCAATAAAAAAATTTTTTTAGCATTAAAAGTGAATAAAGTTTAATTTTTTTAGTTCAAAAAAATATATAGACTAAAAATGTTTACTTTTTCAAATGTAATTAAGTTAATTCTACAATTTTATACCTTAGAAGACTATATTAGGAAGGAAATTTCTTCCTATCGAATACTAAATCTAATAAAAACATATCCTAAAAATCATTGCAAAAATTAGTCATCATTCGAATTTGGGAATGAATAGTTAATTAAAAAATAAAATAAAATTTATGATCGATATATCAGATTAACTCAGCAGCATGTAAATGTAACTACAATTTTTATTAAATAATGCATTAATAAATTTTGGACATTTTTGTATTTTTGGAGATCTAATAATTTCTCTTTTCTTCGAAAAATTTGTCAATGTTTTGAGTTTTGGACTTAAAAATACTTGGCAGATTAAATTATTCATTGAAATTGATCAATTTTTTAAAATATTTTTGAGAAAAATCAATTATTTTTATATCAAAATGAACGGTTCAAGAACCGGTCCCTAACCGGTTCCGGGATTTAAACGGTTCCGTGGTTCCGGAGCGGTTCTGTTTTTTGACGGTTCCGCGGTTCCGGTTCCAGAACCGGAACCGACGGAACCGGTGCCAGGAACCGGAACCGGGACATCACTGCCAAGAAGGCTTGATATGACGAAAGGTGATATCAGATTCGTGATTAAACACCCTAAATTATCCCTAGAAAATTATTTTCATAATTTTTCTAAGTGGGAGGGAGTCTGAGGATCATAACCAAAAAGTACCGGGTTTTAACCCTAGTTGCCATTTTTTGACTTTAATTTGAATATAAAGTTAGAATTATGGGAAAAAACAAAAGATTTTAATTTTGGTCTATTATTTTAATTTCCAAGCTAGGATTAAAATTTGCCTCTTTTCTCTTTCTTGTCCTTGATTTAGTTTTTTTTTAACCTTTAGTCTCGAATCCACAAATTTATTAATTTAATTGATTATAAATATTATTTAAAAATGCCTAATTAATTTCATTTTAATTTGTTTAAGAGAAAATCCTCTACGAGCTGATTGAGCCAATTGAGAAGCGGTGCACCGAAGTGGAACATTTTGTGCGCGATGTTTCGGGCACTGTACAATGTTCGGCGGTCAAAATCACGGACGCATATGGTCCTTCGATTGTGGGCAACGATTTCCAAGCTATTGTTGTGAGCGAAGAAACAGTCAAAGGAGGGAATGCGGTGAATTCGCGGCGAAAAGTAAGTTTTTTTCGGATTTTTAATTTGACAAAATCATTGAAAATTCCAAAAGTACCGTATTTATTCTATTAGAAGCCCAGTCTCTAATAGAAGCCCACCCATCGAAAAATTCAGGTCAGAAATTACCAATTTAGAGGTGAAGCCGAAATAAGCATTTTTTCTCTCTAAAATTTCTGAAAACTCCCCACCTTGGAGGATTAAAGCCATGGGCTTCTAATAGAATAAATACGGTATATGGTGGTAAATTTTAATGGGCGAAGGAATTGCGGTTCGATTCCTTGCGGTTAAAAAATGATTTATTTTAAAAAAATTTTTTAACTATAGAATTCAAAAATTTCCATTAGAAATTTAGCTCCTACTTTTAGCATAGTGGTAAGTGTATAGGGATAAGAGTCATGGGGTGGTGGGTTCGATTCCCAGTGGAGGAAAATGTAAAATTGCTTAGTTTTTAATTCGTAAAAATGATCTTTTATTAGAGAAAGTACGGTAACCAATATTCTTAAAAATAATTTTGAACCAAAATAGGTTTAAACGGTGGTTTAATATTCCTCTTCTCTTTAATTTTGAGCTGAGCAAACCATACCAAATTATTTACGGCGCCAAATTTGTTTTCTTTCCTTTTTCTCCTATCCTTCTTCCCTCCCCCTCCATAGCTCGCCAAGGGGGGGGGGGTCCGACCCTCCCCCACAACGCAGCACTCATCAGGGGATTTACCGAGCGGGAACCACGCACTAAGCAGGGGGAGGAAGGAAAAAATTGAAGAATTTTTCGGAAAAATTGGAAAATTTTTCGCTGCGCGGCCATTTTTAGGTCAAATTTTGCCATGCGGGGTTGTTTTTTGGCTCTAAATTTTCGCCTGCGGCGCAAAAAATCCGAAATAGGGACTATGCATGAAAGATTAGGGTGGAACTCCCCTACCACCAACCACGCAGCCACCCATGATGTCCCCCCCCCTTGCCGAGCTATGTCCCCCTCTCCTGTCATCTCCTCCCCTCTTTTGGGCGCCACTCCTATTCCTATTGATTTTTTGGATTTTTTGTTTACCTAGCTCCCCTCTCCAATGGGAATTGGGAATGGTTATGGTTATATTTGAGGACAGTCCCCAGTGCCCAGTCCCCTCACAATTATTTAATTTTTCGCGTTCATTTTTTCGACATTTTAAAAATTTTTCGGTAAACTAAAAATTAATCATTAATCAATAATCATACAAAAAAATATTGGAAAAATGGGTAATTTTGAAATTTATCAACTAGATTTTGGCCTAGTAAATTCTAAAAATCTCGACTTCTTTACATCATTGTGACTTGAGAATAGGCTCATTCGATTCGGCAAGGTCGATTTATTATATGAAATTTCAGTTTCAAACCACTTTGAGTTTATTTTGAAAAGCCGAACTTTTGTTTAAACTCAAACCGGTTTTGGTTGACTAACGTTTTCCTAAACCTTAAAATCGGTTTGAAATTGAAATTTCATAGACTAAATCGACCATTCTGAGTCGAATGAGCCAATTCTCGAGTCTGTACGAAAATCTGTTCCAAAATTTACTAGGCCAAAGGCCAGCAGACATTTGTTAAATTTCGGAATTGACCAATTTTCAATATTTACTCTAACTTATCCAAATAATAAATTTTTAAAATAATTCATTCCCCTTTCCCAAAATAGGAATTGGGCCTGAATGAGCTGGTTGTCCATGTTGTGAAACTGTTGGAAGGCAACGCGGACAAAGTGTTGAATGAAGTCAAATTGAGTTCGAGTGCGGAACGGCGCCAACTTCTCGGGCAAATTTTGAAGGAGCCGAACAAAATTGACCGCGAAATCACCGGCAACCATTATGTGATTGGACTGACCGGGGGAATTGCCTCAGGCAAAACCCATATTGCCAAATATTTGGCCGCCCAGGGATGTGAGGTGAATTTTTTTGATTAAATTATTTTGGGGTTTTTAGGTTTCAAAAATGACAATAATTACCTTTTTGAGAAATTTGCCGAAAATTGGTTTAGGGTACCACAAAATAGGTGTTCCGGTTTTATTACATTTTTCTAATGAAATTTTCCTTCAAAAAATTGCCAAAATAGGTAAAAATGGGTCAAAAATTTCGTTAAAAACATTAAATAAATGTACAAAAGCATTATTAATGTAATTTTCTTATCAACTATGAAATATGGAAAAAATAGGTAAAACCATAGCTCGCCAAGGGGGGGGGGGGTCCGACCCTCCCCCACAACGCAGCACTCATCAGGGGATTTACCGAGCGGGAACCACGCACTAAGCAGGGGGAGGAAGGAAAAAATTGAAGAATTTTTCGGAAAAATTGGAAAATTTTTCGCTGCGCGGCCATTTTTAGGTCAAATTTTGCCATGCGGGGTTGTTTTTTGGCTCTAAATTTTCGCCTGCGGCGCAAAAAATCCGAAATAGGGACTACACATGAAAGATTAGGGTGGAACTACCCCACAACCAACCACGCAGCCACCCATGATGTCCCCCCCCCCCTTGCCGAGCTATGGTAAAACCCTAAAAATTAGCCCCCTAGAAATTATAATATAAATTAATTGATAATATTAGCGCCTTGCCGACCTCGGTTTTGCCGCAAAAATTTCTGTATTTTAGTCTAGAAATTTTCTATAAAATATGTAAAAATGCATAAAAGTGAATTTCCCTATAAGGTTTAAGGTATAAGCTAGTTGTTAAAATTTTCAAAAATATTTATTTATTAATTTAAAGGTCATTGAATGCGACATTTTGGTGCATCAAATGTACGCGGAAAGTGCGGAATTGCGAAATCAGCTAGTCGAAGAATTTGGACCCACAATTTTGTGGAATGGAACCATCAATCGGATTCAACTCAGTGATCTCGTTTTCAAAGATAAAGTTGGTTAAAAATTTAATAAAAAATATCGAAAAAATAATTAGAATTTAATTTAAAAATATTTAAAAAAAGAATTAAAATTTAAAATTAAAAAAATTAAAATTTGATTAAAAAATATCTAAAAATAAAAAATTAATTTAAAAATTTAATATAAAAATATTTAAAAAAAAAATAATTAAAATAATTTAAGGCAAAATTGGAAAAACTGAATAGCATTGTTTGGCCGTTGGTCGCTGCCCGAATTGCCGAAATTGTCCGAAACTCAACGAAGGAAATTGTGGTCGTGGATGCGGCTTTGTTGCTGGAAGCCGGCTGGGAGAAGTTTTTGCACCAAATTTGGACAGTGTTTGTGCCGAGGGAGGAGGCAATCAAGCGAATATGTGCCCGGGATAAAGTACCCGTTGAGCGGGTTAGTTTTACTTTTGGGGAAATAATTTGTTAAAAAATGAAATTGAAAATTCCAAAAAATTAAACCGGTTTAATCCTTAAACCTAAACCCCTAAACCTTATGCCCAATGATTGGATAGATCTCTTCAAAACGCATCATTTGATTATGTTTTGGCTTTGGATTTAGCCAATTCTAATTTAGTTTTGAACCATTAAACCAAAATGTGGTTTAAACCGTTTAAAACCCTTTAATTGTTCACCAAACCATAACCAAATTATATACCATTCAATGCGTTTTGACCAGCTTTATCCAATTTTGGGTATATTTAGTTTGTGAATGTGTGGGACAAACCCTACCTAAATCAGTAAAAATTATTTTTGGAAATTTGTTTTTTCGTCAAATTTTATCCAAAATTCATTAAAAAAGAGCAAATATTTTTAAGGCAAGTGAACGCTTGGACCATCAATTGGGAAATGCAGAGAGGATTGCGCGGAGCCATGCCGTGTTTTGCTCACTCTGGGACTATTCTGAGACGGAGCGGCAAGTGCAAAAGGCGTTGGACAAAGTCAAGACGGATTATATTTCAAAAAGTGGCCAATAAATAATATAAAAATAATATTTTTAAATTGATTTCATGTATTTTTTGAATAAATTTTTATTTATATTTTTTACATTTTATTAATTTCATTTTTATTGTTTTTTAAACAATTTTTATATTTTTGAATTTAATTGACATTTTTCAGGACTCAACATTCATCAAATATTTATTGATTTAAAGCATTTAAATTTTTGAAATAAAATAAAAAATGCAAAATAAATTCAATTCAAGTGCCCCAGCGCAAATGCAGCAAAGAAAAGAGCCGGGCAATACGCACAAAAATATATTGGATTCAACCAAAGAAGTCGGCGGTGGCAAAAGGAAATTTGTCTTTCCACAACGGCGCTATGACAATGTCCGCGTGAGGGACTCGGAAATTCGGAGCAGATTGTGCTGTGAATGCGGTGCATTCATTCAAGGGGAGAAAAAATATCAGGTTTATTTTTTAAATAAAATTA
Organism: Pratylenchus scribneri; assembly: GCA_030063045.1. Classification (NCBI taxonomy): domain Eukaryota; kingdom Metazoa; phylum Nematoda; class Chromadorea; order Rhabditida; family Pratylenchidae; genus Pratylenchus; species Pratylenchus scribneri. The sequence continues at coordinate 788,536 of JAQSEB010000071.1, forward strand.
TTTAATTTGTCGAAAAAATTTTGAAAATGTCAAAAAAGGATTGAAACAAAAGTACATATTTCCCAAATAGTTAGTAGTTTGTCCCACACAGTGACAAACCAAAACCGGTTTAATGGTTTGTTCTACACTTCACAAATTTTTAAACCGGTTTACTACAAATTCACAAACCCTTAAACCGGTTTATGGTTCTGTCCTGAAAATTTAAGAATCTTAAACCGGTTTAAAGGTTTATCCCACAAATTCAAAAATCCTAAACCGGTTTAAGTGTTTGTCCTGCAAATTCACAACCCTTAAACCGGTTTAAGTCCAACAAATTCAAAAACCAGAACCGGTCTGATGGTTTGTCCCACATATTCATAAACCTAAACCGGTTTATGGGGTTTGTCATACACATTCGCAAACCATTAAACCGGTTTAATGGGCTGTTCTATACATTCGCAGATCAAAAACGATTTAAGGATTTGTCCCATACATTGACACAGGGACGTATTTAGGGGGGGGGGGTACACGGGGTACGTACCCCCCCCCCCCCCCAACGGGGGAAGTGGGGGTAAACAAAAGTAAAGGGGGGACCCTTCTGTGGTAAAAATTTTTCGCTGCGCGGCTATTTTTGGCCTAATTTTTTCGCTGCGCGGCTATTTTTGGCCTAAATTTTTCGCTGCGCGGCTATTTTTGGCCTAAATTTTTCGCTGCGCGGCTATTTTTGGCCTAATTTTTTCGCTGCGCGGCTATTTTTGGCCTATTTTTTTCGCTGCGCGGCTATTTTTGGCCTATTTTTTTCGCTGCGCGGCTATTTTTGGCCTAAATTTTTCGCTGCGCGGCTATTTGTCTCAAATTTTTTCGATTTTTTTTACATGCGTACCCCGCCTGACCCCGGTACCCCCTCCAAACAAAAATCCTGGATACGTCCCTGCATTGACAAACCAAGACCGGTTTAAGTCCTAAAAATTCGAAAGCTAAAACCGGTTTAATTATCCCATAAATTCAAAATCTTAAACCAGTTTAAGAATTTGTTCTACAAATTCACAAACGCTTAAACCGGATTGAGTCCTACAAATTCACAAATCCTTGAACTGATTTAAGGGTTGTTCTACACATTAAAAACCAAAACCGGTTTAAGGTTTTGTGTCTACACTTTCAGAAACCCGTTAAGGATTTATCCCACAAACTATATACTACTTTGGATAGAGCTGGTCAAGACGCATTGAATGGTAATGGTATATAATTTGGTTATGGTTTGGTCAGCAATTAAAGGGTTTTAAACCAAAAAACCAAAATGGATTTAAACCCTTAATATTAAGTTAGAATTTAGTTTTTTCGACAAATTAAATATTTTTCAAAAATAAAACTATTAAACAATTTTGTTTTTTAAAGGAGCACATAATAGGCCACGAGGCTGCCTATATAATGATACAACTCTACTATTCCGAACAGCAGCAGCAAGGCGGCAGTTCATCAACAGCAACAAATGAAGGAGAACAACAACAAAAAGAAAGGCAAATTCAGCAACAGAACAGCATCAGCCGAAAGAGGAGACGAATAGAAATAATGGATGAGAATAATGATGGTGAAATAGACCATCACCATCGGAAAAACCTTGAACAATGACCAAATCCAATTTTCTTTCAAATTCATTTTTAATCCATTTTTTTTTATTATTTTTCTTTTCACTTAAAAAATTGTTCGATAAAGAATGAAGAAATGAATTTTTATTGACGACAGCCATTATGCACCCTAGGAGAAACAATGATTTTACAACCAAAGTGGAAAATAAAGAAATGAGATTGAGAATTCAGTTTTATTTTATTTAAATAAATTCTCATACTTTTATCTTTTTTGGTCTTTATTGTAAATTTTGTTTGTCCATTTCCTCAATTTTTTTTACAATCCAATCCAAACAATAATTAAGTGATGAAAAAGGGGACTGATTTGGATACTATTATTTAATTTGAGGTAATGATGTTGGTGGCGGCAAGGAAACAATAGACAATCATCGGAAAAACCTTGAACAATGACCAAATCCAATTTCTTTAATCCATTTTTCTTAAATAAATTTTCTTTTTACTAATTTTCTTCTAATATCGAAGCTTCCGGGCTTATAAATTTCAGAGACCCTCCAACAAGGGGGACACTTCTATTAGGGGATTGGGGGGGGGGGGGGGCGGGGAGGGGATAATAAATTTCAGAGAGGGAAAATGCATGAAATACAAAATTTTTCGATAAAATTTGCAACAAATCTGAACATGCTTTTATGATTCAAACATTTTTTAAAATCTTTTATAAAATCTTACAATTTTACAAATCAAAAATTTATGGTTCGAAACTTTTTACAATACATGTTTTGACAGCCGGCGAGCACACTGGAAGAAAAAGAGAGAAAAGTTTTCATTGACAGCCGGCGAGCATACTTGAAGAAGGGAGGAGAAATGTATTTATATGGGCAGCCAGTGAGCGCATTGGGAGGAAAAAGAAGGGAGAAATGTATTTACATCGATAGGTATTACGGCCACTGGAAGAAGAAAGAAGTGAAAATGAATTTTGATTGGCAGGTTTTACGGATCATAAAATGATATGGCATACGAACAATTATTTTAAGCAATGTGTACTCATTTTTGTAGCACAGAATTTGGCGAAACCCAATGTTTTTTTTTTCTATTTTCGGTCCCAAGTTTCACAATTGTATCCTATTATTTTTTTCTTGATTTTATTGTTTTAAAAATGCATAAACATTTTAAAATCGATTTTGGAGAAAATTTAAAATTTTGAGAAAAAAAATGTGCAATAAACTAGATAAATACCTCGGGTAAACATAATTTTGAATAGTTTTATGGGCACAATTATACAATTATTGAACCAATTTAAGGAAAAAAATATAAATTTTGAGAAAAAATATGCAATAAACTAGATAAATACCTCGGGTAAACATAATTTTGAATAGTTTTATGGGCACAATTATACAAGTATTGAACCAATTTAAGGAAAAAAATATAAATTTTGAGAAAAAATATGCAATAAACTAGATAAATACCTCGGGTAAACATAATTTTGAATAGTTTTATGGGCACAATTATATAATTATTGAACCAATTTAGTTAAAAGTAATTTCTTTGGATAACTCAAAGTCTGATCTTTAATTTTATATCAAAAACATCAAAATTGGTTCAGTCCTTGATGAGTTATTTTAAACGGCAGCAATTTATGTCGGCGATGAATTGGCCAGCAGTCAAAATTTTTCGAGCTATATTTTTCCGTATTTCGCCCTTATTTGTGGCGAGGAAAGATGAGAAAAAAGGAATAAAGGATAGAAAGAGAGAGAGATGCTAGTTTTAGGGATAGCATCTATTTGAAGTAAATGTGCCTTTGGGAGGACATCTATTTGAAATAAATCGCCTTCGAGAGGGATTTATTTGAAGTAAATGCACCTTCGAGAGGGCTTTTACTTGAAGTAAATGCGCTTTAGGGAACGCATCTATTTGAAATGTCCAGCAAAATGGAAAGAGAGGCCCTTCGTGAGTGCCTCTCTTTTCTGCTGGAAATCAGAGGAAACAGCCATTATTGGCTGAGGCAGAGATATCCAGCCAGTAAGGCTGAGAATGAGAGCCAGCCATTATAGGCTGAGGCAGAGAAACCAGCCAAAATGGCTGATGATTTGGATGGTGCCTATGAGGCTAAATTGCCTTGCGAGTTTTAGGAAAGGCTTAAAAACGCATTTAAACGCAATTTAGCTCCAAGGACATAAAATCTCGAGAATAAGCACTGAATGTGCTTTCAAATATTTTGTGTGGTGAGAATTATGTGTAAATAGCGCATTTGGGCGCTATATGTGATAGAGAAGTGGAATTGAAAGAATATCTACGGGCTCAAAACCACTTGGGAATTTGGAAAGCTGAAGCCTACGACATAAGCTCACAGTTTATGACCTGACTGTGAAAATTTATGTCGACAAATGGTCAAATGTAATTTTAAATAATTATTTGGAAGGCTGCACAGCCCAGTATTTGGTTGTGACAGCTCAAAGCCAGTTATCTGGTTGATCCTGCCTGAACTGATGTGTTCATTTCAAAGATTAAGCCATGCATGTATAAGTATAAACGCTCTGAAGCGTGAAACCGCGAACGGCTCATTACAACAGCTATAATTTACTTGATCTTGACATCCTACTTGGATAACTGTGGTAATTCTAGAGCTAATACATGCACCAAAGCTCCAACCCGTTGAGGGAAGAGCGCATTTATTAGAACAAAACCATGCGGCTTCGGCCGCTCAATGTTGACTCAGAATAACTAAGCTGATCGCATGGTCTTGAACCGGCGACGTGTCTTTCAAGTATCTGCCTTATCAACTTTCGATGGTACTGTCATTGACTACCATGGTGGTGACGGGTAACGGAGGATCAGGGTTCGACTCCGGAGAAGGGGCCTGAGAAATGGCCACTACGTCTAAGGATGGCAGCAGGCGCGCAAATTACCCACTCTCAGAACAATTTGAGGAGGTAGTGACGAAAAATAACGAGACCGTTCTCAACAGAGGCCAGTCATCGGAATGGGTACAATTTAAACCCTTTAACGAGTATCTATGCGAGGGCAAGTATGGTGCCAGCAGCCGCGGTAATTCCATCTCGCAAAATGCATAGAATTATTGCTGCGGTTAAAAAGCTCGTAGTTGGATCTGTGCCGACAGACTGGTCCATCTTCGGATGCGTACTGGTTATTGTCGGCTTTCCTGCAGTTTTGCGGCTCAGTGCCTCTCACGGGGTGCAGTGTCCGTTGCTGCAAGTTTACTTTGAACAAATCAGAGTGCTCTAAACAGGCGTTTCGCTTGAATGTTCGTGCATGGAATAATAGAAGAGGATTTCGGTTCTATTTTATTGGTTTTATAGGCTGAGATAATGGTTAACAGAGACAAACGGGGGCATTCGTATTGCTATGTGAGAGGTGAAATTCTTGGACCGTAGCAAGACGAACTACAGCGAAAGCATTTGCCAAGAATGTCTTCATTAATCAAGAACGAAAGTCAGAGGTTCGAAGGCGATCAGATACCGCCCTAGTTCTGACCGTAAACGATGCCAACTAGCGATCCGCCGGCGGAATTATTGCCCTGGTGGGGAGCTTCCCGGAAACGAAAGTCTTCCGGTTCCGGGGGAAGTATGGTTGCAAAGCTGAAACTTAAAGGAATTGACGGAAGGGCACCACCAGGAGTGGAGCCTGCGGCTTAATTTGACTCAACACGGGGAAACTCACCCGGCCCGGACACCGTAAGGATTGACAGATTGATAGCTTTTTCATGATTCGGTGGATGGTGGTGCATGGCCGTTCTTAGTTCGTGGAGCGATTTGTCTGGTTTATTCCGATAACGAGCGAGACTCTGGCCTACTAAATAGTCGGCGCATTGTCTCTGTGTGCATGACTTCTTAGAGGGATTTTCGGTGTTCAGCCGCACGAAATTGAGCAATAACAGGTCTGTGATGCCCTTAGATGTCCGGGGCTGCACGCGCGCTACACTGGCAAAATCAGCGTGCTTGTCCTCCTCCGAAAGGAGTTGGTAAACCATTGAAAATTTGCCGTGATTGGGATCGGAAGTTGCAATTATTTTCCGTGAACGAGGAATTCCAAGTAAGTGCGAGTCATCAACTCGCGTGATTACGTCCCTGCCCTTTGTACACACCGCCCGTCGCTGCCCGGGACTGAGCCATTTCGAGAAACTTGGGGACCGCTGATTTGCAGTCTTTCGGGCCTGCTTATTGGTGGGAACCAATTTAATCGCAGTGGCTTGAACCGGGCAAAAGTCGTAACAAGGTAGCTGTAGGTGAACCTGCTGCTGGATCATTACATTCGTACCAAAATGTATGGTCAAACTTGTTTGTGTTATGGAGCACTCCTCATCAGATGTATGCAATGAGTTTTGTGTGAGTGCAAGTTGTGTGTGCACAGTTGAGTGCCGGCACATACGGCGACTTTCCGCTTAACCGCACAAGTGAGCTGTGTGGTTCCATCGGTGTTTTGATGGCTTTTGCGATGGAGCGGTCAAGAAAACGGCTTCTGCTGGTGTCTGTGTGTTGCTGAGCAGTCGTATTCGTCCGTGGCTGTGATGAGGCAATGCGGTAGGGCCTGTATACGGTGAGTGTATGCATGGCTTAAGACTTGATGAGCCCATTTCTGTGTCTGGGACGCCAGCACCCTTTTTTTCCAATATTTTTTTATGACAAGTGAAAAATTCTAGTCTTATCGGTGGATCACTTGGCTCGTGGGTCGATGAAGAACGCAGCTAACTGCGATAAATAGTGTGAACTGCAGAAACCTTGAACACAAAAGCTTCGAATGCACATTGCACCATGGGAGTCTTATCCCTTGGTACGCCTGGTTCAGGGTCGTAAACCCTAAAACGCATAAAAATGTGTATAAAATTGATAGCATCACTTGTCAGTATATAGAAGTGTTACTATAATTCATGAGAAGTTGCGCAAAT